>PTEX01000036.1:2368143-2405077 GCA_003342815.1 Eudromia elegans | reverse complement strand
AAATAGTTGCCACTCCTGTTGCAGGAGCTGACAGTGGTATATAGCTGACCTGTGTGGTCAAATAGTTGCCACTCCTGTTGCAGGAGCTGACAGTGGTATATAGCTGACCTGTGTGGTCTTATTCTTTCCTCTTTAATGAAAAGAGCTGGGCCCTTCTTTCAGTACTTTCTGTGAGCAGCACGTGTGGTGGCTGCCATTSTGGTGCTGAGCAGTGTCCAAAGGCAGCGTGCTGTCACAGGACAGCCGCTGCACGTGTGTTGTAAGGGTCTCTGGTCTTCCCTGGAGCTCTCAGCTGAAAAATAAAATGATAAGACTGCTATGAGTGGCAGTACACACTTGTATCTAGTTGTTTCATAGATTCTCAAGGGCTTCAGGGAAGAGCCCTGTGGGGATGTGGTCAACTGCAGTAGCTGGTTCTGTYGTGTGTTTCTCAGTCTGAGGGTTTCTTACCCCGCTTTGGTGCTGCCTGGAACTGATGGGATGGCTGCAGAGAACGAGAGCCTATGACAGGGAGGAATCTCTTAACACTTTCACCTGTGACAGCTGCTGTCAGAAAACATGAAAGAATATTCCTCTGGTACTTAATTAAGCCTTGAGGCTTTGTAACGAAAACAGCAAACAATTAATTAAAGWTTAAAAATTAACCGTGTGTCCTTTGTATAGTGATTTATATGCGTAATTAATGCCGTAGCATTTTAAGGTGTTTGCCTATCCTTTATTGTGCTGTGTAATAAGTGGTGGCCTCACAGGGTGTTAYGTAAATTAAACTGAGCATTAACATTTACTGCCCAGAACTGCTGGTGCTAAGAGAGCACTCCCAGGGCMGGAGGTGCTTCCAGGTCTCCTCTGCTGTGTCTCGCACATGGAACTGTACCGTTGTACGTGCCTGTTCTAGCTAGATATAGCAGAAGAACAAGGGCTTGGTATGCACAGTGTGGTATAGRGATGATACTTGATTTCAGGAAAATTGTTTTGGGAAGTAGGGGAAATTCTTAAACGTGGGAGTTGTAAAAGAATTGAATAACATGGGTACTTATATTCTGTATCAGAACAGAACCTGTGCTCATTCCTTCTTTTTTACTTGCAGAGCTTAGCAATAGGTATGTGAAAYTGTTACTTTTGTAGAAAAGATCGTTCAAAAGATCTACCCAATAGCTTGTCTTTTGTGATATWGCATATGTGCAATTTGTTTACTGAAAGTAAGAGGAAGATGCAACACAAAAGACCAAATTGTCCTTAAAATAACATTCTGCAAGTGATTGTATTCTCAAATGTGAGGGAAAATTTGCATTGTTCTGTTATCTGACAGATTACAAAATGTGGAGMAATTATACCGTATCTTTCTTGCCAGCCCTGCAGCAGCCTAGTTTATAGGTACCCTGAAGGCAACTAAGTGCTGGATGATGAAGGGGGTCTGTTCAGGTGATGGGACCGTGGAGGTCTTTGGGCCGCTGTAACTCAGGACTACAGTGAGTGTTTTGCAGGTGGCAGAGTTCTGCTTGTGCTTATTTGCTTATGTGTCAGTAAGTTTCAACTATACTACTGTGTCATATAATAGCTATTAAATTTTAGGTGACACTATTAATTTCAGTGGTAATTAGCAACCTCGTAGAAAAGTAATTTCATCTRTAGAGGTTGTGCTGTTTTATGAGCTTGTTTCTCAGTATCGCTAAAAAGCCMCTAACAGAATTTTGCATTGAAAGCATCTACATATTCAGTCATATTACTGTAAAACTAACAAAACAAATTACTGGGAATCTGAGTGATAACCCTTTTTTATCCATTTTGTAAAGTTTAATCAGGTTCATGGATCCTTTAACAAAGTGTGCCTTTGCCACCAGTGCCACGATCTTGMAGGACCCTGGCCCACCTTGTGCTTTCGCTGGTGCTCATTTTATTTTATTGTAAGGTCTCCATGATTTTTGCACTTTGCACCAGAGGGGCATGGGTAAGTAGCTGTAGCCTATGAGAAATTAATAATTGGAAGACTGAAAAAAAAACCCAAAAAAAAAAGGGTGTGAACATGTTTTCCTTCTTAGTGAGTGAAAATTAGTCTTGACATTGGTAGTGACTTTGCTGGTGAGGTGTGGACCTTGAGAGCTAGTTTATGAATTAACTTAATATTGGATTAATTTCCAAGGCACAAGGAAAATGAATGCCTTTTTTTTCTACCAATATTAATGAATTTTTACACTTTGTTTGAACAGGATCTGGAGTTCTGTGAAATAACTGCCCACTTCAGTGTGCACTTAAATGCACGGTGTCAGCAAGTGAAGTGAATTACTTTTTCATCACTGAGGGAGAATTTGCATTGTATTGTGTCTTCATGTTCTTGCACTATAATCGCAGTAAGTCAACTTGGGAAATACTCAAAAGAATGCAGCTCTGTAATCCAGTCTGGGAAAGAGCTTTATACCAGTGTGGGAATAGTGCACTTCCAAGCAATTTATGTAATGTAGGATATGCTTTTATTTTCACTGTAGAAGTATTTGTAAGAGATTCCATCTGAAGTGATTTCAGTTCTCAGTCTTGTTTGCTCGGTGAGAGAAGGGAAAAGCTGCTTTAAGCAGGCAATGTGTTTTCCTGGAGATCAGGGTGGAGGTGCTCTCTACTTGGGAAGGGAACAGTTTCCTGATCAGAAGGTAGAGAGGGGAGTAGTACCACAGCCTGGGGAACTGGGCTTGGACAGGAATGTGAGCGTTGCCTGGCTGCAAAGACAGAAACACAGGCTAAGAGGAAGYGAGTGCCCCAAGCATGCTGGCAGGAGTGGCCGATTGAAGTCACTTGCCATGTCGCTTAGCTGCAAAGCTAATGACATCTGGGAAGGAGGAGGGAGTCACCTGATGCAATAAATCCTTTCCTTTTCATTGCAAAGCGTGGCAGTCGCTGGACACAGTCTGGATGAGACAGAACCTTTTGCCAAACTTGCTGACACAAGGGAGCTTTCTCATGTACCCTTTCCCCATATCCTCTTAATACTAAGGAGAAATCAGCTGAGCTCTGTCAATCTGTTCAGCATGTTTTTGTTGTTAACTGTTGGGTACTGTCTGTTTGGTAGATATGTGGTAAACAGAAGTACCCAATATTACCCTTCAAATTGCTCTATGCCTACATGAATACAGACTGTGTACAAAAYATTTAACATTGGAAGAAGTTCTCATAATCAATTTTTCATATACAACTTTTAAAAACTTACATTTGCCTAAGCTATGGCTTAACTGCTATTAAACTTGCCTTGCATGTGGATTTTAACTGGCCTGTATAAAATACTGTTGCCCATTAGTCATTTAGAACCACAAAACCTGTTGCTGATAAAATTGTGCATGTTGTTGTCATTCGTATTTCTTTGACATAAAGAGACTTCAGGTAAGGAAAAAGATGCTGCTAAAAGGAGTCTGAGCAAAGTATTGCAAACTTAGTAGACTCAAAAAATAGATTAAAAGTTGTAAGATTTTTAGGTAAGCAACACTTTTCTTTTTTCTTTACCTTCCACTTTCAGTGATATACTGAAATCATATTTTCAGATATCATTCAGTCTCACAGATAAGCCTGTAAAAACAAATAAAGGGTTTATTCCCACATGTTAAGATTTTCAAAGCTGATGCTTTAAGAGAACAGAAATTAGAARACTTGCAATAAATCTCTTGGATTTATGGTACTGCTCATCTTATGAGACTCCATCCTATGGATTGAGTGACAAGCTAATATTGAAAGTTAATTGCACAGAAAGTTGTTCACCTATAGCTGCTAGATCATAACATATTTCAGTCGATTAAACCCTGTTTCCCTTAGAGCAAACACATTGCTGTAAGGCGAGCTGGACAAGARCCTTCACTGTAGGCTGAATGCAATAAAGCTGCTCGGCACTTTTATATCCTCAAAGACAGCCTCAGGCTGGGCCAGACCCCCGTCTGGCTCTTGCTATGTGCTGGGATGTCTGGGGGGTGATTCTCCCTGCTACGGTTCAGCCTCCTGTCTGCAATGGAGTTGATACCAGTCAAATCTTGGAGTAGGCTTTTTTTTCCTCCCTCTCCATCTCTGTTTCTCTCTAAAGTACAAGTCTAACCTACCATGTGTGAATCTCCATCAGTGGTACCCACACATGGAGCGCTTTCCAAAAGGAAGCCCTTTTGCTGCCTGAAGGTGACGCTTGCTTGGTCTTCAGCACTTGCCAAAACCAAAGCCGTGGCCCACTCGCATCTCTTGCGAATTCTCGGTGTCCTGTGAAAAACTTTAAAAGCCCCAAATCTCATTCTCCCTGAGCCCCGTGTTAGCCAGAACCCAGGATTTGCCTGATGTGTTGTTGCCTTCCAGCTCTTTCTTAAAGAACTAATCAGAAATTTTTCTTGATTCCCTTTATGACTTCTATGAGTTAGGTATTCCGTAATCAAGGAAGAGAGTGCAGCTAATGCATGTGCTAATTGCTTGCAGAGTCCTCTGCACATGAGCGTGAGGACCTCATCACCGCCAGCCAACACAGCAGACTCCTCGTCTGGAGGTTTGAGTCTTTTAATTGAGGTGTGCCAAACTCCTGCTGAGAGCAGCRCTGGGTTCATAAACAGCATCCAAGACTTTGTATAAGGCTTTTCGTTAGATACGCTTTGTATACACCTTTGCAGTGTGTTTCCTTGTTACACAGACACAATCATCCAAACTTTGTCAGTCTTCAGCTSCTTATTACAWCTTTTGAATTTAAAGGGACTAATAYTTTGTTCTGCTTGGGGYTGTGGAGGACTRTGTATATCCTACTCGAAACCTCAGTGARACATACCTTACTGTGCAGCCTCTGCTGCCTACTCTATCCCAGGGAGTCCCTGTTCTGTACATGCTTGTCCCTCATGTTTGTGGCCTGACACCATTAATACTGACAGCACAGCTCTGAGAATCGCTTGCTGGTTAAATTGAAGAATCTGTCTGCTGGYGCAGCATTGACAGGTTGCAAAATATTTAATGTATTACTACTTATTAAAAACACATTTCAGCCACAAACCCATTAGCAGATCTCAAAATCAAAGTACATGATCAGAATTCAGACTCCCTGCCAATACYGTGTTTTAATATATTACTCTTCCACAGTATTCTTCATCTGCAGTTAGTARTTCTTTATATGATTGTTATTACCCTCATTTCTTGTGTAGTTGTATGAAGGCAGACATGGAATGGGGGTGAAATGAACCCCTGGCCAAGTGCATAATCCCAGGGGACTGCAGCTGCTTCACAGAAGTTGTTAGGCTGGAGAGTATCTCGGAAGCCAAAACTGCCGTGCTGCTAAAGATAAACTGAAGGAAGGTAGAAAATGTCTAACGTTATAATAAGAAATGTTTGTTGAATAGAAAATGCATTGACTCTTTCTTAACTCTACATAGATCCTGAATACACTTGGGTATGCACACAGTATTTCAGGCATTTTTTTTCTGTTATCTAATATCTGAATAGTGTTGGGTTTGTATTTTTGTTGTGATCTATATTTGGACTGACACAGAGCGCTAGTCTTTTATACACAATAATGTTGCTTTTAGTAAGTGCGTTTGCTGGGGTTTTGTTTTCTTTTTGGTAATGAATGTATAAAATATCTGGTTAGTTTACAAGGCACCGATGAATCGCAGTTTAATTATATAGTGCAGTTAAAAGACCATTTTAAGGAGGATAATGTGTTAAGTATGTTTCTTTCAGTTATTGGCTCTTTGTGTATTAACTGTAGACAAAATGTAACTTAAGATTTCTATCACAAGTAAAATTTCATTTTGATTAGTATGTATGATAGTTAAAATATTGTGCAACTTCCCAATAGTCCTTGTTTTTAAATTGGAGAGCTTTCAGCAAATGTCAAGTATTAATCTTAGGCTTGCTTTTAAGTTCCAATCAKCCGAGAGCATGATTGCTCACCAAGAGAGTGAAGCAAATTACCTTCTCAGGCACAGCGGTTGCAAGGCCTGGTGAGCAGGAGGGGCCGACACCGGTGGTCACATGCTGCAGAAGGTGAGGAAAGGATCCGTAGTGTGTCCCCTTGGAGGAGACGGCGCTAACCTCGGTGCCTTGTGTCGAGAGGCCTTTTCAAGTTAGTGGGACTCCTCCCAGTGAGTGCTCAGGCTTTAAATTTGGCTGCAGAGGTTACAGCTCTTGACATTTGGATGGAAATGGAGCCGTGCCAGAGCAGACCGTGGTACTTGGAGCCTTGCTCTTTTTGACAAGAGGAATAGTTACACACTGTGTTTTAGAAACCCGGGAGCTAATTAGTCTAGTTTCACACTGTAGGTTACTGTTTCTCTAGAAGGTCGTTTTTATTTATTGATTTGTTTTTATTGGGCACTATATGCCTCTCAAATGGCAAGGACGCTGATGGATACCATCAATTTTATAGGTGGGCAGGTTCTCTACTATTTATTGGCAGATGTAAGATAGCTCAAAAATCACTGTGATTTAGAAAGAAGTGATTTGTCTTTGCTTTTAGGTGTCTCCAGAAATCGGTCCGTTTTCACTGTTAGTTTGGAAAAGAATCTATTTCACTTGAGCTGTTCCAGGCATGCCTCTGGCCTGACATCTGAAGTAAAGATCAGAGATTTCCCAAAGGAAAGTGGAACATGGGACTTAAATGTGTTCTCACTATTTAAATAGTCATTAGGCCAGATTCTGCTCTGTTCACAGATGCACATTCAGTCTTCCATATTCATGAACACACTTCATCTGCTTTGACAAACGGTGCAATTTGAGAATTGAGCTTTCAACTTTTTCTTCCTGTTCAACCAGTTCACCTTGGTTACAGAAATCTTAGTCATGATGATTTCTGAAACATCAGTTTCCAGAACTTGAGGTGGATTTGACCGTTCACTTTTATCTTCAGCAGGAGAGTTATCTGGTGAAAATCAGTAATATGTGCTTTGCTCCTATTTACTAGGCGCTTTCTCCTGTTTTATAGCATAATGACTTCTTCCATGGAACAGATTTTCAAGTTACCTTTCTCCTGGCATCTACCTAATTTTGCTGTATCCTCTTTGGTATTCATAAAATTTATAGCCCAGATTATCGTTTGCTGGGATGTAAGAGAAAGGACATTCGGTTTTTACACAGCGGGGAACATGAAGCACAAAAGATAAAGTTCAGGTTTCTGATCATGCTTTAAATACAACACCAACCATTCCCTCCAGAAAAACAGATGTTGCACTTGATCCAGTAACAGCAGCAGCGATATTAATAACAGTGCCATTGCTCCACATTTGTAGTCGTTTTACAAGAACTTGAAAGCTGTAGTGAATCTACCTGGCCGCTAAAGGGCACTCTTGCCTTGGGAGAGCCTCAAGCAGAGGCAAGGTGCCTAATTAAGGTAGAGGCRTCATGTACAAATGTATATTTTCTTATTATCTAGTCTCCAAATTGTCTCTTGCTATAAGAGCAAAGTGGCTTATTTTTTCATTCTTGCCATTATTATGACTAGCAGAATCGAAACAGACTTTGTAGCAGCTTTGGTGTTGCTGTGGTTGGTAGTTTTCTAAAAGTGATTTCTATAAAGCAATTTATGTATTATGCAAAAAAAATAAAAAAAAAAGAGAAAGAGCAACTGATTTCCTTTCTAGTTTAGTATTGTGTCATGTTAGGAATTTTGAAGTACTTCTTCCTGATATGGTTTTTGTTGCCTAATAAGAAGCATAGAGCCTATCTAATGCAGACCTTGGTAAAGATGTCCGAGTGGTGGCTGTTTTGCTTCTGGGATCAGTCGATCTATGTGATGCTTTGTTGTCCCATGGTGGTCACAAGCTATGAAAAATCTGGYGCATTGCGGACTTGTTGCCTTAGAGATGTCCTATAAGTGGCCAGCTAGCGGGCTTCTGTATGTTGAGGAGATATGACCTGTGCAGTAGGAAAAATATCTTTCTGAGACATTAAGACCAAATATTTTTATTTTTAATTTGCTGATAAATTATCAGATTCTTCTTTCACTCCCTTGAGGCTCTGTAAGTGAGCAGTGTCACAGTCAGACTTGAAAATTATGGGAAAAGTAAAACTTGTTTAAGGAAAACAATAGGAAGCTTCCGAAAGACCTCAGATATTCTAGCATTAATTTACTTGCCAAGAAAGGCCCTGTAATTAGAAACAGTAGTTTACAGGGCAGGATACCTGAGTCAGCYGCAAGCCCATGCTTGCGCTGCGACCTTGAGCACTCAGCTTTTGTGAGCTGTGCTAGCAGAGGAGGTCCKCCATGCATCCAGTCAGGTCTCCTAATAATCAAAGCATTTATTCATCGCTTAGTTCTACTCCCAGTAAATATTATGATATATACTTGGATAACATAGGTCTTTCAGAAAGCCTGGGATAGCGTTTGAGATTTTTGCAGAGGCCTCATGCTGAATTCCTGATTTCCTGTGAATGAAACGTCAGAATACGTTTCAGAAATGTAGTGATCGGCTGTGCTCTTTGTTTCTGGAGGAGTTGCATTTGCCCATATTCAAACATTTTTTTTAGAACCAGCCAGCCTATTTGCTCTTCTAGACTGCTCAGATGATCTTATCATATTGACCATAACCCTTTCTGCCAAAAATATAGTAATGTATTTCTACTTTGATTTATTTATCTTTGAAGTAAAATAACTCTATGTCAAAACTTAGATTACAGCCYCTATTTTTGTAAGAGTAAAAATCTGTAAAGAAATGTGAAGATGCGTAAATGTAATCATTTGCTTTATCACTTTTCAGAAAGTGATGCATATGTTGCTTGGCATATACATCAATACGTCTAGCAGTCTGTCATTCTGAAAATTATGGAAAAATTATGCTGTTGTTTTGACCTATTTTCTGGAAGAACTCAGATAACTTAATAATCTGACRGAGCAGTGGTCTTCACCAAGGTTTTGCAATGGGATAAGACAGGGAATAGTAAATTATTGCTGTGCTTTTAGAAGAACTGCAGCCTGTACTGTACCGCATGTCAGATCAGATGACTGTAATAATGGTATTTGGTGTGGAAATCTGGTAGTTTATACCTGASAAACACTAAGTACAGCACAATCTACAAGGCATGTTAAGGGATGTGGTTCTAAAAGTGCTGTCACGGTGCATGRGCCAGCAGGCATATTCTGCTTCACAGTTTTTGCCTCGGCAGGGAAGATGTCAGTGTTCCCTTTCCACACCTGCTACTGAGGTTTCTTGTCACCTGGCAAACGCATGTATTGAATTCCCTGGTGTTGCATGGAAAGCTAGATATAAGGACCCAGCAAAATTCGTATTCTAGCTGCCTTTTAGATTACATCTCTTTTTGCTATCACAACGTATCAGCTTAATACAGCCCTCCAGTTCCAATTGCTGCTGCTGTATTACCTGCTGAGATGGTGGGTTAGAGGCGAGCTCTACCCATTTACCATGTTTCTCCTCTGATTCGGTGTTGCACTGCAGGRATTGGGAGCCTTAGCTGCTTACTCACGGCTGCTGGAGTGCAACATATTCCTGTCCTTGCAGAGACATGAGAGTTGACTTGTTTACGTGCGAGTGCAGTGGCCAGTCTGTGCTTTTGGCCCAGGAAAGGCCTGCTTCTGCTCCAGGCATAGTTCAAAGTACAATATGGAATTGACTTTCCCCAATAAGCTTTTTATTTTTTGAAGAAGGTMATTTTATTCAGTATATGTTGTTGTAGTTTTATTAAATAATAAAAAAAATCGTTTTATACAATTTTGATGATTTTAGTTTTAAGAGAAACAAAATAAAACCTCAATACCAGGTGAGTACACAGAGGTCTTGAAGCTTCTCCAGGGAGATGTGCAAATATCAAAGTTATTAACTAAGCAAGGTTCTGGGGCTGGAGCAGTTTCGATCAGTAGACAAAAACTTTTCTCCCAAGAGCTAGAAAAATAAATATAAATAAACCTCACACTTCTTAGAGTGGGCAAAAAAGTGAAATAAATTGTTTGAGTGTTATTCTAAAGGAAGATCCTTTTTTTGAGAAAGGAAATAGCATTTTCTCCATGGTTTCTCTGTGCATTTCCATGTATGATACAAGTTTCTAATGGACACAATAGGAATGACTTACACAMAAAAAAGAAGAGTTTGGAATAGCTGTGACAAATAGGCTGTAGGGATTGCTCACCGAGCTGCTTGTCACTGGAGGTGACAACGCCTGTCATTCTGTGTCAGGGAAGACACACTGCTCCATTTGCGGTCSTACCTGGTTCTCCTGCTAGCTGGTACCAATACGTTTATAGCAGAATGCCAAACAGCCTCATGCTAGTCCTCTTACAAAACAAAAATATCTCCTATCATTTTCCCTGTGAGTTTTTTTCCTTAGAGATTGTAAAGGAAAAGAGCTGGCGATGTCACTCTATTTACTAACTTTCTTGGAAAGCTGTGCTTTTGGAGGTTTATTTATGCATTAGTTGCTTAAATTAGTTTCTTGTGATTATAACTGTTCCGTACAAACAGCAATAAATTAATTTTGCTTGCCTGTCAGTCTCTTTTTTTCMGTTAGGCCAAGAATAGTATTTGAAGCCAGGGGACTCTGCGCCTGAACTACTTGCTWTTGAGTTTCACTGCTGGAAAATGACAGCGGAGGATCTTGTTGTTAAAGTAGCTGTTCCTTTGGGCACTTGAACTGTGCCTCCAGAAATGCCCAGCAGGTCTTTGATACTGCTCTTGTTAAGATGCTGGTGTCACTGGCTCTTGTGTTCCTCTGCTGCCCTTCTTGAAGGCATCACGTTGCACAAGTAGAAATGCCACCTCAAATGTGATCACCAAATACAACTAAATCTGTCTTCCTGTCCTAGGCTGGAAAGGAAGCAGAGAGGAAAAGGCTGCACTGTTTCTGTTAMGTAACCAAAATTGCCAAGGGGCAGCTGTAGGCTTCACTCTAGAAAGGGTGGTGCTTTCAATAAGGCTTTGTGCTTTTGTTTGGGAAGAGTGAAGGACTGATTTTTATTTGGTAATTGGAAGSAGTCAGAGAAATACATTGTGGCCCTGTCATGTTGCAGGAACACAGCCCAGTGAGTCCATAGGTCTGCAGGTGAGTAAGCCCAATACATCACTTCAGGACACGCTGCAGGCAGCTGGAAACCTTCTCCAGCCTCGTGCAGCCTTAGATCAGGACCAAGCCGGAGCAAACCCATAGCTTGTGTGATCCTAGACAAAAATACATTTAAATCTGTTTGTTTTTTGCTTCTGGAGATCCTTAGCAGGGGCATTTTCTACTGAGGAGATCTTACTACTATTTTTACTGCAGGAACTGTGTCCTATTCAAGWGTCTCTCCCTGCCAGCTGTCTTGACCAGGTGTGTTGAATCAAGAGACTGAGACAGCCTTGATTGCTCAGAGGAGCCTCACCTGGTCCCCTGTGATGGCCCTGAGGAGCCTCACTTGGCCCTCTGTGAGACTTGGGCTCCGTTTCCTGTAGGACCCAGGCTGTGGTCATTGGTGTGCTCCCTGCTTTGCCTTGATGGATGCTCTGCTGCCCTGTTGTGGTAAGCTTGGTTTTCTTCAGCCCTGAGCTAAGCCCTGTGGATCTGGTTTCTGTGGATCTCTTGTCCTGTGCATCATGGAGTCTGACCTCCTGGAGCTGTTCTTAGACTATGGGGGAGGCCCCAGGGCTCCCCCTGCTCCTGGCTGGCCCCTAGTTGTGGGAGATTCCCATAAGAGATCCTGTTTGGTGGTTGTGTCTCTGTGAGGCTTCTATAAGTGGTGGTCACTAGAGTATGCCCCTGTTTATGTTTTTTGCTGTAACAGGTTTTGTAAGGATGACTTTGTGATTGTAGTGGTTCAAATTAAAAATATTCAGTGTTCTTATTTAATCAGTGCGAGATGGTGTTCTTGATATAGTATGTAAACCAAAATCTTTCCAATAACTTGATATCTTGAAGTGAGAGAACTGAACTCTGCTACAGTACAGCATAGGTGCACATGGACTGCTGACATGGAAATGGATGGGATGTAGCTGGATGTGCCCTAGCATATCACAACAAAACACAGTTTCTCTCTTTTTTTTGATGACTTTGTAAATTGATCTTGTTTTCTTAAAAATGAGAACAGTTTAATGAAATACGCAAGGTAGGTATATCAATTATTGTGTCTTGTCTTCTGCCCCTGAGAGGATGGGGTTTAAGACTCTGGTTGGGCTGGGTCCCAGCTGAGGCTGTGCAGCTTAAAACACTGAAATCTTTGAAATACTTTTTTCAATACAATTTGTAAAGAGACTTAAAAACTCTTTGTAATTTGTAAACTATGTAAGGTAGGGACCTGACATATAGTGATTTTTAAATTCACACTTAATATTACTACTGACAGACCACAAGAGGATTATTAARGTGCCATTAAATTAATTAACTAATGAGGCATGTTTAGCACGTATAGCAGTTTATTGCATTAAAAACATGTTTTATGAAGAGCTAAGTGTGCTTTAAAAAAAGACAATTCAGTTATCAGAATTAATGAGGTCTTGGGCAGGTGGCGTTACCTTCATGCACTCCTGCAGATGTATGCCTGATCCTTTTGCTGTCTTGGTAATAGAGGTTGTGTTTTGGTCTGAATATCTGTAATCCTTTAGCACAGTGAGATCTTGGTTCATGGTACTGCAACAATGCCTAGAAATCTGTCTCTTGTTTAGGCTCAAGATATTTACTGCTTCACAGAACACTTAGGATGCATAGTTTTGATGGGAATAGGGATCACAGCTGTTCCATTGGTTAGGCACAAGTGCGGCCACCTTCTTTTCCAAGTGAATATGTGGAGGAGAGCTACTTGGTCATTAGAATACTAGTTCTTCTGCTGTTTTTTGATATAGAGAAGCCATATCTAACTAATWATCTGTAGAATATGCTTTTATTTTATGCTTAGGATTGTTGTTTGAATTCCTACATTTGTGTAGACATGTATGGCAGAAAAGTTATCTTTAAGTAGTTTCCTTAAGGTTTAGATATACTTAGAATATTTTAAGTGTCAAGTATTTACAGCTGAAAAACTAACCTAATTTTTCAGTTCTTGTAGTTTATGCCAATGTTACTTAGATTTTTCTGGCCTGGGAGACCTCTAAGGGAAGTTTAAAAAAAGAAAGTTTTGGGGGGAAGGTGGGGGGGAATGTGTGCGGAGGGAAGAGTGTAAGGAGGTAAATGTAAGTATGAAACCAATTGGGGACAACTAATGGAAGTGCTTATCTCATAACATATACTTAGGCTTTTAAAATCTGCATGATATTGTAGATGATAAATGTTTCTATACGTATAAAAGAGAGACTTAATTAAAGTTGATCTGTCAGTATGATTTGAGAAGTGACCACTAGTGTCATCATTATGTAGGTGGTTCTTTTATTGATGAGTGCCTCCATCATTTGTCATCTCTGTAAGATGATGAGATGGCCACGGTGCAAGGATTACCCTTCTATTAATGATTAGATGAGCTGCTGCTTTTAATTTCTTATGGAGGAGAATTTCATAGGCTTAAATTTCATGTATGACTATCACCTAATTATTGCAGTGGCAAGTCAAGTAACCTGGAATACAAATGCAAGGGTGCAAATGAGGCACCCCAGAAGTGCTGGCGTTTTAGAAGAGTTACTTGCCCTGTGAGGAATACTGAGCTACGCAGTTCCCCAGTTTGGTTCCAGCATAGAGGAGGCAGAGCAGATAGGCTGCTGCAGCCATTCTGAGCGCTACAAGAGAGGCACAACATGTAAGAAGCTGATTCCATGTAGTTAATTTGCCAGTAATGGTGACAATTGTAGGGCCATTATAGAATTTGCATTTGTGACTATTCTGTATTTAGGAACTGGGCCTGTGGTTTTATTGCCCAGCTGTTACAGCAAGCCCTTTGAGAACTGTGAATATACATGTKCCTTGTCTTGAGCATTCGTTTGGCCAGCGCTGTGAAATGTAGTTCTTTGAGGGACMAGAGGTGCTTGAGTAACTGTTGCACCAATAGCCAAATGATGATACCTTTAGTTATCCACCATGCTTTTTTTCCACAAAGGTCCTAATAAAATCTAAAATAAAGAAGAAGAAGAATTGGCCATTTTATTACCACTGATCCTTTTTAAAAATTTTTAAAGTAGAAGGTCAAAGACTATTTTCATGCAAAGTACCCTGGCCTTTTGCATGACTTGAATGAGACCAGCAATCTCCTTGCGCTCCTAAGATTTAGTAACACAGAATTCAAAGATTTTTGTTGCTTTGCTGAGACTGAGAATGATATTAGAGAAGTGAAACTGGACCCTAAGCTTGGCTGAAGTGTTTAATGCAGGTGATGATTTGAATTAACAAAGATGGGTTTAAATGGTGGTTCTTAAGCCTGAGGATTTTACAGGGAAAACCAGACGACAGATACGTGTTGTGAGGAAGGAATGACAGATTTTTTTAAAAAACAACTATTTATAAGATAGACTAATATAAAGCTTCCTAGGAAAATGGCAGTGGAATCTAAAAGTTATAGTAGTAATTTGAAAAAAAAGAACAGAATGACTTACTGCAGCTTGGAAAATGTTTACTGCTTGAACTAAATGGTCTTGATGCTATATTGGAACTTCGCCACCATTTTGCAAGTTGGCTCAGCACAAGTAAACTGTAGGAATAGAAAACTAAGAAAAAATCAGTGATACGTGAAATCCCAAATACCGTTATGAATTCAGACCAGAATGTCTTCAAATTTTAAGACTGCTCTTGGGATATTCCCCCCCCCCCCTTGTGTTTTCATTAACTTGAGTGAGGTCTGAAACTGTTAAATGATAAACTGTTTATTAGAGCTTCATCTCTCTTTGTCTTTTTTTGATGAAGGGAGAAATGCCGACAATGTGTGAAATGTGGGAGAAATACTGTTGCTAAGAGAATCTCCAGACTAATAGTAAAGACTTGAGAGATTTGATTGAGCTGCCAATATTTTTGATGTCTGTAAACATCCTGAACCCTTGAGATTTGCCTCTCTCCTTAAGGATGTATTGTCTAGAAATATTAAGAACATCTTTGGAGAGAGAATCTTGTGTTTTAGAAAATAAAACTATAGACAAATCTTAAGTTTAGTTCAAATTTGGCCTAATTTAGAAAATATACGGTAAAATTAATATGTGAAAACCTAGCATACAAGAACTGGAAAAGATGAAGTTTATGAGGAAAAACGGAAGAGAAAAAGAACAACTGAGGTATCTTTTGGTGAACCGGACTATCAAAACAACCTGCACGGCAATCCTCTTTAGTCAATTCTAAATGTATCTAGAAACAAATAAGTGTACATCTCCAAAACCTGTCTAAATAAAGCACAGCTTTTACAGGAGATGCCAGAACTAATACAGTAGATTTCAAGATCTAATCTTAGGAACTCCTTTCAGTGTCARTAGCTCCTGGAAAGATAGCTTAAATTACATGTTTAAAATATTCCTTTCCTTTCTTTCACCTCTTCATTCCTTTTCCTCAATACCAGAATAATCTATCTGAAGTAATTTGCAATATAACTCCTTTGYCTCTGGAACTGATATGATGGAAAGCCATCAAATTTAAAAGAAATGCATGATTGATACTTTGGATCCAGAGTCGTACTTTGTGTCTTGAATAATGCCGGTTAGTTGCTGTAAACTTAACATTTAGAAGTGTAAATTCTTGTAGGTGTTAGAATTTGAATTCTGCTTGTTTGAACTCAGGAAGTCTTCATTGTTGTGGGCTGCCTGTGTCGTGAAATCTTCCTCCTTCCACTGTACACCACTTATGAACATTTTTCTTTTGTTTTTCCTAAATTGTGTGTTACTTAATATCACCAAAAGACCTTTAGTATTTTATATCACAGGAGACTTTCTTTTTCCAAGCTAGTGGCAATAACCAGATTTCATGTGATTTCTAATTAAAAAAAAAAGAAGTACAGAATAACACAGTATTTGCAGTAAATGCTGGAGATCTTACCCTTAGAGCTTAAAATCTTTTTATTCTCCATATGTACTTTTTATATTCAGGGACTTATGAAGGTTTGCTTACTGGCTYTACTGTTCAGTTGATAGTTGGTTTAACTTGAAATAACTGTTAAATTAGCCATTTCTTTGAAGAAACACAAAAAGGAGAAAAACAAAAACAGAGGGTTTTTGTCTCCAAATGCATAGATTTATTTTGATAACAAACAATGTTTTGGGAATACTTAAACCAATTACAGTTTATCTAAGGTAGGTCTCCTAGTAATAAATATAGGAGGTAAATATAGGAGGTAAATATAGGAAGTTGGGAATGCAAGGAAACAAACCACATGCTTGATTATTACAGTGTAAACTGGAGAATGTAGGGGAGGAATTAGGCAACTCTTAGTAGCGGTACTGATACCTCAAAATACCATGATGTGAAGTTAGTCCATTCATTTTTATTCTTTCTGTAGAGTTTTCTTGTATATGACTTAATATATTCTGCCTTAATTTTACTAAAAGAAATATATGGTATAAGTAGTAATACATAGAAGAGATGTTCCTGCACGGGTATTATTTCACTGCAATTCCTGGCTCCTTAAATAGTGCTTAAATTAGGAATAAAAGAGATGTGACTACTGAAGAATATAATCTCACTTGCTGAGAATTACCTGTCTTTCCAAAGAAACTTCTCCTTCAACACATTCTGAGATACTAAATATTATTGTCTCTCACATTTAAAGGAACTGCTACAGTTAATATAAATTAGTAAATGAGCTCATGCTTTGAGTGCTGCTTGTTGTTGTTTATAGYTTTTTTTCCCCCATGATTGGAGAAGTGTGCAGCAGCAAATGTCCTTGGGAAGCTCTAGATTCAACATGTACTGACAGGTTGGGTGCTATTGCAAAAATAGAGCAGATGCCCTGGAAAAGCATTGATTGTTACTGTCTGTTTTACAAACAATTAAAAAACCATTTGCTTCTTTTTCCTTCCTGCTAATGATGAATGAGGTGATACTGGGATTTATGTGATAGTCAGGCCAGGGACAGAATGTGTCACCTTTCTCTCATGAAGTGACTGTTAGTTATAGGCAAATACTAACCCGCCTTGCCCTGCCCTCTCCTGGCAGACCTCTGCATGGTGCATAGATGTTGGCTTCCCTTCTTTGTGGGAAGAGCTGCTACCCCGTGCAACCAAGGGAGTTGGACTCTTGGCCTTGAGGCAGTATGTGCTAATGTAATGGTAGATCAGCTTCATGAGGCAGTTTTTGTTATTACATGTTTATCTTTTGTTGTAGCTGGAAAATAGAGGTTAAGGAAGTGCTAAACTCAGGTACTGATCCCACACAATACATGCATTTAGCACATAAGGCATTTTGGGGGCACTTTTCAAATGCAGAGGCTTYTGCTTGTCCAATTCCCTGCATGTTTCCTGGTGATTAGATTAAATGTGTTTCACTTGGCTTACTGTGTTCCTGCTGCTGGGCAAAGGGCACATTTCTTATTCATAGACTGAAGGAAAACACAGCACGGTGTTGGGTAAATGGAACCCCTAGATCAATGACGATAATCAGGCTTTTCGCAAACTTTATTTTGTGTTAGCCGAGAAGAATAGAATTAAATTAACCCGGTAAAAAACATTTGATGGTATCTGTCATATTTAAACTCCACCAGCAGTGTTGGAGAGGACATCTAACCAAGCTGAGGGTACAGGGGATAAAGGGGCAGTCAGCAGCTATGGAAACATACTCCTCATAGGTTAAAAACATCAGCTCTCCTTGTCATCCATACAGCACAGGGATATGTTCAGAGAGCAGGGCCTGTCAGCAAGGCATGGAGCTGCCTTGCACGCYGCCCTCTGGTTTCTGTTGGAGCCTGGGGCAGCTCTTGGCATTGGTGACTTCTAAACATACCGACTTGTATAATGAAAAGTAGTGCTTTTTTGTTTTTCTTTTTTTTTTTCCTCCTGTCTTTCTTACAAATTTGTTTTGCAAGGGTAAATCTTGAAGTTTTTGCTTGCTGTTCAAGTTGTGCTCTGGAGAGGATTTAGGTTAAAAGAAGGGACAATTCCTCAGGGTATTGGTTTGGTATTCGAACGTCGGTAATGTTTTGGAAATTCAAGAGACTCAGATGAGTGATTAGTACAATAGGTAGGCATCAGTAATTTATTTACCGATGGTTTTCACTTATTAGTGAAACACAGGCCAACAATACCTAAAAAGTGCAGGTATAGATAAGTAGCTATGTTTAAGAAAAACTTGACATGGAGAGTGGCAAATCAGATGGACTCCATCAGTAGAGCAGTGCCCATCATATCTGTGTTAAATATGAGGGTTGTTATTCTGCCTTCAAGCACATTATCATTACTTGAGTGAAGGCTATCAGCAGATAATAACAGAATATCCTCCAACGAATGAAAATTACTTGCTGCTGTGTTGTCGCTCTTTCCTGACATTTTAGTTAATTATCCCATAACAACTCATGGCTGTGTGCACAGAGACTTGAGATAAAAAGGAGGAATGGCAGTGGCTTTAAAAAGGCAGGCCAGAATGAATTCCTGTCTGGAATGGAAGGATAATAAACTCCTTGAGCTCGCCTTGCCCCCAGACTCCTGGGTTCCTCTTGGCTGTAAGCATGGGGATTGCTCAGCCCCCAGATGGCAGGGGCAGTAGGCAAAAGCCGTTCAGAATATTGCTMGTCCATGTGAAATCCCTCTATAGGGTGAGAGGCTGGCAGGGCTGTCTGGTTCACTGCTTTATCCTTCTTGGGATGGAGCTGCTGGGATGGATAGAGGATGACATGGGCAAGGTCCAGCCCTATGTGGCTTTCATAGTTGCCAAGACATTTTGCACGTCGTCAATTAATAACTAAATCTTCAAGTAGTATCACAACTCTCTTATTTTCAAGAGTAATGCCTCTTTGCTTTATGCTCTTTCTCTTCCTAATTGGTGTTTTAGACTCATCTAAATTCATTACCTGAATTTTAACTTATCTTTTTACATTTCTGCTGTAAATCAAGAGTCAAGTATATTTAAAGCTTCTCTTTTGCACTTGCTGGATCAATGGCTGTAATGAGAAGATACCAATTTGCCCATACAGGCTGTGGGAGATAATATCACTGACTTTCTTGGTGCCCACCAAACAGTGTATTGCACATGTGAGATGTGCTGGTTGCATGCAACTTTTGCAGTAAAATGAAGCTCACCTAAAAGTCATATTTTTCTTCTTCGTTCTCACTAGCTGTGTTTTGTATAGTTCCCTYCTCTTTAATTTTATTTGTAAAATAGTAACTTATAACATTTATTGCAGCCATAGGCCACTTCTGTAACATAGTAAGTTCTTAAGTATGATTGTGTTTTGGAGATGTTAGTTTGAGAGCAACTCAGTTATGAATAATGCTTCCAAAGAAAGCAGGAGGTGATGTTGCCAAACTGGCTAGTTTGTTTGGGTAGTATTTAAACATAGCCGTATCGGCACTGCTGGGAAAAATCAGATATATTAAAAATAATAAACATGAATAATAAGTAATCCTTATTACTTATTATTATAAGTAATTTATTCCTAATCCATGAAAGGATTTTATTCCTGTCAGAACGGGCCCCTGCTTAGAAGGGCTCAGAATTACTCAGAAAATGTGAAACCACCTGCAAGTGTCACATTTTTGTGCAAATATCCAGGCAACTTTTGACCGTTTCCTTTAGATCTGCTCTGTAGCTGCTGTAAAGCATAAGTTTTATTCCAGGGTGCTCGTTTGGCATGCAGGGTCTAGTAGAATGGGCCAAATTCATACTCGGCATCATTTGATCGCCGAGTGAGATAGTGCAGTACTGATCTTGTTGAGAGCTCAGTAACAGGGATGAAGCTCCACCCCAGAGTTTTGCTTTGCAAAGGATAGGTTGCATTTAAGCACCTGGAAAAAGCTGGAAGGTCAGCAAGGCATCAGAGATGGCTTTTCCTTGGGCAACTGCCCAGCTCAACATTCCCAGCTGTCTCAACCTTGCTCCAATGCATGCACTGAGAAAACAGATTCTGCTCTGTTAAGGAAATCTATAGCTTCAAATAGCAATGTGTAGCAGTGTGTGGTGACTACTTAAGTATTAAATTGCTGGTACTTGCAATGCAAATTTTAGAATATATATATGTTTGTATATATATTTTAACAAGTACAAGTGTTTCTTTGGAAGTCAGGTGGTTTTGAGAGTTCTTTTGTTAGTAGTAAGTGGGTGATGCTCTCAGCTGGGAGACATGATTGTTCTTGGTGCTCTAAATATCAACTGAGTCATATTATCCAACATCATGATTCATAAATAATTTGTAGGGAGGGAAAGCATGAATCAACATATCAGATGCCACTCCAGACCATTTGGATTTATTGTCTTGGAGCTGAAGTGAGATGTAATGGTTGTGGCCTAAGAGCCTGGCTAATAAGACTTAAGTTTCTTAGTTACTCTTTCTCGAGCACCTAACAGTGGGAGGCTCATCTGAAAAGCGCCCTTATTTTCCACTCTTGCTTTTGATTTGTGACGACAAAAAAAAAAAAAAAAGCTAATCAAAAGAAAACAGACAAAAAGTGCATTCTACTCTATTGTAAAAGTGTGAGTCCTTTTAGCACTTGAGCACACTAGTGAATTGAGTAGACTGACATCATATCTTATGGGAGCTAAACATTAGCGAGTGGTGATGGGCACATCAGTCTGTAACAAAAATCTGCCAGCAAACACTTCAGGAAATGTGAAAAACAATGAAGCTTTTCATTACAGGAGACGGTAATGAAGTCTGATAAAGCCCTTGCCATTTYCTATGTTGCTATAGGACTTGATTGTACCGTTTTGCTTTTTAACGAAGATGTGAAATACACACTGAGTTCACTTTTTAACCCTGAGATGTTTATCTCTGCAGTTTGCCGTGAAGACTCATACCAGTCGATAGTCTCCTGTGCTGCTGTAGTACTCACACCCGTGGATCCGACAGCGGATACAAGGAAGAAAGAACACACCAAGATGTCTGATGTGTCTAAACAGTGAGTTATTGCATCAAATAAGATCATGTTGTATAAACACAATTTTAACATAAAGCCAGAGTGTTCCACATGGATATGCATGTGCACCCCTCTCCTATTTCACCAGGGGTTGTGTAGGAAGTTCCAAATGCAGAAGCTGGCCAGAGGCTAGGCTGGCTTTTGTGGTTAGCCTGGCTTCTCCACGGCTTTTGGTAATGAGGCATGTAGAGGGAATGGGCATTTATATACCGAGAAAATGACTTGTTAAGAGGCTTAAYGTTTTTTTTTCCTTTTGTATATATAATTCTTCTTTTTCTTGCACATGTTTTCTAGTTAACAGTTGATTTTTAGAGAAAAACATAATTCCAAAATTGTCATTTTGGTTTTACTGCTGTGTTACGAGCTATGATGGCATCTTGAGAAGTGTGATAATGGTTTTCCAAGGAAATCTTGTTAAATTAAATAGACTATAATTTGATATCTTGCCCTGTTGCATTAGAGGAAGATCATGACCAGTGTTAACTAGTATTATGTATCTTGCAATACCAGGCAGGATGGTGGTTTCTTAACAAATATGTGTGTGTATATATATTGGGAGGGGGGGGGTAGGTGGAGAGATGGATAATACTCTGTAAGATTTTTTTCTTTTTCCCATGAAAAGATAGAAAAAACAGTAATAGGCCTTTTTTAATGGATTCTTTTTAAATGTAAACATCAACAGAAGTGAATTAGAAACAAGGCCTGGAACCTATGTGCAAATACTTTGTCAGATTAAAATATATATATTGTATCAACTGTTGTTAGCTATAATTGGGTGTACACTTAAGGTATAAAGTCCATATGCATCTAGCCTTGGTACAAGTATGTGGTTTAAGCCTGTGTCTAACCACAGTATCTGGTGACAAACTGCCTATTACCAGTCTGTCTGTATCCGAAAGTTTAACACTTGCTTTTTGTTTTGTCGGTCATCTAGTTTCTTCTTAGAGTGGCTTAGTGTTTGAAATAGTCTTAGCATTTAATTGCTGCTCTTTATTGGTGTGACTTGAGATACTACGGCTCTTTGAAGACTAAAAACTTGGAAAGGCAAAAGACCCCAAAACATTATATGAAAATCCTTCTTTTTATGTTAGTTTTTGCCTGTTTTCCATTGAAAGACAAACATGAACTGTTGCTTCATTCTCTCTCTACTACGCTACCAGCAGGTTCAGCATTTCATAATCTTTTATGAAATAAAGATAGAGCAATTCTTTTATGTGTCTAGCATGTATTTGAGCACTTGAATGATGCCCCCTCCTAGGTTTAGTTTTTTCTCTGCATCTTATTCATTTTAGCAAGTATGTTCATCCACTTTTTGAGGRTTTGTTTGTTTATTTAAAACCACATTGGTGATATGTTCTGAGCGTGTACTCAGATAAATTATACTTATCTCATGCACTCAGAGGTTTCAGAAACATGCTCTGACTTCTGCTCCTGTTCCACTTTGTTGCTCCTGGTTCTTTTAGAAAGCAAGCAAGCTTGCGTTTAGACAAATTAGACCTGTTAAAATTTCACATAAGGCAACATCACAGCATTAATAGCTTGAGACCAGCATTTCTTATGAATATATGAAGAATGAAACATGTTTACATTTTATCTGAATAGAAATAGAGTAAATTTTGAGTACACTTCCTGTACACTTTCAAAGCAGTTGTTGGGGGCTTACCAAATACCCAAGTAAGATCTGTGGACCACTCTGCGCAGATTTTCATGTTATCATTATTGACATTCCTAATAAACTTCCCTGAAAATAATATCAATACTTYGATTTGTATGTATGTATTTAGGTTTGTGTATCTCGATGCTTTTGCTCTATATTTTCCCTCAACTGTCAATATCACAAGGAACCACCCACCTCTCCAGCAAGTAAGTCTTGGGAAAAGAACATCGCTGACCTCAGGGCCTTGGACAGAATGTGGTTAGAGTAAACGTGCTTTCTAAAAGAAACATTATATAATCAAAAACTGATAAAATGCATAATAATGATAAGACAAGAAATAGCTAGGAAGAACTAAAGAACAAGAAGCTGTGAATGAAACTTGGAGGAAAAAGAGCCTTTAGTCTAAGTTGCATTATATTTGACTAATGATGTTATTTTATCATCGTAAGAAATTTTTTAGTGTTTTTAAAGAATGTACGGTATTTGCTTAATGTAATTTTACTCAAGTAGCAAATAAATATGCCAGAAGTGATAGCAGCAAGCCTTAATGATTCTTTGAAGCGTCAGTAATTAGGTATTATCCAGATTGGAGGAATAAAAGGCCGCTTTATTTACTTTTTTTCCCTGTGTTTTGGTGTTTTGCCTTGAAGCTCATAAACATTTCATGAGAAAGCAATTTCTTAGTGACGTGTAGGGAATGACTAACTCTTGTGCATCTTGTGCACTGTGTGCAACATCCCTCTCTCTGTCCCCGAGCAGAGGAGGAGTTGACTGAGTAATGTGATAATGTAAGAATGTAGCAGCAAAACAAACAGAGAAAGCTCTTGCTTTCCTTAGGCTGATCAAATATCTTGCCTTTAGCAGGCCTGAGAGAGGCATAACTCTTCCTAACAAGCTTGTAGGAACCCGTTTGGTGAAGCTGTGAAAGCTGCAGGAGGAAGAGGCTGTCCTTGCTTAGTGCTTGAACTGTCTCTCTGTGTCGCTTTGAAGGTTGCTAGAGCACAGAGGGGGTTTGCTGCTCTTCTGTAAATAGGAATTTTGAGCCAGGGCTATTTCTCTGCTYTCTATAGGAGAATAATGCAGGAGCTGTCTTGTTTTCTGTGCCCAGACAACTATGCCTTGTGTGTCYGTCTGGCTGTAGCTCTTTGCCTGGCAGTCCCCAGAAGCTGCAGTGCAGAGGGATTTATAGTCTGGGTGTCAGTGGGAAGTTGGGACAAAACACGAGAAATGTGAGCTCTGGCTTCTTCCTCTGTGTCCTTCACTTTTTATAGGATATTGAATTAATTTGTTGCTATATTTTTGTAGRAACACAAGCCTTAAARTGCATGCTGACTTAACGTTCAGGTTTTCAAGGCCTGTCTGGGTTGCTGTGGTGATGATTCCGTCTATTACTCTCCAAGGTGCCCAGATGCTGCAGTAATTGGAACAGTTTATTCTATTTGCATGGACTTAACTTCAGTCCTTCTTATCTGAATGCAAATAAAARTAAATCAGCTGCTGAGGCTGAGCAGTGACAGGAGGAGTCCTCCCTCCTGTTTCAAGCTCTTGCAGAGAGCATGGGAAAGGAGGCAAGGGCACCGAACTGGAAGTTGCACTTCAGAACAACTTAGCTTCAGCTTCTGTGATCAAAGCATGAGCTGCAAGGGAGAGCTCTGAAACAGAAGTTTCTCCAGTGCAGGGGTTTCTGAGAAAATGTTTTGCTGCTGTGTGCTGCTTTTATATAAGCAATGAGTGAAACCTGTTCATGTGCTGGCAGTGCTTGAGGGAAGTGTAGTGCAAGTGCTTGATTTTAACTTTAAAGTTAAGCAGGAGTGTGTGTCCTTTTTTAAATGGTGTTCAGGGATATGAGTATACTGTAGTATGGAGAAGTGGTGGCAACATATAGCTGTCCGAGATGGCTAGTTTAAAGATGGCTTGAGAGTTTGTGCKTCAGCTACAGATGTGTTCAGGGGTTTTACATTTCTGGGGAGATAAGGAGGATATGGTTTCTGTTTATTTAGTTTTAGAACTTAGTTCTGTCATGAATCAGATGCTGGAATTTGAYGAATGCTTGGCGTAACATAAAGAAATATTTCTATGAACTTCAGGGGAAATATACAGATTAAGTGTTTAGGAAAGTGCTACAACTGCTCTGGCAGCACTTTATGTTCTGAAGAGTCATGTCAGATTTTTCTTCGAATAAATACATCATGTGTATTGGTGAGTCACTTGAATATATCCCATCTGTGCTGATGCTGTCCAACTYGTGCCTTGCGAGTGTACTTACCTGAGCATGATGCTCGTGCCTGAGTTCAAGGTAGGCTCCTTGGAGTCGCAACAACTACCTGCATACCTGCTTATGGAAAGAAGGGAAAATGGAGGACTTGTGTCTTCAATAAAAACCTGTACTAAACTCTGAAGTGCAGATGCTCAGTTTGGCAGCCAGGTAGGTTTTGGTGCATGTATGTTTCCTGTTTGCTTGCTGTAGTAAGTTTACAGGTGAATTTAGGAGATTTTTAGGAGATTTTTGGTTTTTTTCCTTTATGAATTTTAGGCTGTTAAAATGCAATAACTAATTGGAAACTAATGATAGACCCTTTGGACTTTTACAGCCTTGGTTAATTCTTTTCAAATGGAGTAGAAAAGAAACTGGTTATAACCTGCAAGTTACTGATTCTCTTGTCGGCTTGGCTGCCTTTCGTGGTCTTCCATATTTATTTATTTATTGGAAAATCTTTGCAGAGAAGTTGTTTCTGCAGAGTGACAGGGTTGTTACTTGACCTCTGTGTTAATTGCTGCTTCTCCACAGTGTCAGGAAGCATGGACTTGAATGCAGCCAGTTAGTTGGTCTCTAGTACCCCCGCAGATTTCTATCAGGTTTGACAGTCCATTCAAGAAGACATGTTGTGGTAATGTGAAAAACRAATGCTTTTCAGACTAGTTTGGACAACCCATTAACAGATGATTGAACTGTTTCAATTTCTTGTATAATTGCAATGACACACYAAGAAAGCTCTTTGGGTAATACAGAGAGGATATGGACACCCATATGGCTTGAAAACTCTCATCAGACTTGGTTTGAAACAGTATGAGACACCCCACCTGAGGTATAGCATGCTTTCCACTAAAACTTTTTTTTTTTGATTCTTAGAAAAGTCTAATTTGTATTCTTTTCTTTAAGACATGCTCAGAATTTTAGTAAGGAACTTCTAATACCACATGCTTATGGAGTGAGCAGTGAAATGGKCTAGTAACCATGTCTCCCTCTGCTAGTAGGAAGCAAACAACTTTCAGCAAGGATGAAATGGCTTCTCTGAAATGACCTAGGTGTTCAGAATGCTCCATAGGGAACCAGCCCAACCTGTGTCTCYGTAGGGCCTAAGGAGGATGGGTTGGATTCACACGTATGGATGACAGGTGATCTCCTTTGCTGAGGCCCCAGCTCCTGCCTGACATGGACTGTTTTTAAGCAGCTCAGAATGGTAACTTTTCAGCTTGCTYTGAGGAAAGAATAAACAATTGCAAATCAAATTCTGATGTTTCTGTTCTTTATCCTACCACTGCCAAAATGAGTTACGATTTTGAATAAATGAAAAATAAATAATGGATGTGTGAATGGATGTGTAATTGGTTTACAAAGCAAATGTGAGACAAAAATTGTATCTGGTTATAGACTGAGTATCAGCAGGTCTCCCATTCCTTCTCAGACRCTCTAGCCAGCAATTTATAGGCAAGATCAAGAGGAAAACAATCCAGTTAAGTGTTTTAATTATCTTAGGCAGTTGTTTGCAGCTAAAGGATTAGGAGGTTCTGTGTAGCTTAATTTGATCTTTAGTTGCAAATGTTGAAAAAGCTGTTTTGAGAGTGACTAGCTAATTATAATTATAGCATTCAATATTATGTTTGGTTATTTATAGTTCAGGTCCAGGCTTTTTCTGTGTGGTGGTGAATAATGCAAGAGGCAGAGGAATGATGGTGGTAGTTCTTTGGAGGAAAGGTGGTGTGCAGAATTTATTGATAGCACTGGCATAACAAAATCTGTGTTGTCATTCAGAAAGACCCTCTGATCCTTCAAAAAGTCATTGCTTGTAATGCTTCCCCCTCCTGAGGAGAGTCTTGGTTGATAATAGGCAGTGAACCATAAGGGTGGCTGTTGTTGCCTTTGAATTATTCCTGACTCACCTGAAACTGGTGGCTGGTCCCAGAAAGACACAGGGTTGGGCCGTGTCAGCCATGGTGCTGTATTAGGTCCATTTGAATGAAGGCAGAGAGAAGCAAGAGCACTAAGTTGTTTCTTTGTTGAGCTAACTGCTGTATTTTCAGAAAAATACAAGTGTGCTGCATCACTATAATCGTCTCTATAATTCTGTAAAATGAAAGCATCAAAAAATAAAAATACAGMTTTGTTGAAATACAATATGGATGAGCCCCAAGCGATGAAAATTCTTGCAGAGCTCTTGGAGAGTCAAAATAGGTGAGAAAATTTACGCTGACAGAGCATATGGGCAAAGCTGACTTAAAGCAGTCACTGCAGAAGAGAGAGAGTGCCATTTGAGTAACACAGAATGCAGCTTTCCTCTGTTTCAGCAGCAAATAGTGCACAAAATAGCTACCTCACTGACTATAACGTTCTAACTAGACCTAAGGTCGTTTTACTGAAACCTTTGTCACCACAGTTATATTCACCAAACAGTTCTGCTTTAGCTTGAGGCAATGATAAAATTAAGTTTTGTCCAATTTACGTCCCTAAGTTTATATACTTTTCTGAAACTGTAAAGTCATTCTGGTTTTGATGTAACTCATAAGTAGTATGCATTGCAGAGAAGGATTATCTGTTCCTGTGTCACTCTTGAGGTAGTTTTTCCCCTAAATTAGAAGTGGTGTATTTCCACCTATCTTTTCTATGTGAACCATTTCATTCTGCATTTGATGTTTTTACAATAGGAGGTGCTTTAGTCGCCTGATTTGTTCAATCTGCTACTGCAGAAACCTTGCAGAATTCCTGCAAAACCACAGGAAAAAAAAAAAAATTGTTAAGGACAAGTTCCTCAACTTGGGCTTGTGCTAAACCACGAGGCAGAGCTCCATGTTAGGGACCAGTAATCGGAGAATGAATGAGAGAGATGGAGAGTGGGCCCAGGCCGTGGCGTTAGGACYCTCAGAGGGCTAGTAAGGAGGGGGCCGCAAGGGAGAAAAGGCTGCGGGGGCTCCTGTGTTTTGCAGTTTAGATATGTGKGGTATTGGTATTGAAGTACCACCCCCTTGGATATTAGATTTCAAAGCATAATTGCAGCTCAAATGTAAGAAATGAATCAACGCTGTTATTGCTTGTGAACAATTAAAGCATTGTCTTGTGGAAAATAAATGTGAAAGAAACGTGTTGGTACATRTAATATTAAGATTGTCAAATCCTTAATTTGGGTAGACAAATGTATCGTAGATTAAAACTGGAGAAAACATATCAAGTAGGTTGCAGAGCTGGACTGCTTTGACTTTCACAGTAATAGCGTAATATCAGTGAAGCAGAACAAGAACAGTGTTTATCAGCAGTGCCTTATTCTCTCTGCAAGATGGGGAAAGGAGGGATGTCAGGAAGAAAGGGGCAGATTTGCAGTTAGGATTGTATGATTTAGCTGTTGGACTTTGCTCTTCGATCTGATAGCTCATTGTGTGCTTCCTGTGACAACACTGTCAGATGCCCTTGCCGATTTAATCAGTGAAAACCAGTAATGCTGCGCTGAGGCTGTTCTTGTTAATATTGAGAGGCTTTTTAAGCCACACATTTTGTATAGGCTTCCTGAAGCCCATTCACCTACACAGTGGCTGTACTTAGATTTAACTTTGCTATAAAATATTACACTAATCRGCATCATGTTATTGTAACTGAAAGCAGTAATAGTGCTGGAGCAAGGGAAATTTGGTTAGTGTGCTGCCAGAATTGCCTCAGGATGCTTCAGGTCAGAGCTGTTACCTGCATCCTAGGGGGAGTGAATTATGTGAGCACGTGTAGATGGTCCACTGTAGATTCTGTGTGTGYAAATCCCATCCCATGAGTAAGGCTTCACTTCATGTTTTACAACAGTGAATGAAGAGGAAAAAGAGAAAGGTTTCAGGAGAGTAACCYGTCTAAGTATTAGTGTTTATTAAGGCAAGGTTTAATCTGTTTTGCAGAGGAAAAAAGAGGTATTAGGGAAGGCTGGAAATAATTTTGAGAGCGTTCTCATTTCCCTCACCTTCTTTTGCTTGCTTTTGGCCTTAGTTATTTTCCTGGAGGTAATATCCCTTTTATACTGTCGGTATATTTTCAGTGTACTGAGCCAGCTCTGGGAGTAGGGATTTTAGTAACCCATCAAAATTACCTTGCATATTGAATACACAGATTTAGTCATAGCAGGGGTGAAGGCATATAGCTAAAGTTAAGTGGAGGTACTGTCCTTGTATTTCCTCTACCTCACTACCAAGGAGGCAGGCAGGAAAGGAACTAAAGGGAAGGGATAGAACAAACCTGTCACAACGTGTGCAGTGCTGCTGCATTTGGGCCATTGGAGACAATCATTTGCAATTATACCGAAATAAAATTGAGTTGTAAAAACAAAATAGAGTCCCAAGCAACAGTGAATTTCAGGTAGCCAAGGGCCACAAAAACTAGCCCTACAATTCTGAAGCAAGTGCAAGCTGCTGTTTCTTCTGGTACTCCAGGAGCAGGATTAAGCTAAGGGAACCTACAAGCCAAGATGCAAMTTAGGAGTAGTAGCCACACTGGGGGATAGTCCACTGATTTTTGGGAAGGAAGTTCATTTTTTTTCTTTCTCTCTGGTTACTTTTCCCCTGCCCCTACCTGCAAGTATTTAATGTGCTTCCTGTGCCAGGTCTATTTACTRGGTTATTAAGAGGGTGGTAGGATTTCTCTCAAGGAGCCTTGGAAATAGTTTTGCTTTTGGCACTTTAATCTTCTCTATTACATAGTGGCATAGGCTGTKGCTTTTGCTGCTGCTACAACTTTGAAATTAAAAAAGATTTAAGAARTTTCAGCATGTATTGCCAATAAACCCCACTGCAAATAGCCTCCATCACATCAGCTCAAAACAGTTGCTGCGGCTTTGGGAAATGTCTTGAAGCAGAAAGAAGGAAAGAGGCCAGTGCTTCCATCACATCTTCTTTTCCTTATTGACTTGTTTCAATACATGCTAAAGTTATTTTATGAGCAGTAGCAATACATAAGGAGTTGTATATGTTTGCATGGGTTAAGCAGTTTATGGTCCTCTGAGGCTCTGTGCAGAGTTTCGTTTTAAAACTGCTCAAGTTAAGATAGCTGGCTAAGAAAAGGCATCCATAGGCTGGAAGAAATGTTTTTTTTTTCAGAAGCATGTACATATACATCAAAGCATGGCATAGGTTACAGTTTAAATAACCGGCAGATCTCTCCCTTTTCTCCTCCAAGATCAACACTTTTCTGTTCAGCAAATCCCCCAGCTCCCAGGAGGATTTCTGGGATGAACAGGACAAGTGGTAGGAAGAAACACAGATAAAAGAGATAATTAGGTTTCTGGRAATGTGCTACTGCAGTGAAAATCAAAGGTAAACTTTCCTATGTTGAAATCATTCATGCTTTTAAACTACATTATTGGTAAATGTTTGATTATACAAAAACTCTAGGGCCTTCCAGTTGTGTTACATTTTTTTTTTTTTCCTCTCTGAGGGAGTAGCATAGTCCATTCCATATAACAGATGTGGGAACCAAAGAATAACATTTTGGGGTCAGGGTAGATGCCCAAATGTTCACACACAGAATTAGCATGCTTCTTTCTAATTCATGCGCTGGGACTATGGGAACAAATATACATGGAAATAAAGCACAAGTACAATTTACTTAAATAACTGAAGGTATTAATATAAGGTAGAATTAGAATGAAGCAATGCAAATASGTCTAATAAGTATTAATTGTAATTATTTTCAAGTACTATATACCAATTCAAGGCTGCATTTTAAAATCATACAGCATCATTAAAAGAGAGTTATAGTGTATGCTGCTGAAGCAAAAATGTAATTTGATTAAGAAAGCAAGGATCTATCATGACTCGTAGTTTGTTCTCCTAGAAATTACTTATGTTTTTAAGGGTGTCTCGTGAAAGCACAGATACAATTACAGAGCCTGGAGCTCAGTAGCGGGTTGTCACAGGTGTGAAACACAAAGCTGCACGCCGCAAGAAGCCTTAGAAAGAAGGCTATCCAAATAGCCTTCTTAGGGACCAAATAGGTCCCTATCCAAATAGTAGGGAACTCTCAACTCTGTCAGGTCCTGTTTATCCTTATATATAAAGTTTAAATCCCTGAAATTCATTTGTTTGAAAATATATTTAATGCATCCACCTTTTCCCTATTTAAATGTTTATTCTTGAATTATTTTTTGATTGGATTGTACATAACAAAATGTACTAAGTGCTTTAATTTTCAAACTACAGAAAATGAATCTGAGTTTATACAGACTGTCTGATAAACTTCAGGGAATCCATAATGTAGATGGCAACAGAACATGCTGACTCCAACTACAATAATAGATTATACTTGAAAAGGCATCAATTAAATACATAGAATAGAATGGTTTGAGTTACTATGGGAACAGTTAAAGAATGAGGGTTTTCAGTGTTACAAAGCACTGTGTGTATACAAGGGAAATAATGTTCTTCTCAAGCACAGAAACTGTAAAAGGTTTCCAAGGAAAAGATGAAGTAACATAAAATGTTTGAACTAAAAGCTTGTAAATATCTCCTTACAATATGTCACTGCTTTTTGACTCCCTGCCTCCATTCATTTGCTACTGATTTTCCAAGTTAGGCGTTTGGAGTGGGGTGGTCAAAGCCACCTTGCAAAGGACACTGCCTGGGATGCTTATCTGTGCCCTTGTGGGTTGTTTCTGCTCTCTTGCATCTGAGATCAGTCTAGGTTATTAATAATAGCAGATCTTCCTTGGAGGCTGGTTCCTCTCGAATTGGTTATCTGAATGCCTAACAAAYAGATTTCTGTGTTTATTCTCACAAATTGCCTTCATATTATAAATAATGTGTTATAAACTCACAATGAAGTGAGCATCATAGATGGTCTCTGTTCTAAGAGAAAAGTTTTGAACATGTATCCTACAATCCTACCTGTACCATGTGCTGCTCCCTCATTATCCTGAGCCTATAGGAGCAGGAAATCTTGGAATTGCCTTAAGAGAGACCAAGACCTATATTGGGTGAGGGCTCCACCTTACCTGCTTGACAGAAATCATCAAACCTGGTAGCACTGTGGCCAGGGAGGCTCTACAGAGAGCCCAGGTACAGCTTGTGCTCGCTGTGCAACAGCCTACTGAGGTCTGCAAGTACCAGGGGTGGCTTAAACTCATCCAGCTTTTGTAGCAGTGGCAGCAAGTAAGGGCTTTTCGGCTTGTTGCTGACAACTGCTTTAAAGATGACCTTGGAACGTGTCMAAGAGATAATGGAAGACAAACACTCATTTTGCATGAGAGAAGAAAAAAGTGAGCGTGTTTTTATAGCTTGCTTTTATACCTTGGGCTGGAGCAAGCTGACTTGAGCCTAGCCATRGCTAAGGATTCATAAAGGGGGTTGGGCTATCCCAGAGGCTGAAGCCATGAGTGTTCCATCAAGTAGTGTCTTTCTTTTCAGTGAAGCCAAAGCAACCTGACTCCAGTTATTTTTATAGATTGTATTGTTCTGCTTTGCCCCATTCACCTGTTTTCTCGAACAGCCRTTGCAAAATCAACAGAGGACAAAATATATATTTCACAAGGTTTAGTTTTATGCGCTGTTCTTGCTAGTATTGACTATGTAGGAAACATATCTATGCAAATTCTGTGAAAAGTCATTATTAAGGCCTTTTTTKGGTCAAAAAAATATGGATCTTTCCTTCTTGTACATATGTTAGTGTAGTACTCAAAGTTACGTTTCAGTGCTGCAGGTTACTTTGTTAGCTTCRCTAGAATGAAGAAAGCATGTAACCTGAACTGATCTTCCTCAGGTGTTCATCCTCAGATGAGCATATTCTAAAAATACTTTGCATCTGTACCTGCCTTATTCTTTATAATGAAAGAAAATMATAAATAACTAAAATTAACAGCAGAGATTATAAAGAAATATKTTCAATGCACATAATAATGAATATATGAATCTAGACAACTCTGCCTGTAGGTGTCAGTGGTTGAATACAGAGCTGGGAAGATAGAAGATAAAATCTTAAACTAGCTCCTGCACAGGCTTCCTTGGACTCTAGGAACAAGGATTACCTTTATGTTCTCACATCTGTTGATTAGTTTTACTGAAAAAAGTGAGTGTTTGAGCTAGAACAGAATATTATCCAGCATATATCTATCAGTTCTGCACACTACTGCTGGCACAAGTAGTTACTTACCACCAACTTTAACCTGGAAATGATGTGTGGGATATATTATCTGTTGTTTACTTGGGTGGTTGGCACAGTTGTACCACATTTGAGATGCTACTGTCAAGTCTGAACTGAGTTTTTCTTTGCTTCTCCTTCACAGTGCTCTTCCTATAGATGGTCTGTGGGGTTGGAAGGAAGGAACTCTACTGATTAATGTGTAAATGTTCGTCATTGTTGATGGTTACTAGAGCATATGCTTAGCTCTGTAAATCTTTTTTTTTGTTGTAAGAGGGTTTGTTTTGATAGGGCAATTAAATTTTGTGAACCCTCTAACTTGGAATCTTACTCGCCCTGGGACATCGTCTTCTAACATGCATCCATACGGTGTGATCAGGACTGCTGCTGGAAATGAACACAGGTGAGCACTGTCTGCCCTAGGGAAGCTAGTGAGCAAAATATTTGCTGTCTTGCCTGCTCTCTGCAGGTTTCCTGGGGTTATGAAGCCTGTTATGTATTGATGACATAGGCATAAGCATGTTCTTTTAGGCACACCTGTGAAAAAAGCATGTCTGTTCTAAAGTTCCACCTCAGATGTGCCAACTCAGATGTACACTGGCAGCTGTCTGAGTTGTGTTGTATATTGGTCACAGGCTTTGGATTTTTTTAAAACTTMAGTCACAGTAGCTCTGCTGAAGCAAAAGCAATGAAAAGTCTTGCAAGTGTCATAAAAAAAAAATATAGTCTAAAAAGTAGACTTYAGCATTAGGAAGATCTGCTTACCTAAATTCAAATTGAAGCCAAAGAGCTATTCATTGAAATTTAGTCCTCATGGCAAGTTCGTACTGTTTTGTCCRTTCGTCTTTCAGTTGGCCAAGCTGAGATGCTTTGCACTTCAGTGAAAGGAAAGTATAAATGTTTCTGTGTGGCAATATTAAAACAGCTTTAGGAAAATCAGTCTGAAAACTGAAAGAAAAATGGAAATAAGAGAAAAGATTTTTTTTTTTTTATTTGCTGCTAAACTAATCAGAAATTCTAATCTCTTGAGTGTAAAGAAGCAAAAGAGAATGCTCTAATTCAAACAAGTGAAAGCTGCGTCCTTGAAAGGAGTGGACTGTATTTTMATTTTTAATAATTTAAGCTCTTTCTGTCTTTGGAGGTAAAGACTGTAGAGTAAAAGAATCTCTTCTATAATTTTAACCATTAAAAAGAAATTTGGTCATATCTTACCTTTTTTTGTCCTTTATTACATATGCCTTTAGAATTCTCTAGATATTAATGGAACTTATAAATCCATAAATCCAAATTTGCCATCCATAGTGATTTCATTGAGGATCACTGAATTTTTKCATGGTAATGGAGGCCTAGGTAGTTATTAGACACATAAGATCTTATTTCTTCCAAATGGGGATGTTTAACCTGCAGTCTAACTGCTTTTGATAAAGATCTCAAACCTTMTTTGAAAAAGTGAATGTGTTATTCCCGATATCCGAACGGAATCAGGCAATGGCTTTGCACCTCATATAGGCTATTTCTGGGGGCACTTGGTTGCAAAATCAGATWGCAAAGTAAGGATGCAAACTCCCAACCTTATTTGTTAAGCTTTGCCACTTCACAAAAGCCTGCCAGCACTGAGGGAGGTCTAAACTGTAGTCTTGAAGTCTACCYGAACATCACGCAGAGATTCCAAATATTGTTACAGCTTTTCCAAGCTGGCAATTGAAAGCTGGTAAGAGCACTCCCAGTTTGTGCCGCATCTGTTTAGGCCATACTTGTCCTCAGGTATGGATGCTARAAAAGGAATATGATGCCTTCTGAATGTCCTCTTCTCCTTGTATAGAGCTACCCCAGAACTTAACTGAACATTCAGTATCATTGCGGAGAGGAACCTAAATTAGACGACTGAAGGATATAGTGAAAGTTTGGAGCTAGAGAATGGATCAGGARCTTTCTAAGGCATAAGGGCTACCAGTGGGATTAAAGCTGCCTTTTTTTTTTTCTTTCACCTCCATCTTTTTTCTTTTTTAGTGGCAAAGCCTGAATCCCCAGCCAAACACTATGTAGCTAGGTTAAAAATTGGAGTTTCAAGGAGGTCTTTTGGGGAGGATATGTTAACAGATGTGTCTTAAGCCTTAATGAATAGGCATTTCCTGACTATGTGTAGSACTGTTGGCTGTATCTCTTTTCCTCAAGTGTTCATTTTCATAGATTTTCCAGGAGCAGRAGACTCACATATGTAGCAAGTTAAGCAAATTACAGTAGATGCTAGTAGGGAGCGTGGTCTGTGTAAGTGCCTGTTGAAGTCAGAGCCCTCAGAAAAATTTAGTATAGTAGTAGAACAGAAGGACTAAATAGTCTCCACTGTTCATTTTTTTCACCTCCATGTTTTTTCCATGTACAATACATCTTTTTGCAGAAATCTCAAGTCATTGGGTAGTTTGTGATACAGGCTTAGAACAGGTCATTGAAATAGATTTTCTTTGAAAGTAGACTCCATACTTAGTTACATACTGGATTACCTGCAAAGATATTTATTGGTCCTGCATGATTTCTTGATACCAGTCATGCAAAACAGGATGATTAGCTGATTCTCCATGCTGCTCTTAGGAAGAGAACCACAGAAATGCAGATTCAAGCCAGACCAAAATCTTAGCATGTAGATGTGATTCCGTATGGTGGAATSTTGCAAGTTGTCCATATCCTGCTTGTTACAGTTGGAAACCTTTACCTTTTCATTCTCTAGAAGACTGGAACAGAACTTGAAATTTAATTACTTGCTTTTGAAAAGGACTGCTTTTGCAGCTGAACTGATCCTTCAGGGGTACATCTTCAACAGTCAAATTCCTTATTTAAAAAAATATATTACATCAGTGTCATAAAGTGTCTCTTAACCACTTCAGATGAAAATCTTCCCTAAGTATAGTGTGTATTCATTGCCTCTTAAATACCTCTCCACCTTGGACTTGAACTGTTGGCCACTGTTTTGTTCCCTGAATAAAAGGAAATTGGTCAATGGGAGTTGAAGTTAGTAGCTCAGAGGAGTAGGAGTTACCCATGCGTACCAGGGGGCGGAATGTGAACCATTTATGCTTAATTAAATGTAGTGTTCTGAGCACAAAACAGATGTAATCTCTACTTAGTCCAATACAGGAAAGAGCAAATCTAGTTAAGCAGCAGAATAAGCAGTGGGATGGGAGATCTGAGGAACTAGAGGTATTGTTAAGATGTCAATGGACATGGGAGCTACATCTAMCCTGGAAATAAATTGCATGGATGATTTAAATGCTGAGCTGGAGACTCCTGTACTGATGAATCTTGAGGAAAAAAATGCYATGGAAAAGAATGGCTTCATTCAGAAAGCATCAGACAAAGACTGGATGTGTTTATGTTAATCCAGTTTTGAGCAAGTGTATAGAGGTCTGCTTTATGCTAAAAGCTTAGTAGCCTCCATCTGTATCTCTTTTAACTTGTGAGACATTTTCTTGCAAATCCTTGATTGTATAGATGATTTATATAAAGAGAATTTGTTCTCTTTGTCTAAAGGCAGAAACGTATATATATATATATATATATATATATATAAAATTTCCTCTAAAAATTTTCATGTGTTTTTTTAACCCAAATAATGCAGTCTTTTTCAGACTGTTCAAGACAGATTTCTTTTTTTCTCCAGAACAAAATCCAGATTCCTCATAAGCTGTAGCTTTATATCTTCAGAATGTAACCTGTGGGAATATTTATTCATACTAATCTCAGAGGATTCAAAAACTAATCTGCATACTTAATACCATAGATAAATAATTCCCCTAGGTCTTTTCTAAGAAAACTTTACGACATCTTATTAGGCAGATAATAAAAGACCRTTTTTTATCAGTCGGATGTATTTTGGCATAAAGTAAGCTCTTTTGTGTTGTTAAAAAAACATACTCTGTAATTTTAAAGTTTCTTTCTCCTATTTGCTACTGCAAATCTAGAAACTTTTTGGTTTGTTTTTATTTTATTCAGGGAACATGAGGTACTTGTAGTATCAGTGTGCTTGTGCTAGGTTGTGGT
>PTEX01000036.1:2333515-2368128 GCA_003342815.1 Eudromia elegans | reverse complement strand
TTTTTATTAGTTCTAGTGAACTCAGACTATTTGAAGCCTGATGAGATGGCTTTAAATCTCGCTTTTCTTGTTGATGGGAACACGTTATTTTCAACTCCACAGAGAAAAATGTCTTGCTTGGACGATACCACTAGGAAGAAAAGAGATGTGTTAAAATGTTCCTTTGCAAAGATTTTGGTGTTATTAGTGTGCGGTAATAGGCAAGATGTGAGGAGTGCAGAAATTGTGCTAAGATGGCAAAATATAAATACCTTATTGGTTTTGCATAGGATTTTTAGATGGTATATGACACCTATTTAAAACAAATAAATAAAGTGGGAAAAGCTGCTTTCAAGAAGTTTTTTACTGCCCTCTGTCCAGCCACTGCAAGTTGATCCTTATGCTATAATGCCTTTAGTTGCGCTTGCATGAGGACCTTCAGTCTGTTTCAGGGTTGTAGCTACAGTTTTGAGGGTAGAGTTTCTTGGAAATCTTGTATTTCTTTTCCAGCCGTTTGTTAGTGATCAGCTGTGTAACCTTGCTTGGCTCTATGGTAAAATTTTATCTCTTTCTCCAGAGCTAATGCTCTCCTAGCAACACAAAATCTAGTCATATATTCAAAGCCAATATGATGGAGCCCATATGGGCCTGTGTAATCTCTGAAACAGTCCTTTTTTTTCCCCCTTTTTGTTCTGATGGCTAAAGTCTAATGTGATTTAATGTTTCCATCACTTTATTGCTAAATTGAGGAGTTGTGCACATATGATGAGGAACTATGTCATGTGAAGAGTAGCTTTTGTCTTGTTAGATGCGAGACATGCATCTGCTTACCACTGAWCAACTCCTTGCTGTACATTCTGCGCTTGTTAAGATACAGTGGAACCTATTGAAGATTCGCTGCACTAATTGGGAATGAAAACTGGCCCACTGAAAGTAATGTAAAACATTATCTTGTGGGGAATCATCATCATTTCATATGTAAACATAAGCGTATGTGAATATATTTGACCTTGAGGAATATCAGCAAGGATGACCACCAGTCAGGATGACTAAGTTGAGATTTTTTTCTTTAACAGTGGGATCTATGATTGGGTGAGAAGCATCTTTTGTTAGTGAAGCATAATACTGCTTTGAAATTTATACTTCTCCAGTACCATGTTATGAAATTGCTTCAGTAYTTTTGTTTATGGCAGTTTTGTAAACCTTTGTAAATGAAAAATATGGTATCATCAGGCAATTTAGTTTTTTTTGGTTTTTTTTTTTTTTTAATGAGCAGTAATGCCAATACCATACGCTATTGGTAGTGCTTGTCACTATCAGCACAATATAAAATAATACAGAATGTGTGGGTCAGAAAACTATAAAAAATCCCCCGATCTTAGATTTTTTTTATATGATTAGTGACTTACTAGCAATAAATGTTATCTCAAGTAGATGCTATTTTGTGCATATGTACAATTTTGTGTACAGAAGATGTTTAATACGCAATAACTTGTGTTGATCTAATGTACTGCCTTCCTATAGCTGTGAGTATATTCCTAGTCTGAGGTCGCGTTGCATCTTGAGAGGGGAAAAAAAGCTGAAAGCCACATTCTGTCTTCTGGAGTGCTGCATAAAATGTATTTTCATTACACTTAGAGAAAATAAGAGGAAATTTCACTCCTGTTATGTCTGTGAAGACTCTCTTCATTGTCTRCTTTGATAGAAAAGGTTAGGAAAAGTTGTGGTCTTTTCTGATAAATTTAAACAGTTAAATTAAAAAATGGATATTGCCTCTCTTTATAGCTGTTCTCTACAGAAATACTTGTGAGGTAGATTCTTTTCATGGTCTCTAGCTCTTGCTCTGTGTGAAGGCTAATACCTTCTGGAATGTCTTTCATCAAAGAAATCAGTGTTACAAGTGAGTGACTCTCATTAAACCTGTTTGTAGGTGCACACAAGAAAGTTCTTATAATTGTCTCTCCGCATGTGGACAAGAGCTTAAAATGAATCAAAATATGAAAGATTAGAAGAAGATAATGACATATTCAAAAGATGAAAGATGTTACCTAAAAGAAAAAGAAATGGAGAAAAGCTTGGTATCTCTTTGTGCTTCCCCAAAGTTAAGTRGGAGAACTTTGAAGATGGCAGTAATATTCCATTGTGTTACATCTTTTTCATAATAGCAGGTTTTGAAAGTTGGAGTGTATTGCTTAATAATGTTTTCAAGGCTATATGAGAAGCTATACTAGAAAATGCAATATAAATAAGATATTCTTCTGCTCTTTTTGCTGTAATAACTAAAGATACTGGCTTGTTAGACTTGAGAGAACTTCAGATGAATGCTTAGGTCATGAATCTCTAAACACAGGTGAAACTAATGTTGGTGTTTTATTGGACACCATCTAACAACTTAATTGCAAAGTGAAATCAGAGGAAGTTGTAGTCATGGTGCTGGGTTTTGGCTAAAGTGGAATATCATGATTCTGATCATTTGTGGTCATTAAAGGTCTCCTGTGTAGTTTCAAAATGATGGCTTCTGTACAARTTCTTCTTGGTTTAAGACAAATGTGTCATGGACAGCATGGATGTAAATATGGCTTTGTAGCACAGCCCTGTACTTAGTAGTTGCCCACTAGGATGTGGGCTTTTCCTTGCGAGTGGGCGTGGACCCCAGCTTTACCCCATGTGCTGTTGGGCCAGGATGCTAAGGAACTTTTGTGTACCTCATATCACCCTTTCTGTCTTCAACTGCTTTTTTAATGTTGCTAGCAACTGAAGGCAATAGCACTTGGGGAAAAACTCAACTTTACTTGGAAAAAAATATAGTGAAACAGCAATAAAAAAACCCTCTCTTATACCTAACGGCATTGTTCAGTGAAACTTTTCACATTTTCTTTCTGTTGCTTGGGTCTTTCACCTGTGCCTTAAGCAAAAATAATTACAGATGCTCTGAAAGGAGTTGCAGAGAAAAATCATTACTGGTTCACTCAGGTGTTTTGAGGCCAGATCTTGGATGCTATTTGAGGTGCTGACATGAGCACTTTTCATGAGCTGCTGCAGCTGTTGAGCATTTACCACTCCAAAGCTGATGCTTTGGGACCAGCAAATTATTTATATTTCATTAACATTAATTAGCCCACAATACCTATCAATACTGTGGCTTACTAATGACAGATGGATTGAGAGAACATAAGGACCATCTGATTTTTTAGAAAGTATTGTTTAAAAATTGTCTTGCTGTCTTCCTCCTTGCTAATAATCTGACATTATAATAGTTCTCCTCTGTGTTGATCACTCTTTGGACAGTGAAGCTTGAGGAAGGAATTAGGACTGCCTGTAGTCTTGGAGGCCACAGGCTGCTGTGGGCAAGCACCAGCCTGCTCGTTGGGGTTTTTTGAAAGATTATTTTTTTAAAAACATTTTCATTTCATAACAAATAATCACACAAACCCTTCTGTTTCCTGTGATGTGATGTTAAAATATAAAGATTGACTGCAGCATGCAATTCAGCAGTATAAAAACATTCACCAGTGTTTACTGAAAGCCTTGTTTACCAAAAATAAAAGCAGGTTCTAGTTCTGCAAAAACCTAATGAGTTCAATTGGAGTATTTTCATTACATTCAGTGTGCAATAAAATGGAGCATATTTTCCCATGAACATCAGGAATTCAGTAAATACGCAGGAAGATGTGAAGAGAAGTGGAAAGGGGAGAAAGAAGAAAGAGGGKTTTTTTACCATTTATTCTCTTTTGGCCTTTTCTTTGCCATTTGCTACTAAAGGGAAGGCTAGCTTGAATGTGCCGTGTACCTTTGAATYAGAAAAGCTGCCATTAGGTGGCCACGCTCTTCTTTTCCCACAGTAGCTCACGTTCACGGTGATGCCGTCAGCAACCATGGCCAACAAATGCTGTACCCTGAGGGACCAGATCTTCAGACTTGGTCTGGGAGATGGACTTGGTTTGATTGCTGTAACTGCTGGTATCCAGTATGATGAAAACTTGTTGTTTGAAGATATTGGCAGTTGGGTCTGTATGGCTGCTTTCTGGAACCCATGAGAACTTAGCCCTCTCCCCAGAGAGTCACGTGTCAAAATGACACCATAGGAAGGAGTTTTGGAGGAACTCAGCATCTGAAGAAGCTGAGAGGTGCTGGAAGGACTAAGCGCTGCTAGTMAAGGTTGGATGCAGCCTGCCCTGCTGCCTACTGAGAGCTGCCAACCGCTTCATTTAATGTTGTTCTTTCATGGCTGCAATTGCTCACCTGGGAAGCCAGTAATAAAAATGTCCCCATAAACCCTGCGCTTGCCTCACTGCCCTTGTAATGCATCACCTCGTAGTTGTAGGCAGGGAAGTATGTTTGAAAAGAAACACTGCCAGAAGAGCTGCCTGGTAAACCTGCTTTGCACAGAAAAAGCTGTAAAGGAAGGTAAGCTTGGCAAACAGTTTCCTGCCATTTTCAAAGGCAGAAACTAGATTAAACTGATAGTTCCTATATAATGGATGAGGTGCACTTTAATAAATAGTTTATTTAAAAATGCTTTATTTAACACTATATTACTTGTTTTTTGTTTACTTATTTAGAATAATAATATTTATTATTATATTCTTTTATATATATATATATACACACACTTTGTTTAATAAGCTATAGGAACAACAGGGATTTGAAAGTACGCTACTACAGAATAGCCATCATGGCAGCCCCTGGAATGGCACAAGGCTTCTCTGGTATCTGTCGCTGAACAAATGAGCACCTTGAATTATCTTTGTTACCAATGGTGAGGCGAACCTCACAACTCTATGCTTTGAGAAGGTAAGTAGATTAAAGCTGMAAATTGCAAAGGAAGTGTTCTGTTTGTTCAAAAAAGAAAAATAACATTTGTGGCTGAAAATTACTGTTTTCAGGCCTCATAAAGGGGAGGAAATGTAAATTAAAATATTCTAGGTGGATTTTTTTTTTCTAAAGGATTTGCTGTATTCCGTCCTTTGTAAGGTTCTCTCTGAGTTATTCTTATACCTACTAAAATGTCATTATGTGAACTGATGGCTGTATATCCCTGGGGATATTGCCACATAAAAATTCTGGTTTGTGAAATTAATCTCTATAAAATTGGGTAGTAAACATGAGCAGCAAAGCTTTTGAAGAAAATCTGTTGACTTTAGCAACTACATATGCTCTTTCAGTGCTGCTAAAGGATGATCGCAGCTTAAAGGTATTATTTAAATGTATAAATATATGACTTCCTCTTTTGAAAATTCTTGACTAACATCCAACATAAATTTACATTCATTTTTAGTAACCACTGTTTGAAGGCTCTCCTTTTTGTATTTGCAATCAACAATTCACAGTGTAATTTGTTTTACATATTTTCCTTAAAAAAGTAGTATTTGGACAATGGAAAAATTAGCAGCTTCTACTCTAGTGCCTATTGCCTGTCAGTGACTGCTTTTGAGATTGGTAGGAGTGAAACCAGACCAAGGGGCAAGTTTTCATTTCATACATTTGGATTTTACTCAGTCAATGGAGTTTTTCCCCTCAGATTTATATGTTAATTGTCCCATTCACATCTTATTCTTAAATAGTTAAACTAACACATTCTCATCTAACTCCTGTGGTAGATGGRATTCCCTAGATGTCTCTAAACAAATATGTGTTTTCAGTGATTTGGAATAAATAGTATTAAGCTAATCAAGATGACATTCCAAGGGACAAGAAGGAGGAATATTTCAGCTTTGAAAGCTTATTCTAGTAAAGTGAGAAGCAAACGAATTAGAAATAAAATGGCCAATTTTCTTATTTAACTGGAAAAAAATAAACCAGACTGATGATATAATTTATTTCCAAACTATTATTGTGTTAAGATTTAGTAGGTAGAAGCAATGTAATCTAATTATTTATATCAAAGCTTAGCAATAGACTATCATGTGTCATAATAAATTGGTAGTGGTGTTTGGATGTGAACTAAAAAATGGAAGTARCTGCTTTGGAAACAACTACATAAAATTATACAACTCTTTTAAAAAGTAAAGCACACTTTTTCATCTATTTCTTTATCACCATATTAAATCTCCTTTTTGACAGCTAATAGGAAATTACAGTGATTTAGGGAGTGAATCTTTATCAGTTGTTGACAGGCAGAAAAAAAATGATAAGGCCATACAAACAGTTATTTATAATAGCATTTAGCTGGAAGTGGCAGTCGCTCAGTGTTTGATTTAGGTAATTTTTCAAGGCAGTAGAAATACCTTCTGCAGTCCGTCAGGCTCTTTTTATGAGCCTGTTACTGAAGCATGAAACTGTGCCTGCTCACTGCGGAAAGAACAAGATAAATGCAAAACTGGATGCAGTCGCGTAGCAGATAATGCAATTATAGATTCTTGTCCTGCTTACAAATGATAATTCCTTTTCAAGTAGAGCTGGTATTGAATGGTTCTGGCTTCTCCTCGCTTCCCCAAACGCACGCAGTGGCCAAGCTCAGCCTGAGGCCTTYAGCCTGTTCCGGGAAAGGGGAACCTGGTGCAGCCGTGCCCAGGATTTGCCCAGGGAGGGGAGAGCTGGAAGTTGCTGCCCTGTCTCTCCCGTCTGCTTCTGTTCTGCTGCTCTGCCATTCTGCCGGAGGGATTCCTCCTCGTGGCGCTCGGAGCTTTCCTTCAAYGTGTTGGGGATGGGGAAATTAATGCCCTCTTGGTGCCCTGTGTTTTTAAGAAACATTGTTAAAAGAGATTGAAAAATCTCCAACTGCTCTGCGCTGAGTCGCCTTGTTCTCTGGCCAGGATGGCAATTGGTAAAGCCAAAATGTTGTGAGAGTACCTCTTCTTTTCTCCAGYTTCTGCCAAATACTGAGACTGGATTTGCCCAAGTGAGTCTTAAACAGTAAACCATTTTATGCTTGAATTTTACAGTTTGGAAAGGCAAGAGCTGAGTTTCCAGAAGGTTGGCTGGACACACTGTGCTGCTCGGGGAGCTCTTGCATGTTCTGGCTTGCTTGGTGTCAGTTTTCAAGTGAAGTTACAAAGCTCTCATTCTGCATTGCTACCTGCTCACATTGTTCAGCAAAAMTGCTTCAAAAATCAATGGAGCACCAGGACCTTATTGAAAAAAACAGCCTCTGTGGCAGGGTTGTATGCTCCAAAGCAGTGGGGCAAATTGTATCTGTGTTAGAAGTGCAGCACGCAAGGATTCTGCGAGTTCTGATTAAGGTCTTAAATTGTTGTCTATTTTTTAGTAAGGACCTGAAGAGCTGTGATGCATGGGAGTATTTTCTCCTGATTGCCTGTAATTTCAGAGTGGAGATAAGGAATTTTGTCAGCTGTTCCACTTTTATGTGCTTTTTACCAGTAGCTGTCTTGGACAGGACTATGAGCTGAATTTGGATTTTCCAAAGTTCAGTTAAATGCTTTAATCTCAATTTTGTCTCTCAGTCTGTCGCTTCTGGTGTGTTATCAGAGAAGAATGACACGTCAGTATTACCTGTATTGTTTGAATGTTCAGAGACGTTGCCCTTAAGAAGAGAGATGACACGCGGATGAGCTATGCAGGAATTACAAAAAGAAAAAAGAAAAAGCAGTTGCTTGTCCCATTCACATATTTCTCCAAACAGTTTAACACATCCTTGTCTTAAAGGATCTCATCTGTTGACAAATAAGGCACAGTGCAGATCAGGGTGTTTCGCTACATAATGTCTGCTAATTTTAGTGAAAGTTGTTGGTTGATTCCCCAGGTAGGTGCTGCTGGCTTAGAATTTGTTCTCCTGCTTGATCAGCCTTGCAGGGAAACATTTCTTTCATTTTTAGTTCTAATTTATTTCTTTGCCTCTTTTCTTCTCCTTGCATTTATGTCGTCAACTTGACTTCTGTCATCTCAGAAGCCTCCTCGTAGGTCTTGGGGGCTGCTGTGAGGTGTCCCTAAAACTGTCCATCTTCAGACTGGGTCCTCAGGCTCTGCTCACAGAACTTACATTAAACCCCTGACCAGCTCATGGTCCCCTGTGGCACCTGGTCCAGTTTGTTGCAGAGAGATTAAATGTGGTGCGCTATTCCCCATAGTGCTGAATGGAGAGGAACAGTCATTTCACTTGACCTACTGGCTCTGCTTTTGTTGATAGAGCCCTTAGACTGCCAGCCTTYTCCTGGCTTTAGAGATATCCACTGTCCACCCTGCAAAACATCTTAAGACTGAGATGTGCTGAGAGATGCTTCTGCTTAAAGAAAGGCAGGGTAGAAGTTTTCCCTTCCATGTGTTGGAAAATTAAGTTTTTTTCCTCCACCTTTACAAAGCGTAAGTCAAGGTTATTGTGCCTTACAGGAAGGTAATGGCATCCTAAAAACCAACCGTTACTGGTACATGAAGGATGTATAAGAATATTATTTTTGACCTTTGCCTCTTGGTGCAGATCTCTGGCAAAGCTGGTCACTCTTGATGGGGGTTGCTTTTATTTSTTTGTTTCAGTCTTCCCTGTGGGATCAGTGCAGTCGCTGCTTTTATAGTGCCTTCCCTGGCCAGTTAATCATAAGGTACTTTAGGTTTAGAATTACTTTTTTTTTTTTTTTTTTAAATTTTTGTAAGGTCATTAGACATTTGATAGAGGTTTTGGTGCTTCAAGGAAGAAACGCTAGCTAGCTTCCTAGCTGAGGATCCTCATAATATTGCTTTATGCTTAGCTGCCCAGGTGAAATGAATATTTTTCTGCCTTGTCTGGGGTAGCTCTACAGAAGCACAAGAAGCATCCAGTTAGGCAGTTCTGTGCCTTCACATCTCCATTTCAGTACCAGCTTAATGTGGTCTACTGTGAAGTTGCCGACGCCTGTAAAATGGAATATCTTTTAAAGATTTTATGTGAATTTTGTTTTTTGAGCTGGCTGCGTGTTAGGGTGTCTCTGTGTAACTAATGATTCGTGGAGGTGTATGTCTCTGCACAATGTGCATCCCTTGAATAATTAGATAGAGGCAATGGAGGCAGGCGATGAAATGGAAATGCTTGAGTGGAAGCTCTAATCTGCCACAATAATTTAAAGAAAAGGGTTATCATTGTCTCCTGTACATCTTGAACAGGCCATGTTATTCTGAACATCCACAATAGCAGAAAGTTTAGCCCAGTGAAATAAAGATGCTCTTCCCCAATACTGGATTTTATCTGCCTTAGAAATAGCTGTTTTGTAAATGAGAAGAACCCAGAGATTTAATATGGGGAAAGCATTTCTTCTGAAATGCCTRGGTTTACAGGTAAGTTTAGAAAAGGTTTAGAAAAGGAGATGAAGGRGGAAAACTCTAAATATATTGACATTTCCACAGGCAGATACTCAAGTATAAATGCACATACCTACAGAAAAACGCAGTACCTCCTTTCCTGCCCCTTCCTSCACTCAGTCTGTTTTCCAGTCCTTGGTAGATGGCCCTGTTGAGAGTACGATTTTGAAGAGTTTTATTGTTTTCATTCTGATATTTTCTTCCATATTGGGTCTCACCTTTTGGCCTTGGCAACCATGATGGAGAAAATGAAGTAATTGGGCTGTTAGAACAAAAATGCTGAATCTGGTCAACACCATAGGGTTTTCTTGCCTGTTCTATGCATGCTCCCTGTGCAGAGGCTTCCGTGCATGTGGGGCAGAGCTTGGTGTCTCTGTTGCCACCTATGATTTGAATCTGTAGCTGTATTTTTTATTTTCTCCATGTTTTTTGATGATACCTTTTTGTGCAGTATAGTATTAAGATCATTTGGGCTTGTGAGACTAAGGGAAGTGTTTGTCATTTTTTATATCTTACTATATTTTTGCCATTTCACCATGTCATTTGGCATCGTATGACTGGATGAGGAAGATCAAACATTACTTGTCAGGGTCATACTATGAGCTGGAGCTCAATTACGGAGTCTCAATTGACAGCTTTAKCGGTGGGGAAAGCCTTTGCAGGCAGCAGTTTGACAGCCCAAGGGTATTTATAAGTAAGCACTACCTATCAGGGAAACCACAGAAATATATCTTGTCTATTCGGTTGGCTTACAGGGCGTGCTGATTGGCTTGGCTCTTGTTTTTTCTCTCTCTTTTTTTTTCTTTTTTTTTTCCCCCTCTCCTGTTTTTAATCCATTATGTCATTTTTTGGTTAGTATTTTACCTTTCACGTGTTGACATGAACCATTATCAGCTGTTTTAAGTACTGGTAATGTTGCAGTAAATGGAGTGTTTGTGGGTCAGCTGTGCTGTGAAACAGTTTCAGTGATTTCTGTGTTTACATATAATGACTTTCAGTGCTATTGGCTTATAAACAAAGCTTAAATATGGGCTTGCCTAAAGCTCTGTGCCAGGAGAGAGAATATTACTGTAAAAGATATTGGAAGAAATTACTTTGATCAAATTACTTTGATTCAAATTTATATGAGCAAAGAGTATGAACAGATCTAAACCATGAGCTATTGATTTGTTTTTTATGTTTTCCCTAGGGAGAATTGAAATAATCAACTCTCAGATCTGCTTGGGGTAGGGGAGATGTTTTTTTCCCTATGGTTATGTTGAAAAGCAGATGCTTCCCTGGAAAGGATGCTCTCCAGCTGTGCCCCGTCTCTGTGTGGAGATGGCCCCTTGGCACCTACACATGCATGATCCTCCTATATGTGCCAGGGTTTCCGTGGGAATGAAACCTAGGAGGCTGGCTGGAGATGAGGCAGGTCCAGGGATCTCTGCCGAGCCTCTGCACATTGGGGAGGACCTGCCTAGTCATCACTTAGGATGTCCGCACTATGTCAGCTGTGGTATGCAGTTGACCCATTTTTATGATTTAATCCCTCCATCTTTGAAGGTGAAGCATATCACTGTGGGCAGTTCAAAGGTTTGCATTTAAGTCTTTAATTTAGCAKATCTGAAGACCTATTTTAGGGCAAGCAGGTGAAGACCTATTTTAGGCAAGGAGAGAGACCTTGCTTCAACTTGGATGCATGACTTAAATTCACAAGAGTCTCATTGACCCTGGAAAAGCAAGTTGCATTTTTTTCTCTAGACTTTATGACAACTTAAGTAACCAATAAAATCTCTAGTAGTTTCTTAGGAACAGTAGGATATATGGAGTTAGTGTATTATGTTGTAACAGCCCTTAACAGTACTTGGCATTAAGTGAAATGGATTTTTTAAACAAATAATGTTCMAAGCTGACTGGCTGAAGAGATGATTTTAATGAATAATTACTCTAGGTAGCAAGGACTGTTCATGATAGGCTATTTACAAGATAATGTTACTGGAAATGTTTAGTTTGTAATTTGCTTCGTAATTCTCAGTCTGGCTTTGGAGGTACATGGTGCGCAGATATTGAGTGAGAAAATTTGGGGTTTTGTTACATGCCTCTTGAATGTGAAGCAGCATTTACTGTCAGAGAATAGCCTGCCTGCAAAACCTCTTGCAAAAGTTCTTGTGTAACAATGCTGTAATTTTCCAAAATGTTTTAGAAATCATATATTAAAATTAAATGCTAAAATATCTTGTTGTTAGAAGTAATGTTTGCAAAGATTAATAGAAACACATTGAAGTGTATGACTTAGACCTGTCCCAGATACTAATTAAAGTAGAAACTTGAGTGTGTCTGGTTGAGATGCACAGTAATACTGAGCTGCTTGTGCCTCCTGGGGAGAGGGAGGTTACGAAAGSATCCAGGCTTCTGGGCGCCTAAATCCTGTTGACTCTACTGCTTCCTTATTTCTGACATGAGTCTCAGCCTTTAGAGCTTCAAGGGTCTATCTGCTCATTCTCCTCTTGGTCGAATTGCAATCTGTAAGAAAGCCACAGGGGTGGTGCTCAGGAGGTGTGGCTGTTGCTGTGCACCGTGTCACTGTGAAGGATTTACTTGCTTCCGRGAGTAAAATCCTGCAGCACCAGAGGAGGAACGTGTTCTAGGGTTTACAAAATCATCCTGTCTTGAGTTAGGTCCTGAGGCAGTGACTGCAGCGAGCTGCGGGGCACGGTGCATGCGGGCATTTGCAAGGCACTTTGCTGGATGTTTTGGTGGTAATTTCTGGTGATAGCAAACTGGTGCTCTCTGAAAGAGCTCTGCCAAATGGGAAAGGGGCCTCAACCAGCTTGTGCTTCTGCTCATATTTTAGCTAYGTCACTTATCCGAGGCTGTGGCAATCTGTTCTGTAAACTAAATAATCTTTGTCATTGTCATCATCGTCTCTATCAAAAAGGSTCACTTACGAAATTATATTGTGCGTTACAGTGCTTGAGCATTACAGAATTATTCCTTGCATCGGGAGTGTTGCCCCAGTGATAAAGGGCAGGCTGCCAGAAACAGCCAGATGCAATGCAGGAATGCCTGGATAGTCTTCGCAGTGAATGCTGCTGTTATGTATTAGAGCTGAAAATAAGAGGGGAAAATGCAWGTTCATAAGAAGTACAATAAGTGTTATAGTCTTTGTAGTGTTTTTATTCTTTTATATATGATGACTCCATTGAAGACTGACTGTCAGACCACATYAGGCTTTCTGAAATGTTCTGTCATTTAGATGAAAACAACAGCGTTTGCCCAACGGAGGACGAGAAGTGCATTTGCGTCAGTCACTCTTAGGGCCCTCGTTCCTACTCTCAGAGCACTCATTCCTGCTTTCAAGTTTTTTCTCCCCCTGCCATCCCCATCCTCTGTTAATCTCCCTGTCACCTTTAGCAGTTGCATCAGTAAGAGGAAAGCTGAAAAAGAAAGAATGAAACTTGAAATGCTTCAGGATAGCCAGTTATACCTAGATCCTATAAACAAAATAGGGATCCATAGTCAGGATAATTCCATAGCTCCTCACAGCCTCTTCTGTGAGACCAGTTCATGTCTGTCTTATGGTTTTCCTCAAGTGTGGATGGGCAACACAGCAGTTGTACAGCTCGCTGGCATATTTGAGCACTGATCTCTCTTTACCCGAGAGATTTGCATGTTTCTTACATACATTAGCCTTAAAAGCGTTGTGATGAACTGTTTCTGTCACTTTGGACAGAAACCAAGTACTAAAATGTGGTCCCAGCAAACAAATCAGTTGGACCCAGGGAGAGATACAGCCTTGATAGAGAATCAGGGAGTGCAGGGAAGATACCTGCTTCTTGGCACAGTCGGATTCWGGACAAATTTTATACTACTTAATTTCCAGAATGGTTTTGTTGTCTGCCTGTGGGATTATCATGTCTGACAAAGATGGTTTTAGCAATATCTAAGAAGACAATAGACTTCACCAGAGGCAGGAAAATAACCTTCTATCTGTCGGCACAAATTTAACAAGGAGCTGCCAAGCGCTTCTCCTCTAGCGCGTTATTGCCTCACACTCGTTTAAATCTAATCTTTCATTTTTCATAGTCGTGTTTGTGTAATATTTCTACCTGGGAGACTGTAATGGGCTCCAGCACATCATCCCACACTGGTAGAGAATACAAATATTGGCCTTATATCTGTGCAGGTCACCAGTGCTAATATAATGCTGAATTGCTGTGCTGACTTGCAGCTATCATAAGTTTTGGGTAGAAAATAGGTGTGGAAAATACAGTCAGTGATAAAAAATAAACATTTCAAGTCCTTAGAGGGAGATATTTTTTAATTAGGTTGAAATGAAGAGCTTGAGAATTGTATAGTAAGTTAATTTGGCCAGCTTGTATTATCAGTCTTGCAGAGTTAAAGYCTATATTGGTAATCTTTGAGGATCTTTGTACTGAAGGAGTTAGGTCACTGAGTGTGAAAMTAAATATTTTGTGCCTTGCTAGCAAGGTTTAAATTCCTGCTGTCCTCACCTTAAGACTGATGAGGTTTGATTGAGATTGGCATGGCTGGTGAGGTTTATATTTCAAAATATGTTTTATATTTTTATATATTTTTTCCAATATGAAATTGAAGCTTTTATTGGTAGTTTTGGAAATGTAAGTATTGGTATGCTCACAATATTTTCCTCTGCAAGATCTAAGGCATCATGTTGCCCTCACTGTGTTTCTGATGCTTGTATAGAAGAGGGTGGAGTGTTTGGACATCCTTTAAGAGCTGCTTAAGATTTTGAGCCCTAAGACAGTTTGAGGGAGTTGACAACTTTGGACATGAGCTAGGCATTWATCTCAAAATGCAGCAATTGGATTAGTGGATTTGAGACTTTTTCTTTCCCTACGTCTCTTGAAGATTCACTTGAATGTGCTACATGCAAAGTGTTATTATTACTTGAGTTACTAGTAACTTGCTAATTTTGGTAGGAGTYATCACTAAGGAAAGAAGGCGTGAGTCTGCCTGCTCAGAAGAGAAGCAGCTTGCCTGGTGTCATACTGGTGTGAGACAGGCAYGTGTGTCACCGCAGAGGTAACGGTGAAGGAAGTCCTTGCGCGCGCCTGGGCTGCTAGTGTCTAGGAAATGATTGCAGTTGTGGGGACTGACCTTTCCAGAAGAATCCCATGAAATATTTTGGGAGAATTCCAAGCTGATCACCTGATTTTTCTGCTTTTTTGATGACTTGCTGTGTTCCTGACTGTGCGAGGGGCTGCTTCTCCCAAGGAACATGTAGTAGTCAGCTATTATCATGCTCACTCAGATCTTCAGGGAGCCAAAATGAACATTGCCCTTCTCTCTCTCTCTCTCTCTCTCTCTCTTTCATCATTGTAAAAAGGAAGGTAGATATTTAGGTAACATATGCAAGAGCTCAGATATAAGGATATTAGTTAAATATGAGGAGTGAGAGTTGCATGGTATCAGGTCCACAAAGATAATAAGCCACAGACAGTTGCTTTGATCTGTAAGAGACCTGTAGATAAAAACTGATGGAAAAATCAAGATGTGGTGATTTAAAAAACTCTATCAGAATTCAAGAGAGCTTCTCCTTGTCGTATTCGATGCCAAAGAGCTTTCCTAGCTACCAGTGTTCACTCCAAAACTCGTCTCCTCTTTCCATATTGTGGAGCTTCTGAAGAATTACACTAGTTTTTCAATATTGCTATGTCTGTACACAGAAAATATTGACATTAGCAAAATAGCTTGAAAGTTTGAGTTCACATTAATGTAAAATCAAACACTAATATTTATTTACAGCATCTAAAATATGCAATACCATTCGTTAATATGACCATGTAAGAAAGGAGTAAGGGACAATAAAATTTACCTTATAGCAGGTCACTTTGTCCAAGTCTCCAGTGCTGTGTCTTTATTTCCTTACCTTCCCTAGACGCTCTCCTGACCAAGCTCTTCAGGAATGAGGTCCTCTTTGTTCTGAAATGCATATTCTGAAATGCACTTGCTTTTATGACTTCCTTTTTGCAGGTCTTAAATTCAGATGCATTTATGCTGCAAACAGAGCTCATTCACTCTGACTTAGGTGGTGTTTTCACAGTGCTAAATTAAGAGCTGCCTTGTCTCTCTGAAGATATAAGTATCTGTTTTTGTGGTAGGGTACTATCTCCTGCAGTTACCTAGTCTATTAGCAACTTCTCAACACAATGGAATGAAAAATTCCGCCTGCTCCTATTTCTAGGTGACTCAATATTTAAATTTCCTCTTAAAGCCTCTGTGCTGTTTGAACATTATGTTTTTTATTAACCTGTGAAGTGACAAGTGTAGGCAACAAACATCCATTCTAGATTAATGTGTGAAAGCTATTTATAACCTTGCACAGAAATGAGACCTGGGGATAATCAACTGCTTTAGGGTAATAGATTTGTGGCTGACTCTAAGTCCTATCATGTGGTGTTTTGACTRCTGTAGCGAATTGGGTGTTTTTGAATGTGATGTTTTCTACAGCAGTGAGAACCTTCAGCTGCTTGGGAGGGATTCAGCTTGCTGTGACATCATGTTGGGAAGCAATTCTTTCTTTAAATTTGTCCTTTTCTTTTCTTTTTTTCTGTATTTTGCCTTAGTGTCTAATAATGCTTGATGCTCTTGCTTTCTGTTAGCTTCTGTCTTTTCCCCAAACCATAAAATGATCTTGGTCTGGCTTGTAGGCTATAAACCTCTCATAGGGTTTAAATGCAGGTGTTCACAGGCATCATTTGCACAGGGATTTGACATGTTGATTAAGTATAAACTGTAGTATTTGGTTTGCAGAAGAAGCATATTGAATATTTTTCACCTATACTTAGGTTTTAAAAGGTCAAGGCAATAATAAATGGACTTGCAGAATTTCACCTGTATGAAGAGGTAATTTTTTATGCAACCCATTTCATGGGATTCCCAGCCTCCTTTTACTGTATCTTTGTTGCTTGCACTTGAACTTGGCTTCCCATCCTTCTGCTTACTGACCTGGGGCACTCACAAAATGTGTTCACTTTTGTATGGATCTGTTGGGGAATGTGGGCTGTGTTGGAGAGGGAATGCATAGTTCTAAAAATGGGTTGTGCAGCATCTCCTGGTTTTTTATTCAAAAAAAAAAAAAAGCTATTGGCAATGATCGTGAGGCAGCACTGTTTGTATCTTAAAATCTGTGCGTTTTTTAATGAGCAGAAAGAGTGCAGTTTTSGAGAGCTTGTTTACCTAATAAAGATTAATGCCGTGATGCTGCTCGGAGTGGAGTACAAGGTGCTGTCTGGCGYGGCAGTCAACCATGGCACTTTCATACGCCTGTCAAGCAGCTGCTTGGGATGTATATTATTCAACATATCTATGGATAAGAATTCAGAAACAGCCCCAGTCTGTAGCTCATGGGAAGATGACTTCAGTAATTGCCATCTCATGTGAAGAGAGTTTGACATAGACCATTGTGTTCATTCTGTTGTTGTTTTATTCTAATCCAACAATGTTTTCATSCTTTTGCTTTCTCTGACTTATTGAAAATAAATAACATAATCCAGGGAAATATAATAACTGCTAATGTAAGCAGTTATTATATAACTATAAAAATAACACTTTAATAATACAGATGAATTGCTGCAGTAACACAATTCAAAAGGTTATGGGGTCACTCGCCAGTAAATCTATTTGTAAGACAAGGTACTCAGGAGAAAAATTAGGAGCCTTCTGTGCTTATTGGAGTAGGTTGCCTAGCAAGCATAGAGTTTTTCATTAAAGTACACCCAAACTTCTACTTTGTATATTTGTATATAAGATGTCAGGTAATGCAACAGGAAAATTTCTAATGCATTATTTTCCCTTTGTGGGCAAAGATCCATGGATTCTGATTCTAAGTTCATTATCTTTTTTTTTTTTTTGTAACGGAAATATTTCTCTTTCTGCAGTGTTTTGCTGCGTTTACCTTAGGCTGGTATTTTATCGTTGCTTCATAAGTTATGCTTAAACTAACTTAGCTGGGAGTCCCTTTAGTCTGAGATTTGCCTACTTTAAAATAAAATCACAATCAGATCAAAACCAACCCCATAAGCATAGAATTTCTTTAACAAAGAGATGTAATTTAGGAGAGTGTTTTTAAAAAAATCACGTTGAYTATTATATTTAGCCTGAATGCTTTTATCTGTAAAATGGTATATAGAGATTTGATGTATTACTTTACCTTAGATTTTCTACAGTGTTGATTGCAATTTTGTGTCTCAGCACACTAACCTTTCAGGCAAGTTATTTAAATTTATMGAAACCACAGTAATATTCAGATTAACGAGTTCACTGCTTGTTTTAAGTCAATAAGCACACAGTGAAGAGTAAGGATACTATAAGCAGGGTAAATGAAACTGCAACAGAATAGTAATACACTTCCATGTTAGGATATTTTGGATTAAAGGGAAAGTAATTTTATTGTATGTAATAGTTCATGAAGCTTTATAAATAAATTATTTGCTCTTTAAATGACTGAGCTGGAGAACTTTGAGGCAGCTTTGAATAAGTCTGTATGGGAAATTATTTGCTAGTTTTTCTATTTCTTCCCAGTCTAAAAAAAAAAAAACAAAAACAAAAACAAAAAGGGAGAGAGGTTAAAAGCATACTGAAAAYGTAGGATGAAAGCAGAAGAAGGTAACAGAAATATTTGAAGGTAGTGTTCATGTTCYCTAGTGTTAACTTATCAGTGAGCGATGTGTTGCTTTGGTGCTGTTCCACATTTGTGCTCTCCTGTCCAACAGTTACAAAGAGGCAAGATAGAGGAGAGGAGGAGGAGTGCATTTGAGAGATCAGGGATGTCTGAATTTAGACGAAATTCCAGAAGCTTTACTGTGAGGATAGTTTATTAAAAGGAGGGTACAAAGTAATACCTCTTAGAAATGACCTCTTGGCACGTGTGTAAACATATGATGTGGTCTTTTGCCCTGCTCTTCCTCTTGTCTTGAGGCTTATGCCATTAAATTTATATTTAAAGCATCTTCAGTTTGCTAGAAAAACGCGGTACTTATCTTTGTCAACTAGCAGACCTAGGCAAATGTTGTTTGGTAAGTAGCTATTTGTTATTTATGCGAAGGGCAGGGCTCCARTTAAATCTCTTGGAAGTTTCTTTTCACTCTTCATTCGTCTGTTACTAAATCATAGGAGAAAAAGAAGAATTGAGATGTAAGATGCATTGGACTACAACAGCATAGAATAATAGATTAGTAACTGAAGCTCTGTTTCTTATTTGGCATTTGGGTTTTATTGGGCATGAGGCTTCACAGGAAAGMGCTGAACAACAAGATGACTCAAAAAGGAATTCTGAGAAAACATAGGTGAGCGTGACTTAAGYAGGACTCTAAAGGTGGGGGAGAAAGAAGTCATTCTCTTGGAATATTGAAGTAACTGCATGGGAAAAAACTTGGAAAATAATGATACAAAAGTGAAACAGAAGCAAGAAAACCTATTATGACTGATTTGTAAAAGAGATGGGAAAAATATTTGAAAGTAATGGCATGCAGAATAGAGCTTATTCTGACATACTATATTAAACACAGTGCTTTGCCTAAGTTAGAAATGATAAATTACCCACTGTTGACGAAATAATAAGAGACGTGCTTGAAATGACTAGAAAGAGCAGGGTGTTTATATAGGCAGTGTGCTGCTTGAAATGAGGAGAGTTTAGTGCTGTAATGGATTATGTAAATAAAGTGATATAGATGGTATTTGACTGCAAAAATGACTATATCAGCCTAATAATTGTAAAAGGATATTGATTTGGTATAAAAAAAGATAACTTTGCAAAGTATTTGTACTTTATTTGCTCTATGCAGTGGGTCTTGAAGTGAGATAGTTGGGTGTAAACCAAGATGATATCACAAAAGGCTCAGTAAAACAATAAAAATAAAAGCATATATATAAAAATAATTTTACCTGTTTTTATTTTTTTATTTTAGCAGAGTATATTAACAACGTGAGTATTGTGGTCATTGTAGAATCACACTGTTTTGTAAATATTTTCCAGTGCTAAGATAGATGACATTTTTGTTATATATTAATAATGTGAGAAGGCTTTCTAAAAAGGCACCTTCTTTGACAGGTTATTTTTCATTGAAGAGCCATATTGAACAGAATTGATCTTGTACATGGCTACTATCCCTGTCTTACTGGAAAGTTCCAACCTTTTCCAAAGGTTTGGGCTTGCATTTCCAAAATTGCAATCTGTTACAAATTACTTAAGCATTTCCTATGGAAAATGTTTGTTGCCTTTTGCAGATGTCAGGGAGGGCTGTAAGCACTGCCTGTATTGGGATGTGGTCAAATGCGTACTTCGAGGAAGCAAATTGTGCAGAGGAAGAACTTGCTCGACTATTTTCATTCAGGGTCTCTGATTAGATTTCAATTGCATGGCATCCTTACAGTTAAAATTTCTGATGGAATATTTTGTAGAACTAAGAATTTTGTTTTATGAAATATGAGAGAGATTTCATTGTTTGAACAAATCAAAACACACTTAAATCATTTTCAAACAAGACGGTTGACTAGCACTTACAGGTTAAGAGGTTGAGTTTCTGTTTCTTTGTCATGTTATTCATGTTCTCTGTTGCAATTTAACAGAATAGAAAATTCTTCAATAGATTAAGTCATTTCAAAGAGGATGATTTTGTGTGCATGCATAAAATTACTGAATATTTATGAGTTATTTTATTATCTGTTATGATCTCAAAATCTGWCAGATTTTCGTTCCAGACCATACATCTCTCAGCCAACTTTTTCCTTTTCCTTCTAGTTCACTGATCCTTGTTTTATTCTCTAACCCATTGTGCCAGTAGAAAACCTTCTGATGCTGAATTTTAGTAATTTGGTAAAAGTAAGTGAAAGTCACTAGCACAAATCATTTGAAACTATACATTCTGATCAGACAGTAAAGATGCTAAATATTTAATAGGTTCTACCAGACAGTTGAGAACAGCAGATCATCATGTCTGACCTCTTCCTTAAAATAARCCCAAGAAGTGCATTCAATTACTCATTTATTGAGAATATCTTAGTTTTGTGTGTGTTTAACTAATTTCAGTGGAGTTGCCACCTTAATTAAAGTGTGTCAGATAATTTCCTTTATGTAATGAAGACTTGTATGAAACAGATGAGTTTATTTGAACAAACACGAAGCCCTGCCTGTATCTGGAGTAAAATTTACACTGAAATGGTCTTGAGAATACATAATAAGATAATTAATATATTCCACTGATGAAGAAGAGGCTGTCAGAGATAACATAATGCTAATATCACCATCAAGGGTCAAATTTTCCAAGCCTTTCTCAAGTAATTCTGAGGAAAAAATCCTCCTAAGTATCTTGTTCTTTTAAGGTTTAGAAGCAATCAACCCTTCATGAGATTGAGGATAAAGATCTAATTGTCTTTGGTATTCTAATGTTTTTGGTATTCTATGGTCAATATTTTCAGCTTAGGGGAAATAAGGGATAGGGGATTCAACTCCAAGTAGATGACAGTAGAAGCTGGATGCAGAATCCTGGCAAATCAGAGCTGGTGAACTGCTACTGCCAGTGAAACTTTTAGCTTACTCSGTTCTGTTTGTCCTCTTAATTTTTTTTCTGCAATTGTTACGAAATTACTGCTTTCATGTCTCGCTGCTGTTCTGAATTATTTACTATGAAGGCAAGGGTCTAAAAGGCTGTGTTCGTAAATATAATGGAACAGGAATTTGACTGTTATCAGGGAATGCTCTCCAAAATAGTCCTTGCTTGGACTCCTTGGATCCTTGGTGGGATATGATTACAARTGAGGGGGGAATAAAAACGTTTTAAATATTCGCATGAAAATATCCATATACGTATGAAAACTATGTGTGGCTCTTTTCCTTTGGGAGAAGTAATATGTAATGAAGTGAYRATATGATATTTTGAGTAACTCCTATTATCTCTAGCCTCAACCCTCATTTCTTTGTTGTTACCCCTATGTGTTAGATATGCCCTCAGTCTCTAATCTCCTTGATTCAACATGTATGTTATTTACCTGTATGATTTTGAGTACATTTATACGTCTTAAGAGCCATGTATGCCTAGAAATACAGCAATAGTATCATCTTTGCTGCCACATAGGTTAAAAAGGATATCATTGTACTGCTTGTTGCCTGTCGCCTCTGTAAAGTGTTGTCCTGCCAGCAGACATTGATTTTTTTTTTTTTGTGAATCATTTGGAGCTTATGGAGAGTGGTGATTTGGGGAATGTCAGGACACCAATCAAAAGGTGTTAGAGAGTGCTTCAGTTCACAACCAGTAATCATTTTTTAMCAGTAAAACATATTTACTGTGTAGTTGAAGGGCCTGCCTATTGAACACAGGGTAGGATGCTGCATCAAGTTTACATCAGCCTTGAGCTGGCTCCTGCAGCCAGAATGAAAATGGCTGTTTTCCTTTCAAAAGCACTTAGACTCTAAAAATGCTGAATGAAAATGTAGAAGCATCTGAGGGAACAATATAAAAAGTAAGGTTGTCAGTTCTTTAGATAACGTGAATTTGAATTGTGGTGGTTTGCTTAGACATCCCATGTCCAATTGCTGTTTCCAGCAATGCAGACTATAGTGCTCAACAGTCCATAGTCCCGGAAAAAGAAACCTCAATGGGAACTTGAGTGAGTTGCTGCATGTTCAGTCAGATACCAAGTGTTCTAGTATGATTTTTCATGATGATTCTTCTTTTCTGTTCCATTTTGTTTAATATTTTACTTAAAATCTTTGTATTGTAAAGAGAATGGTAACTAAAAGGGAAATTCTAGATATTGTCCTTTATTTCTCAAAAAATCCTGCAGCAAGTAAGTCCTGTAAGAGAGATCTGTGTTTAGGAGTTGTAATGACATGCAGAGTGCTCCTCTGTGCTTGACATCAACYGTTACCAGAATTTCTCCCTTACTGTTCCCATGAGGCAAGGAGTGCAGATTCAGAGGAKTAAATAGGGAAATAAGATCATTCAGATCATTCTTAGTTGCATTATTTATGTGTGACTAGGACGATAAACAATAGAAAGCAATGGAGATGGGTAGAATCAGGATATTACTTTGTTTATTGGCTATTATTAKTAGTAGTTTTTAAACTGGGTAGCATTTTCTTGAGGAAGACATTATTTCCTTTTTGAGAAGAACTCGGCATCTGAAGCTATCAAGAGTCTGAAGAAGGTGAGAGGGAGAAATATTTGGTAATTAATACAGAAGGGAGATGGAATGTTTTGGGGATGGGATTAGAAAATGCTAAGGTGTTTCTGAATGCAGGAGACAACTCTCTTAGGAGCACAGTATCTTCYAAGTGCCCTTGAAAGTTTCTTTTGGAGCTGGACAACTTGTTTGGTAGTTGTCAGCCTTTGGGTTCAAAAAGCTTGGCATATAGAATTCAGCTTGAAGTGGAAAAGCCAGAGCAGCTGTTCTAACAAATGCCCCCAGACACCTCCCAGAAAATTTCCGCACTATAGGCAATGGGCTTTTAACACAGTTCTCTCAGTGCTCTCAGATGATTTTGTAGTCTCCATCACCTAGGCATGAAGGAAGGAACAAAGTTGATACAAATGAACAAATACATAAACATATAAATTTTGCACTAGAAGTGCTAATAGAACAAATACATTATGAACATGCTTGTGCAACAGGAAAAGAGGCTATTTTCTAGAAGGGGACGTTGTGTTCTGTTTTTCATAAATATTTTTTCCTTTTTTAAATGATGGGAAAGTCTTTGGGAAAATACTGTTCAAGCCTTTGAATTGGTAATAATTGTACAAAGATAAAAATGCATAGTTGGTTGCTCACATGGAGCATAGTAGCTGTTACTGGAAACAGCAGCAAAGGTTGTGACCCTCATTCCCAAACCAACTTTTTCAGTGTCTCTCAACAGGTCAGTTATTTTTTCTATATTCATCTTTTTTATGGACTTTAGGGAAAATGGTATTACCTGTTTGTGCAGGTAAAAGTGCAAAATGCTTATTCAGTAAGATGTTTAGGTTTCTCTTAATCTTACCAGTTGATTTCTAGAGTCATCAATGGTTGATGTAATGTAACAAACCATTTCTATAAATATTGATATTTAAAGTATCACATAATACTCATGTTGGAGTTCCTGAATTTGAAGATGGACTTTTTGAGGTTTTTCCTGTGCCACTGGAGAATAAATAAAACATTTCTACTATTGCTGTTACTCGCAAAAGATTTATAATTCTTGCAGTCTGTTTGAGGATGGTTTTTGTTGTCCCCAAAGCATAACAAGTCATACACAGAACTCCCAAGCAGACATGAGGACCCAAGTGATCAAGTGAACGTGCAAGGCTAAGATGGGGACAATTCCCATTTAAAGGGTTAGCAATACAAGAGTTGTCTGTACTGTGTTCCTGGTGTACCCGTAAACCACTCGGCTCYAAGTGTATTTACTCAGTTGTGTCTTGCAACCCATGCTCTACTCTATATAGCTCTATTTTTAACCTCACTAGATAAAAACCTGACTTATATACACATAACCAGCACACAAGTATTTCAGTGTACACTGGGGTACAGGAATTTCTCGTGAGGCTATTTGTGTATTTTCCATAGGGATGTTGTGAATTCATGCTATGTAGCTTCGAAAACAAGACACTTTTTCAAACCAGTACTAATAGAACGAATCGGGTCTGAGCTCACTGGCGTTGCAAGGGAGAGGAGATGAATTGCCGTCTCTTCAGGCTTTGAACTGTGAAGTCTGTAGTATGATATTTGCATAGTATTTGATAAATAACTTAGTRAAAACATTACATGCTCCATTGCAGATCTGCCACTAATGTTTTTTGGGTTTAAAGAATGTGTATTAGCAAGTCTCACATTGCAGTGCATTTGAAACTCTCCTTTCGAAGAGCCACTAAGGAAATTTTCAAGACCAGCTCCAATTTTTCTCACTRGTAACTTAGAAAAAGGTGAATATCAGGTGTAGGGTGGTGCACTTTATGCAGTACATCAAAGACCTGTAAGTGGAAAACTGCCATGTAAACCCTGTCTCTGGCTTTGAGAACATGAAGCTGACATCCAAGGACASCTTCTAGACTAGACTCACTATGCTGAGGTGGTTTTAGTCCCTTCTGTTGAAGSTCTTAAAAGAGTCAGGTAATCTGGGGAGCAGTTAACCCTTTAAAAAGAAAAACGTTTCCTGTAGTTTAGTAGCAGAAGCATGAGGAGGAGCCAAAACTCCTTGATCAAAATTCCCCCCCAGCTAAAGACGAGTTTGGAATCCAGGAGTTTTGAATGTTCTTTGTAAGTTATTTTTAGGTTCCGGAGCAGACAGGCTTAGTACCTCATAGATATTTACTCATGGAATATTTACCATAAATGCTTTTATAATGGTTTCAAGTTTTTCCTACCTTAGCAGACATTTTGCTGAGAAAGCCTTTCAAGTGCATGTTTTGCAAATAGAAGGGAGTGATTTTAYGCCGTTTAGGATCACCATCTGTACTCTTTTGCTACCTCACAGAAATTATTGATTGTTTAGTTTAGCTTTTTTTGTCATGTCATTTATTTCCGTGAGCAGAGGTAGTGTCTTTACCAGTAGATAATAGGAAGCTATTAGCTTGTTTCACCTTACATGGCCACTACCACATGCTGCTGTTTCTTATAATAACGTCAGTTCCAGCAACGTGTCCCTTGGTGACATCTTCCAGGGACATTGGGCTATTACACTGCAACTACCAAGTGAACATGCACTCCTGTTGCATTGCCCTACTAATCTAGTATGGTGATTGGGATGGTGTTTGTGCAATGCTTTCTCACATTTCTCAGCTGATGAAATTCAGTTATTAAAATAGGAGAGGATAACTTTCTTTTTGATTTTTACTTGTGCATTTTTGAGAGAATTGCTGTACACTCATGTCATTCTTTTTCCGTGTTAATTCCTGAGTAAATTACATCTAGCATCTGTGGGGTTACTCAAAATATAGGAAGGAGGGCTAGCAGTGAAAATAGCAAACCCACAGCAATGTGGGTGTTTTTTATTTTTTTTGTTCATCACATTATTTTGAAGCAAATGGTCAAATTCTGAGGTAATGCCCATCAGCCTACTCTAAATTAATGGAGTTTATCTAGAAAAAAACAGGATATTACCGTACTTTTTAAGATGCCCTTCTTTGTTCATGAAAGGACACGTTAGTGACTGCTAAGATACCTAGAAATTACTGGAAGGAGAAAAGTTGGAGGGGAAAAAAAAACCAGATTGTAAGATAAGACGYTGTAGTGTAGATAGAGCTTGCTGGTAGTTCTGGTGGAGCACACATGTGCTCCCACTGCTTTGCATCTTTACATATTATTTCATGAGCCTAGGAAAGATCACCATGTGGCTTATCTTTTATTTCACTGAGATGCCCATATTTCATAGCATGAAATAGTGCCTGAACTGTCCTCTCTTTTGCTGTGCTGAAGCACTTCAATAAAATTAAAATGGTATCTGTCCAAGATAAGGAGAAATACTTTTATGGATCAGTGTAATCCATTCACTAGTTTATGAACCTGAAGCCCTAAGTTCTTCAGGGARTGCCACAAATATTTATGATGCCCTTGAGTACCTGATCTCTGGATCTCTAAATTAGTTGAAAGTAGTGTGAAAATTCATATAGCTGGACATATTCCCYGTGGCTATAGGCTTGGAGAAGCTTGGAAGCATAACTCATTCCTGCTGAGGACAATCGTTTTTTATGCTATTTTACCTCCACATTTCCTTTCTTCAGAAGCAGAATATGAAGAATATTTACACTTAAAGAAAAATATCTCTCAGCATTAAACTTCATTCAGTTTGAGAGATCTTTTGTTATCAGTGATGATCTGAACAGCTCCAGCTRAAATCAGCAGAAAGCTGAGAAGATGACCCCAGCATTGTCTGGTGAGCTTTAGAGGTCCTCAGTGATTATGTTATTGAGTTGCTGTTCTGTGGAGTTCAGTGTGCCCCAACTATTGGGTTCATTTAAAGTAGCAGCAGTAATAAAAAAAAAAAAAAAAAAGGATCAAAAATGGTCAAGTTAATTTTTGTTCTTGGGGTGGTGTGTTGAAATGTTGTTACAAAACAATCAAAAATAGTCAATTTCTAGAGCAACTTTGGTACAATTGTACTGCATGACTGATTTGCCACTGATGTCTGGGAAGATCTGAAAGACTTGCTTAGGATGTAGAAGCCTGACTGGACTTGAGACCCTTCTCTATTTGCATTTGTTAGTAATTGAACTGGATTATACTCTTTGAAAAAATCACAGAGCTTTTGGCTAAGTAACCATCTAATGATATCATTATTCTGAATTTTTTTTACTGCTCCTTGGGCCATAATATTCCAGATTTATTGATGGCCCATACAATTTGCAAAAGCCATCTGCTTGGCAGATTTCACTGGACTGAAAATGTACTTAGAATTATTATGATATGATATAAAGTGAGTTGTATGGTGGCAAAATTGCTAATGAACTCATTATTGTGATTCTGCTAAGTATATGGTAATTGTTGTTCAAAGGTACTGAGTACTCTAGATGGTGTCTTATTATTATTTAAAGATAGGTAGAAATGAAGTCAATTACATTTTATGCAGCAATATGCCTAATGTTGAATTTCTCTTTGGTGTAGTCGCAGTACTTGTACAGGGGGCCTATTTTACACCTGCTGAATGAGGAGGTAATGTGCAGAAGCACATGTGGGGGCATCTGGGTGTCCTGCTCCTAGAGATGAACTCCAGACAAGAAGGGGAGAGCATCGGAGTCCAGCCTTGCCTCCAACCCTCAGGCTACCTCCTCATTCCCCATTGGGATACCTGCTTTTGAATGTCGAACGCTGTTTTGCTCCAGGGTGCAACAGTCTGAAAGCTTTTGAGACCTTTATTTACATTAATAGAATTCCCTCCTGTCAAATCGTTTTCCCTAATAGTCTTATATGTACGACCGTTCCTGGGAATATGAGCACTTCTAAGCAACTCGGATAAGATTAGTTCAAGTGTGAATGACAGGTAGTGAGTGAACACCCAGCATCTTTTCTAGTGTAAATTGATTTCAGTGGGACATCGTTGATTTATGCAGGATGTAGCGTTAGATCTTAAAGGTCTTAAGTGAATTTTTTGTCAGAGACGGTAACTCCGAATGGGACTGTTCAAGCAATCAGGTGCCGTCAAAGCAAATTATGAGTGAATGGACGATGTGTTTTAATGTTTATTATAAACAGGGACCGAGGTGGCAGCAGTCTCTGTGGCACTAAAGGTGTGGGAATTTCTTTTCTCTGTTTTTGATGTGTCAAATCCAAGTGATTTATCCTGGAATAATACAGCAAAGGGAAAAAAAGAACCAGACACCTTCTCATAGCGCATTTATGTGAATTGAACATTTGTGTTGGTATCAACAGTGGAAACAGAGCTGAACGTACCAAAAGAAGCAGTGTTTTTGCACCTGTCTGTCCTTATGGCACAACAAGGCTTAGGTGTTGTAAAGCTAAACTCGGAGCCCTGTTTGTTTAAATGTGTACGTAAACTGACTTTTTCTTTTTTTTTAATGTAGGCTATTGAGACAAGATTTTGTGAGGAGATAAGATAGATCTGAATCAAGTGAGGAAAGCCTGATTTTAAATCGGCARAAACTAGCTGATGCTGGTTTCAATGAGTTAAAATTCTATCAATGCATTTCCAGATGATCAAGAAAATCATCAGAAGGTATCTTTACAAATGCCTGAAGTATTTTAAGTGCTTGTGCTGTTGATATCGTGCATGGATTAATGAGCATGATGGATTTGACACCCAGCTTGCTGGCAGTARTTCTGTCCCTAATCTCATTTGCTTAGTCCTTTTGTGTGCTCTCTTCTTTCGGGACGTCTAGCATGAATAAGGCAAGTGGATGTCATCTGGTAGTAATGCTGCTAAGAGCAAAAGAAATGAGGTAGGAAAGCAAAATAAGACTGCTGGATGATTTCATCCAAGTAGGATTTCCTTTCTTGGTGTCTCATGGCTTCATTTTGATTTTATCTGAACTTCCRTGATGTGTATGTAATATATGAAAAAGATCAAAATCTTGGATTAGTCCAAGATGTTTTATTGTTAGCTCTCTGATGTTTACCATTATGTCAAGATTGACAGTGCAGCCATTATAAACAAAATAATCCAGTTTTTGTTTGTCACTTCCAAACTAAAAAGGTTGCTCTGGCCAAAGTGTGGTCTATTTAGGAAAATATCAACAGGTTATAACAGACCAGGCTGTTGTCTTATCTCAAGTTAGATTTTCCAGAAAAAAGGTGTAGCTAATGTTATTACTGTTCACCTTCAGGGTACCTAGTAAATTGGGTGGCATTAGGAATGGGCTTTTTTAGGTCAAATTCAATTAAGAACAGGTTTCTTTGTTAAATTAGAGTTTTAGGATCTTGTTGCAAAAGCTGATTTCACTCTCAAGCAAAAATATGTGACACTTGGCTTTTCTTTTCTCTTTTTGGCTTTAGTCTAGATTTTATTGTCTAGGTAGCTCTCTGAGGCAACTATATACCATACTTTATTCTCAAAAGTATTTCATAATAAGCCCCTGCTAGATGAGCGAAATTATTTGGAAACAAAATGAATAATAATGCTTGCACTGGTTTTCATTTTGCTGTGCTGGTGTGCTGTCTGGGGGYAAGGAAAGCTAACAGCAGAAAATAGGAACTGCTGGAAATGCATCAGGATGCCAATAATGTAATTATCTTTAATGAACAGGGAAGAATGAATGGGCCTGTCTTTTTACCTCTACATGTAAATTGTTTCGTGTTACTACTTATGATCACACGACTGTGCCTAGTGCTTAATCTCCCTTTATGAAGAAGTTAGGCAGCCTGACATCAATGCAGTGAATTACTAATCAACTCTAAGAAATACTCAACTCCTGAAGCTGCAGAAATAACTGTCTTGGTGGTACGGTTATCCTCTTTGACACCAATACCAGGCCTAATGAATATATGCCACTCTTAGTGAAATGAGAGTTTACTGCTTTCAAAGTGAATATTCTTATTCCTGGTAGAATTTGCATTCATTTTTATATATACCTGTGGTACCAGGCGTAGTTTTCCTAGAAATTTCTGCTTTCTCCTTAATTAATAAATAGGAGCAATACAGCAAAGCGTCTTTCCTAGTTGAGCATACAATGTAACAGCATCTATTATAATACATTATAGGAATTACTCTGATTATTGTTTATTGTGTTGCACTTGGATGMAGGAGGCACACTGGAACAGAAAGGGTGCATCTCACCAACCTCAGGGTCTTTTGGAGAAGAAAAGGGAAGCAGCAGCAATTAGGAGATGGAATATTGCCACCTGGCTTTTTTATTACATTTCATTAATCTTAATTTCTAAATAATATTTTTGCCTCTGTTCTTGGTGTTTTTATCCTTCCATATTTAATCCCCATTTATATGTTATTTAAGCATTGACAACTGTGATGTMTATTACATTTGTCCTTATTTTTTATTGAAGAAATCATTTACCCACTGATAATTTCAATGAAGGGATTTTTCCTTGCAAATTGTCTTAGTTTGTTTGTTTTTGTAAATTGAATAAATCTTAGACCAATTAAAGAAGAAACAAATGTTGCAGAAAGATTTGGGGACTTTTGAGAAACAATTCCAAAGACACTGTGAGATTCTACAATTGTTTTTGTTTTAATCAAATTTTGCAGTCATAAAGAGCACTTTTTCTTTAATAGCTAAGGCTGTTGATGATAACTTAAACTCCCAATCTTTTTTTCTTTCTTTTTTCTTTCTTTTTAATTAAGAAATTTCCATATCAYGGGCATCCATATGGTGTTTTCTAGCCTGTCAATACTTTGGACTTGGAGAGTAATGTGTGTCCTCTTCTGATTGACTCAAAGATAGGAGGAAGAGAGTGAATTGCAACTCTAAGTCACTGTTTTTCACAGTTTCTCTGAATGGTTGTATCGTAAGTATTTTTAAAAAGCTGTAATTTTACTAATAGCAAGTGGAAGTTGCTGTATAATTTTAGCATTACTTTTTATGTCTGTTTTGCTTGATTGCACAGGAGATGTAGTGCAGTAAATTCCCCACCACAGGTTGTGGTGTTGCTGCCGGTGGTGTCCATCCGMCCTAATTTTCTTAGGATCATTGCAACCATTGTGCAATCCTCCGCCATCAGCTGCAATTCCCCYACACCTGAGGGAATTGCATGGAGCTGCATGTGAAGCGGTTGAAAGTGTTGCTTGGCTTATGTGCTTCCAAGGGCCATGCGAGTTTCCTCGAGCTCAAAAGCTATGGGGCATGTCTTGCGTCTAGAGATTGGAGGAAATCTATACCTGTTTGGYCCAGAAGCCTGGTCTACTTGAGAGGCCTGTTGCTCTTTGGCTCGAGTTTTGCTTCTAACCCCTTGATATCTTCTCGGGAAGGGCCGGCAGATTTTGTGGAGGCTGAAGTGAGTGTTGAAGGGAGCGAGGAAATGGTCTCCATAAGCCTGGAAGTGCTMCGCCATAACCACTCCTATACTCTTTATGGCTGGCACTGAATGTGCAGTAAAGGGGAGTAAATCAAAGTTTTGGACTAAAGAAAGCTGATGATTGTCCAAAAACTARCAAAAGAGTGATTTTTATGACTCACAAAAAAAGGGATGGGCAAGAATACGGACATTAAAAAACAGATCACCATTTTGTACAGAGAGATGTTAACATAACCATAGGCTTTACTGYGCCAATAAAATGATACACTATCATAAATTTATAACGGTGAAGCATTTGGCTTTATAAYGTCGTTTACATGAAGGTTTTTTAAACTACYGTGAAGCATGATTCAGCCATTTGCTTTAATTACTGTTGTTTGTGTAAGATTACGGTAGAGGGAGGGAGGGGAAGGCTAAATTAGCTGCGTATTAAGCTCRGTTTTATAGGATTTTAGGGTTTGTATTTGTTCAGACCCAAGTCAGAGGTAGATAGGCAGTTTAGTTGAAATTTTTGTTACTTATTGCTAAACAGCTGRAGAACTTAAGCCACTTTCATGATGYTCATTCTCATGTCATTTGGACATAAAATTTGGTTTTTGRTACAAATCTGTGCTCTGTTGGGGATGGATATCTCCTTAATGTCTTGTCATCTGGGTTGGTAAGTGCAATGTATGCACCAAGCTTTTTTCCTTCTTCTTCCATGTTGAGAAAAAGAACAAGAATCCCYTTGTGCAATCATCAGTAAAAACCTCTTTCTAAAGCTGCAGACCATGACGTACCCTAGTATATGGGGTGCTTACTTATCAATTGCACTGTATATAATCCTTGCAATTGCACTTACACTACTGGAAACAGTGTCCAGCTAGGCAAGGCTGGATGCCCAGTTTTGCCAGGATGAGTGTTATACAAAGAACTATGTGTCTGTCATCCTAAGCCTTAGACCTTGATAAATCACTTTATATATGCAAAAATAAATGCCATCTCCAGGTCTTTTTGTGAGAACACAGGCTCTTGATTGGGTTGGAGGGATTTTCCAGGCAAATGATTGCTCTRATAATCCATAGTGGAGGAGTTTTCTGGGCTGTGTATTTTGAACGGTGTCTCTTAATTGTCATGTCCCTCATTGAAAGATAATTTTAAGGTAGTCTTCATGTAAAGATRATCTTCAAATAATGCACTGTGCCATTTCAGTAATTATGGAGCTCAGCTCGATAACTACAGAACCCAGCACAGCCAAAGCTTAATTGCAGAGCAGACTGCCTGTCATTAAAATTGAGCCTTTCCCTTGTACTTACTGCACTCTCCTAGTTGGTGCTTGGCTCRCTAGGTAGAGCAGAGGCTTGAGCTGCACAATGTCTTCATACTACTGCTGTTGTCTTCTGTGTGCAGAGCCTTGATGAAACATACATGTAGTGGAGTCATTGCATTACAGTTAAATATAGTGATGTGATAGCCAGGGTGTGTACTAGACACATGTGAGGAAGATTTTTTTTGTTGTTTTAAATTGCATGAAAAACTTCAGGCCTGGTGGCAGAGAAAATATGAGAAAGTGTAGAGGAAATCAGGATGTCAGCAGTGTGCAATATCCTTCTCTTCTACTACATTGAAGAAAGATTTCTTAATTATGGCTACTTGGCTGTCCAAGACAATTTCTGAGCCCTCCTCTTAAAAAACCTGAAGCTGAAGATTCATCTTCCCGCTGCTTGATATCTCTAAGGTTTTTTTAGGCTTTTGTAGGCATGACCATTCTGAACACCACAGGCTGTGGCATCTATTCCTTAARTCTTTACAGAGCCACAGCAAGACCCTTAAGCACTAAATCTCCTCAGTTGATGTGAGATCTATAGGGTTGAATTTATTGCCAATTTACAAGGCTACATGTCAAAAATCTGTASAACTCTTGTGTTTTTGAGGTAATTCTTTCTAAGCAGTAGAGCTCTGGAGCTTGGAATTGCGAGGCAGAAGCACAGCGGGCCSGAGAGGCTGAGCTGTGCATGTGTTTTTGGAATCAGACCCAAGCCCACTAACAGCCTGAAATGTCTTTTGGTTGATTTGCCTTTTTTCTCCCAAGTCATGCAGAGTCGATGCAAACAGAAGTTGGTGCAAATAATAAGTATTTGTTGGACTGTGAAAATTTGAGGAAAGAYAAGGTGACCTTTATAAAATGGTGCCAGATGTTCTAGGATTGTGGTTCCTTCTCTAAGCTGTTGWCTGGGAGCATGGGGGATGAATGACTTAGCCAAGGTTAGGACTCTTAATTGAGGCAATTAATAAGGATTTTAGCAATAACTATTTCCAGCACTTGTTTATGTAGACAAAAAAAATCAAGTTTATTCTGTAAATCAGGTGAGAGAGTAGCCACTGACACCTTCAGGCACTGACAGACCAGTACTAAAAGCCAGAAAGAAGGGGAAAACCCAGCTTTTCTGTGAGATACAGATTTTTTGTCTTTCAGTAGTGTTTTGCATAGCTGTCTAGCTCTGTGAAATCACTACTGACTGAAGTCCATGCAATATTAGGCATGATTCTCAATGTGCTAACGTATATATGAAGAGCAAAAGAATTAATCTTGTGTGGATGGGTAACAAAAAAATGGTACAAAGGCAGATCCAGGTTGATGAGATTTGCAACCATCAGGTTATAAATAGGGATTGCATGTTTTACTAGCCAACTTTATAAGTTCTTGTAACTGGTTTAAAGCAGCCATATGAAAATTGGACAAATTCCTTCTGTGCAGAACTGCAAGGGTTCTTGGGTGTCAGGTCAGAAAGACAGTACAAGAGGATCAGTTCATGCCCTGCAATCGCTCCACAGACCTAACTGTGCTAGTACTTGTCCTTTGAGTCCTGAGTTGCTACAAAAGCCAACTAAGCTCAGCACAGCTTTGAGACTGTGACATGGGAAGATGTAATGCAGTTCACTTTACTAKATGAAGTTGATTCTTGGCAGAAGTTATCCCAAATCCATCCTGCAGATACCAGGGCTTTTTGTCAAAAACTTTTCCATCTGCTCCAGCTGTTGTAGAACTTGTGATAAGATCCATCTATCTGTTATTAYCTGATATTAAAAAGGGAAACAAGAAAAAATGCCTGGTAGAAATTGCTGCGTTGGATTTTTAGTGAAGAAGAGCTATTTACAGTGTCTAGAACCTAGAAATACAAACACAAAGAAAACATTTTCCACTACTGTACAGTCCTGTACAACACTGTCTTGAAGTTTTCATGGGTGATTGTGTAACTCTTTTCCATATTTAATGAGAATTTATGGCAAACTTGGCAAAACTTCCCTTTAGTATTGACCGTGAAATTGAGAGAAATGCAATGGTAGTTGAGCTTTAGAGGTACTGAAACCATTGGYTTCCCACATGATTTGGCTTTTTCTGTAAAACTGGACACTTATCTTTGTTATGTTTATTCTGATTCACCAACGAGTGGCTGTTATCCAAGTCCAAATGGGAGTGCACTTCATAGATTCCCCACTCACCACAGTCATCCTACTGAACCTCCTTCTTGACACAGTCTTCTGCCTCTTGTGTTTCTCCTGAGTATCATTACCCTTGAAAGGACTCAGCATTTAGTGGTGATAGTGAGTTTTATAGTGAGGAGAGTAGAAAATGTCAAAAGAAATGGTAAATGTTAAAATGATAGTGCTAAGAAAGTAACCTATCACTCTGCTATGTGAAGTGAGTTGAATGAGGAAAGATTGCTTGATGTTCTTTAAGACCCTTGGGCTTTATGTTGTGGGCTTGCCTGATCACAGCTGACAAGTCATAGACTTACTAGAGAAGAAATAATAAGTTTTGATGAAATGAAAAAAGAAAATAGAAATAATTCAGGTGAATTATGGAATAAGTGTGAGAATGCTAGGGTAAAATTGTTTCATTTAGAGTGTTTCATTCTTTTTCATGTGTTTTGCAAAAAACAAGAGAAGCAAATGGCAAGTCTGTGGTTTTTTTTTTTTTTTTTTTTTTTTTTTTTTTTTTTTTTTTT
>PTEX01000036.1:2256462-2333505 GCA_003342815.1 Eudromia elegans | reverse complement strand
TAAGCAGTGCCTACAAAAGGAAAAACCTGACATTTATATGGGAAGGATATGGGAAAAAGTAGGGGAAAAAATCCAATTTCACAAAAGAATCTGTATGGAAGAACTGAATTGGACTGTTGGAATATAGGCTGGCATTCATTCTAATTTTCCATTTGGTGATGGATAGAGAAGACTACTGATAAGGATTTTTTTTTAAAAAAATCATTTAAGAGATTCCTACAAAACTGACCTTGAGCAGTGAATCCTTTTGCCCTGTGCATTGTCCCCAACCAGTGTTCCCGTTGTTTAGTTGCAGTTATGTTCTTTACAACAAGACTGGCAATTCTAAACTTTAAACTGAATACTGGCCAAAAAACAACAACAACAAAATGTTCTCCTGGGGTGGTAGTAGCTGTGTAAATTTTAAGTGTTAGCAAGATAGCTATAATTGACAGCATTTAGAGAGCTTCAAGACATAGGTAGGAAAAGCATTTTGAAAGTGTTCCAGACATAGCTTTAAAAACGAAGAAAAAGAAAAAAAAAAAACTATTGTAGGATTTTCTTAATACCTTTCATAGGCTTTTGTTTCTGGTTTAGATTAGGCTTTCTATTTAAAGATGTACTGTTGAATTTTTGAAGCGTGAAATTGCAAGGAGATGAAAGGAAGCATTTTTATTGATGCTTTCCTCATGATGTCATTGATATTATTGATATGTAAGTCAGAAAACTAAGCAGACTTGATGAAGACAAAGGCAAGAAGCCACAAATCAGCTGAACGTAGCCGTAAGTGTCGACATTGGAGTTGTGAACTCTGTCCAACCAAAACAAGGGGTCTTTCTCTTTTCTCTAAACACAGCTCATTGGTGAGGACTGGTGCATGAAGCGTGACAGTCACAAATCAGTCTTAAATTGAAGTTCCTTTTTAATCCAGTTAGATGAATTAGCCTCTGATAAAAGTAATTATTTAAAATTAATACAGACCTGTTCATCCAAATTGATCGCAAAACACTCATTTCCCAAAGGACTCCTGCCTAAAGCTTACATGTTTAACAGATAGAGCAGTTTAAGGGGCAAGTGTGTTTGTTAGGCTTTAAAGCCAGCATATATGGGGGGAAAAGGGCCACTTGTGATGAATACGATTGCCATCTAGGAGAAGACGCTCCATAGGTGGGACTTGGATGAGGAAAATGTGGTGGAATGAGAGAGGGTGTGATAGGGGATGCAGCGGGGCGCAGTGCTGAAAGGAGAGGGTTCCCGTTGTAACTGAGGCATCTCAGCACTTGACACCATCAAGCTCTAGGACTGGGAAGAGAAGCTGCCTGTGCAATGGAAGGTCCTCAAGTTACTGAGGGTTGCAGATACAGTCTGGCCCAGCAGAATGTCAAGGAGTTTTTAAATCGGATTTGAAGGAAAGTTTTATGGAAGGCACTTTGGTGGATGGTTGTCTGTCTTGAAAGACCTCAGATGGCAAAAGATAAAGATGAGCTAAGTAAGGTGTGGTGCGAAGTTTGATGAGGTAGAAACGGGCAAGGAAGGTGAAGGGAGAAGTTGCAAGGATATAGATGAAAGCCTGTGAACTGCAGAATTKGCCTTACTGTATTCTCACACTTAAATATCTTCATGTGTAGGAGGAATATTTCAAACATCTGCAGTGTTAGTAAGTCATCTTTCCCTCTTTTGGATGTATTGTTGTACAGTCTGTCATTCTGTCTGTTKGAGTAAATGTTCAATTTCTTACTTTTTCGTTGTTATGAGTTTGAGCAAATTACCCTCCCTGATATGTAGTATAAATGGATTCTTATTACTTTTATTCTTGGAGCATTACACATCATTTCACTTCAGACCAGCTGCATGGAAATGTGGCAAAAAAAATGGATAAAAAAAAATTCTAATTTGATGGTTCATTTCCTGAAATTATGATGCCTCTCAGAGGTAATAATGATCACTGGCGTATGCCTTGCTCTGTTCAGAGACAGGACAGGGGACGTCTGAAGGCATGAGGGTTAATGTGCAACTCGGAGATAAATGCAGCCATAGYGCCAAAGTAGCTGTGCCGATGTCCTTTCCTCAGGCAACTCTGTTTGGATTTGAAAATCTTGAACATGAAAGACTTTATTGGTAACAATTTTGATATACATAAAGCTTTGCGAGAAGTTTACTTTTTGCATTATAAAATTTGATTGGGGCATATGTCCAAGGGCATGCATTATGTGTATCTCAAGTGCTTTTATAAGGCTTTTATTTCGGCGAGGATACGTACGTCCTCCTGCAGAGCGCACAGGTTTCAGTCGTTCCTTCCCTATGGGCATGGGAGATGGCTGCATAGTTTAGGGTGTAAATTCATGCTACTGGCAAGCAGYTTTTATGGGCGAAGAAATGTCATTYGAGCTTATTCACTGAATTCTGTGATCAGCTRCAATTTTAGCTTTGTCATTCCCTATAAAGCTGTCTTGAATTCTCCAGTACACGAAGCCATCCTGTGTGGCCGCTGGCTATTGCTCAGTGGACTTTTTTTTTTCCTTGTTTTTGTTTTCTGTGCTGAATGAATAACTGCGGAAACTGAGAAACACAGATACAGACTCTCCTCTTACCAGCCTGTTTCCTTTGCAATTGTTTTCACATTATGTTTGTCATCTATCTACTGATCTGCTCTTTATGTGGTTTTTCTTACAACTCTAGGAAATGGCACACAGAAAAGCAATGTTCAGGACAAAAAATAACCATCTTGCAAAGTRAAAAATTGAGAAATACTGGAGTTAAGGTCACCTCAGCCATGCTAGCTCCTCTTTTTTACAATTTAGTATRTATGTACTAGACTAAATATGTTTATTTCGAGTACCCAACTTTGATTCTGTGGTAGGCTCCTGCCAGAGCAGGCTTGTTTCTTGAAGACTTTCATYTCCCGTGAAGGAAAAGCAGAGTAGAAGTGGCCTTTCTCTCTCTCTTCCTTCTGACGTGCATTTACGAAAACATAGGGGTTTTTTTTTAAGTAGAGTTTGACTGAAGTGCTTGCTTCGGTTTTCATATGTAAAGAGAGAACGTGACAGTCAAGTACTTAGAGCACGTCAGCAAGTCCAACTGAAAAAGATATGAAGTCATACCTGTTTTCTGTATGAGGTAAGGCATATTTACTCTGAGAAATAATGAATAAAAATCAGATGTTCATTTTTACAAATGTGGAACGCAGTTTTAAGGAGGCCTTGCCGCACTGCAAGGTGCATCCTGATGGCTCTAAGAGCAGCAGTGGGAGCTACTAGAGGAAAACTTGGTAAGGGGTTCCCTTCTCCAGGGAATGCTAAGAACGTGTCCTGGCTGGTTTTATATTGACCCACTCCCCGCCTTAGTCACAAGATGGCCTCACCAGCTCCTCTGTGCCCAGGATTGAGCTGGCAGTGAGTGCACAGGAGAGCACCTTGGGCATGTTTGCCCTGGGAGCAAGCCAAAGCCTCCATCTCCACGTGACTCAAACAGGAGGTGRGCCTTTATATGCTAGATAGTATTTACTTGAAAAGCTGGAAGGTTGAGAGTCTGTCACCATTATTTATACTGCATTTGTGCTTTGGGAGAAAACAGAAGCATCTGCATGGAAAAGACAGGAACTTTTCATACACTGAAATTTTTCATCAAAGGAGTATAAAATGTGTTATATAAAAAGCATCAAGAAATCTTAATCCTGTTTATGCTTCAGAAGTTCCTTCTGGGGTTTAAATTTTTCTGACAAACTCTTTATGAAAACATTAACAGTCAAAAAAAGATTTTCACGTTAAGTGAAAAATGAAATAATTAGATTTTATTCAGAATGAGATTGTGTTGTGTGGCTAATATCACATATTGCTTTTATGTTGTCTTCCTTACCAGAATTTTAAAAGGCAAGAGAGAATTTGATTTTTGATAAGGCACACTGTGAACATACAGCATTGCATTTATTTATTCAGGCAAAAGAAAATATTTACAACAAAACAATTAGGTATAGTAGCTATTTAATAAAATTTAAGAGAGTACTGTTATATGTACGTACCTCCTTCTGCCTTATATTGCTGTTGGATGAAGAGATGTACTTGGCAATATTTTTCCATTATGCCCTGACAGGAATATTGCATAATTTCTGTATTTGATCTCTTAGTTTCTGCTATAGGAAATGATTTTTAAGGAAAATAGCTAATATATGGATGCATCTTTAGGGATACGTTGCAGAAACTACAGCATGCTTAGAAGATTAGTGTAATAGCTGTAATCTAGACAAATGATAACAAAGGAAGGATAGGGAATAGACTACATGTGCCAAATGTTAAGTCAGTATTCTAGTTATAATGCTTTGTGTCCCAGATTGAGACCTTTGTAACGCTTGTATACATGCTACCATTTCTACTATGTAAGCTGCAAGTTATTGAGGCTTATCTGAGAAAGAGGGAGCCTGGGAGATGTTAATTAACTTCACCGGTGGGAGGATGAGCTTAGTATTCACCGTCTTACCAAGAKTGAGGCCTAAGCATATAAATATTGCTAAATTAATTTGCACGAAGGGTGCAGGTTTCAGGATCTGGTTCAAGGAGTCCTTTTCAAACACTGCAGCTTAAATAAACTTGCGACTAGATTGAAGTAAAACATTACAAARGTGGATTTGTGGTGCATCATAGTGCAAGAAATCTGCACAAGAGAGCACAAWTAGCACCTTTATCAAGTGGCTAGTTCCTAGTATGGTTAAAAAGCTGTGCTAGCTTTTATGGAGCACAGTGGTTTCACAGAAGCAAAAATCTGGATAAATTAATGCTGTGAAATATACAGAGTTCTTGCTTGTAATTCCTTGTTTTACTCATAAGGTATGAAAATGCATTTAAAATCAGTAGAATTCATTCTGTTCAAGCTTGTTTTTCTTGCACTGAAATACTTGATTCTTAACTCTAAAAGATAGTTTTCTTTACTCTTCAGTTCTCAGATTGCTCCATGCAGCTAGTACAGTTTCCCGCTAGGCTAGTGAGTTGAAACTGGGGAGAAAAAAAAAATCTTTGCTTGCCTCGTTGTAGCTTCTCACTTGGAATTTCCAAGCCTGACCCCCAAAGCCTTGCTCAAGTCAGCTCTGACAAGCACCGTAATCTGCCTGTGCTTCTCCATCTGCAGGCAAGTGACAGCGTTTCTGCCATGCGTCTGTTGCAATCCCTCATATCGYTGCATTTCTCTGTACCATGCATGTTCACAGCTCCTTTCCTCCTTTGTTCTTCAGAGCTGTCACCCTCTATGTGAGACGCAGTCAAACTTCTTCTCCTCTAAATTGCTTTTCTATATTACTGATGTTTTTGTTTTCCCCATGAATGGGTCGTCAGTTATGTATTTATTTATTTATTTATTTATTTTGGACGCTTCAGTGAGAGTTTTTATTTCAGCCTTTCTGGTCCATTTCCTTATGAGATGCCTCTCTCGATGTTTATTTGTCTTTATAGTCATTAATTCTCTCAGGAAGCAGCTGGGAGCAGCGAATTGGAGATGTGGGGGTGACTGTTCTGGCAGTGGGTAGGATTTTCTARGCATGGCAGTAAGAGACCTTGCCATCATGCAAGAATATCCAAAACAGGAGAATTATTTCCTCTTCTTTTAACATTGGGAGAGCAAAGTATCAACTTTGTTGCTGTACCCCATGCTTCCAAGATGATCAGCCTACGGAGCAGGAAGAGAAGTCTTATTTTAAAAGCAWTTTTTATATTTGGTTATGAGCACGTTGACTGTATTGCAGCAGTAAGTACTAATGTGGCAGACCCTGCCCATCACATTTTTTCATTTACAGCATTTTGTCTCTGTTGAAAACATACAGGGGACAGTGTGCATAAATGCCAGAAACACTAGTAAGGCAAATGGCTCTTGAATGTCTTTGAAAAGGATCAAGGAAGCAAATGAAGAGAAAAACCCTTACCCAGTATATATTAGCCTAGTGGCACAGCAATTGCTCATTTTCATCCCTCTGCTGTTAAATGGAAAGGGTTTGTAAGCTCAGTTTGGGGGCAGTTGGGAGGGCAAAGCAAGGTGATATCTTCCCTTCTACACCCTCTGCCTGCAGATGGAAATCCTTAATAGAAGGAARTACTTTTGGGTTTACATCCATTCTTTTCTTCTACTGGTTTCTGCCTTTTCACAGCTTCTTACTTGTTTCAACTGCCTGWGTTCAGTTTGAGCCTCTCTGATAGACAAGAAAATTTGGTCACAAAACACTGCTGATGGTTTCATGCAATACAGTATGTTCAGATGGTGTGAGTTAAAGAGCACTCATCTTAATGTAGGTGAGACTTGAAGATATTTTTCCCATAAAAAATACCTGCATGAGCAGTAGCCCTTGTCACATCAAGCAGATTCGGCATCTGTCACATCAAGCTCCTTCTCTCGTGCAACTAAATTTGGATCAAAATTTCTGCAACCATGAAACGAGGAGGAATTAAAAGGGAAAGAAATAAGAAGACTTAGCAAAAATAGTCTATCTGCCCTGAGGCTGCTGTGCAGCTGCAATGTACTTGTGGATCTGCAGTGCTCCAGTGCTAGCGTGTTTCTCTCTCTACGATAAGCACAAGAGTAAACCAAGTCAGAAAAATGCACCCGAGCTGATGTGCTGCAACCTCTGCAGAGGGGAGGGGATGGCCCCCACAATCCCCAACTAGAGATCTGCCTCCACTCTTCAGGTTTTTTAGTAGAAAAAGATTTCTCTTTCTTAAGAAGTTCCCTACCTCAACTTTGTTTTGTGACTTCAAAAATGATAAATTAATGGAAAGCTACCTGAACATACAAATTTTCCACTTAGATACTGAAATTCTAAATCAAATGGAGAGATTCAGGAGGAACCGGAGCTGTAGTTAGATAAGGAGAGTGACAGGTGCTGCAGTGCCTTAGTAGAATAGGAATTTGCTTTTGATCTGCTTCCAAAGTGGAACAAGAGTGAATCTGCACAGAGATGAACTGCTGGAACAGGGATGAGGCCATGTCCYTCGGCCTGGGAAGACAATATCCTTCAACTGTAGTTCCATGTGCTACTATTCCTCATTCTTTGCCTTGCTYTCTAAAAGCTCAAAATAGATTTTGTATGTTATGATCAATATTTGGATGTATGACTGCCATGAAAGTTCATGCTCTTGCATCTAGTACTGCTTACGGATGGCTCAGGGCTTTCTTTTCATGTTGCAGCAGTGGTTAGTGTGGTGATAAAATGTGCCCTTCTAAGCTGGGATGCAGACTGAATTCCCACCCATGTTATGATATTAAAAGTCTTGGTGTTGGTCATATAGGTGTGATAAGCTCACCTATTGGTGGTAATTCAGAAGTATGTTTCTACGTTTCTGTTCTTAAATTGGACAATGYAGAGTCCAATAAACATACTGCACCTTAAACTTTCTTCCTTAAAKCTTTTGTTTTTGTCAATGACTTCCTCAACAGTTACCTTGTAACGTGGTCTCTGGTTAGTGCTCTGACGGGATTATCGCTTGTTCTCMTGTTACTTAATTGTCCCTGTAGGATCCATAGGGTTTCTTTCTGTTGGCAGTGAACGGGTTGTTCTTTGTAAAAAAAGAGGCTTCTCTTCATCCACTGGAAGTTGTGAGAAGAGGAATCACTTCTTGGATTATCTTCAMTTAGTTTGCTTAAAATGCAGAAATTAATCTAATTTACATTCCAAGCATTTTCTTCTCTTTATTATTGCTGTGGCAAGAGCATGACTTGTGACATTTAAGTTTTRCATGTCAAAAATTATTGCTGGCTTATTCTGAGGAGGAAGAGTCAAGGTCACATACCTTTCATCATCYCTCTTGGATAGCTTCGCGAATGAAAACAGAGATTCAGTAGATTTGGATTGATTCTTTTTTCTTTTTTTTTCTGGCATATCCGTAAGGATTTTACCCCTTGGGACAATTTGCTCTGTCATTGAAATGAATTGCTGCTGAAATGAGTTTGTGCCATAGAATTATTCCCCGCGATGGTATTATTGAGGAGTAATGGGATGAGGGGAAAAATTATCTGAATTAGCTTAATGATTTTTTACTTTATGTTCCCTAAAAATAATTTGTAGTATCAAAGGACRCATAAAATGATTTAAAAGTGATTTTTGCTTAAACTGTGCTCTGGTCTATGAATTTCTTTTTYCCGATACTGTTCATTCTGGAAAATCAAGCAAAAAGCTTGACAAATATTGCTGTGTTATAAAGAAGAAAGGAGAGAGAAAAATCAAAAATTCTAAGGAGATGTATCCAAATCTTACCTAAATTTCTTTGCAAACTTTAAGCATACTAAATTATTTATACCRAGTTGAAATATTTGTAGTAGCGGGGTCCAGTCATGTAGTTTTAGGATTGAGACTGGTAGTGTCAGTCTTCCCTGGAAGTGTTTCAGGCAGATATTGCTGCCTGAATAAAGGAATAGATCTTTTTAATACCTGCTCCAAGCATKCCAGAAATCCAGAAATTCTCAGGTATCATTCACATACTTTAAATTAGGCTAAAATTTTAAAGTAAAACCTTTTCATTTAGTTATTTATTTAGAGAAGTCAGCTGTTGAGAAGCAGAAATGTGTTACTGAACTTTCTTAAATGGTCTTCAGCTCAATGCAATCTGGATCCTATACATCTCTGAGGCTTGGTCTCCTTGGGCAAAGCAAGGAATTGAGGTGAAAGGGCTATTAATTATTCCTGGACACCATGGAAAGCAAGTAGTAATGATAAAATGAATAATCCATGTAAATTCTGCTTGTTATAGATTGTCACATGCCTTTTCCTGTCTCAAGCTTTGCCCATGTTCTGTATCAACCTGATGTTTTAGTTGGTAAAATAGTCCTTTTATTAGGTGGCATTAAATCTCCATCAACTGCTAAATGCAGACTGTGCAACAGTTCAGCTCTGAGGGCCCAAGAACTGAGGTTTTCAAGTGCATACTGCTGACTTCCCTGGGTTTTGTGACATCCAGATTTTGTTTAGAAGTTAATTTGATATCTGTCCCATCTTCCTCTATCATCTCCCCACAAAGCAGGTGACAAAACAGCATTATATTTGTCAGTCCTGTCAGAAAAATGGAACTTGATCCCTTTGTGACAAGTGCCCCGTGCTGTGTTGATCAGGATGAGGTTGTCCCTCCTGGGAGAGGTCACGGGAGGCAGGAGGAGTTTTATCRCCTCTCCTTGCTCTGCACAGAGCAGTCATTTGCATCCTGGGCTTTGTTTCAGACACAGCTGAACCAAGATAGGCATCAGTGTTTGTGCTGCTTAGTGTGAATAGAAACCCTTCCCCTTTGCTACCAGCCAGTGTTATCTGCCTCTAAATGTCAAGCACTCTTCAGTGTGCCCAGCAGAGAAGATGAGATAACATGCAAGTCAGCCGAGTTGGAAGCAGGACTATGGCACAGGAGGTGGGATCTGCCCCCTCTGTGCAAGCCTTGGCATGGAGGCTTCCCCGGATGGCCCCTGAGTCGTTTCTAAGTGTGTTCGTGGCCAGGTACCTTGGGCCGGAGTTGGGACGTTCGGCACGAGCTGCACCTTTATGCGCAGACAAAGCCTCTCTATTCCCAGGCATGTTATCTGCTTCTGTTTCTGCTATGTTTGGTCCCCAGCTGACTTGCTGCTTGCTCAAACACGTGAAAAGGTACGGTTTTTAAACAATATCCACTCCCTCCCCTCAAAAAAAAAAAAAATCTTAATAAAATGAGGGGGAAAAATAACTACCCAGTAAGGAATAAAAATTTTCTGTTAATAGTAGGCAAATATCTTGTTCTTCATTTGATCAACCCCTCTTAAATACTCTCTTCTCCCTTCTCTCTGCAGCTTATGTCCCATGCGTACTTGTTGGGCCTCTTTTCTATTGATGCCCCCAAATTCCTCAAGTGTTCCAAAGTTTCTGTGTGTTGGACTTAGAGAATGAGAGCTAGCTTAATGTGTTACTGGATGTGTCCAATGGCCCTGAAAGCGAGGAGGGATGGTGGCATTACGTTATTCAGCCAAAAGTCACAACTCGAGCCATACCGATATTCAAAGATTGTGCAGTGTCCAGATGTAGGCAGGCACCCGTTTTGACTTGGTTATCTTCCACTTTCAAAAGGACATTAACATTTTTTCAGAGTAATTGCTATGAATTCTACTACAAGGTAATTCTAATAAATTGCTCAAAATTCAAATACGTGCAATCAAAAAAAAAAAAAAAATCAGACTTTGGCCATTAGAGTGAAACCACGGGCTGTAAGTTCTCGGTGAGGCACACCTTTTCTAAGCTTGTATTTTCCTGYGCAACCCTACCCTTCATGTTGTTCTCAATGTTAGGTGTACCTAACATTGCCAGGGGTGCCAGGGCACCCCTAGAAGCAATTACAGTGACTCTAGGTATCCTGGTAAGTCAAGAGACTGCAACAACCACTGAGTAAGCCATGGAAATCGCCTTTTAATGTGGACAATCTAAAAGCCAAGGATAAGAGATAGAAGATCTAACATTCCTCTGATTAAAAACAGCGAGCATTAAAGCAAAAATATTGTAACAAGCAGCCCAGTACTGCTCTTGATCTTTTCACACTACTTATTTCTGTGTACTAGACTCCAGATACCTCTAAATGTTTATTGAAAAATGTTTYAGATTTCTGAACTTTGGGCTTCCGTGCTCAGTTCACTTGAACATTTCTGTTTCATCTGCCTCTGACCTCAGTTTGCCAAAATACTAGGTAYACTGTGGTAGGCAAGGTCAAACTGGGGGAGAATAGAAAAGCTTCCCCTGTAAGAGGGCAGAAAAGAAATGTTACTGCAGTAGTTTGATCAAGTTAAACTAAACGATCTCATTATTCATTGAATTGAAATGAAAAACATTCAGGGTCATACTAGAAAAGGTTGGAGAATTTTTTTGTTCTTGGGCCAATTTCACCATTTCTGCTGTGACACCAAGTGATTGATGATGATGTCCAGTAATAACAACTCATTTAGGTTAATTTACACATTAATTAGTTTATTACTTTGGTTTTGTTTGGTCCCTACTGTGTTTGTTTTTTAAAAAAAATTAAAAAAAGTTGTTTTGAAGAGGTTTAATTTCACTGCTTAAAATCTGAGTGCTCGCATAGCAATACCTTCCTTGCAAGTGAGCAAACAGAAGCSCTCTAGTAGCTGGAGAGGACACTTTGACAGGGAAGTAATGCCTAGGGCTCCCTTAGCTGCCCAGCCTGCATCCTGCCTACGCCGGTGCATTTGTTGTACAGGGACGAACAGGGACTTGGTGCCTCTAGACAGCAAGTGGTCACGGCAGCGTCCCTGCGCTTGGGAAGCGCGTGTGGAGCAGGTGCTTTTAAAGGGGATCAGTCACAGAGGGGGACTGTGTACTTGCCACGTCTGAGAACCGCTTGGGTTCCTGCAGACACGGTGCCCTAACCTGCACTGAATTTCTCATTAGCAAAGCTCACCCAATAAGTAGTATGTTTATAATTAGCATTAATGCTGGTTTTCTCTTAATTTGTTCATTTAGTCAACCCTTTGCAATCACTGTGGCTGTTGAGGAATTTTTCAATGGAATTGCAACTTCTCTGGCAGCTTAATTTCATAATGTTTCCTGAAAACCTAACAGATTAATCCAATTTAAGGATTAATTTCTTTTTAAACACTCTAATAGACTGCAGTTTTTTAAAAATGAGTATATAGTGTCATGCATGTTCTGGATTTCCTTACATATTATGTCCCTAAATCCATTATATGCTTCCATTTATTACTCATAAAAGGGGATTTAAAATAAAAGCTCTTTTAAGAATAAGACTAGGTTCTAACTATTTTATGTAATAATGAAGTAAAAGATGGCTGTAAAAGTTGCAGTTTCCTTCTGACATATTAATCAAATACCCTACATAATGTAGATGGAAGGCAGCCTCTGCACTTAAACACAAATCTTAGTAACTCCTTATTCTTGAATCATGAAAGACGGCAATAAGTACTATTAGGGAGGCATTTGTTTAATCAGCTATTTTCCCTAAAAGGGAAGTCCAGTGTGTTGGCTCCATTAAAGAGTGTGGACTTCTTCCTGGGCCAGGCAGAAGTCCCTGCGTTGGATGAAGGCATCTGAGGGGTGGGATGTGAGGCAAGCAAGTGGAATGCATCATTTCATTAAGCGTTARTTAAACGCTTCAACCTGATTAAAAAGAATCAAATTGCTCAGAAGTCTCAGTACACCAGAAGTCTCACTTCTTTTTTATGGTTTGTCTATAACATTTTGTTTCCTACCACACAGTTACCACCTGAAAGGGAATAAGGCCCATTAGACTTTTCCAAAGAGCTATTTTCTTGGGTGTTAACAAGTTGCTCTATGATATTACATTATCTTATTTGCATCRTATTTAAAATTTCATAATAGGTTCTTGGAGCAAGAAGAGAATCAAAAGTTCAAGCTCTTYGTTTCCCTGTACTAGATCAAGGGATTGTAAGGGGAACTCTCAACTCCTATAAAATTCAGAGAAAGGAAAAAAAAAAGTATTAGACATGCCCTTAGCAGCTGTGCTTTAGCAGAAGTAGAAAAATGGATTTTCTTTTTTTAAATTTGATTCCATAATTTTTGATTACGAAGTTCTAGCCCAAAGGAAATCTTTATGGTTGAGATAAAAACCTTTGAAAGGACAGGAGTTATAATGGAAAAGACTGACAGTCTCTTGACTTACAGCAACAYTAGCCATTATAGGATGTGTGCACATTTGTGTGTGTGCATGCACGCAGTTTGGTCATGACAGATGCTCAACATCATTTGTGCAAAAGGCCACCCTTGAAAAATCTCAGCATCGAAGTACTCATGAATGATAGAGAGTATTAAAACCTGCAAAATGTCAAACAATATACASCTTATGACATGATGCAGTTAGATTTTCTAAGATGCCATCCCTGTAACTGTTGTCACATTCTGCTAGAACAGAAGTAACTCTGAGAAACTGTGTGAAGAGGTAATCATGAACATGKGATGCCTCCAGTTGCCATCAGGGGTAGTTAGCCAAGTGTCTGTTTTGCTTGCCTTTTAGCTTCTCAGGTTTGAAAAGCCTGGAATCCATTTTCAGAATTGAGTGGGCGGTTGAGGAATTTGACTATCCTTGTTGACTAAAATTTGCAAATAGGCACTTAATAGTAGATGGGATATGCTTTTTGGAATAGTTATCCACGTTTCTTTAGAAGTGTTTCTGCTGATGTGCAGAAAAACCTTTCTTGTTTTTTTCATCCAAAATATTTCTGTAAATTTGAATTGTAATCTGATGGCATTAACCAATGTCTGTGGAAAAAGTCTGCTTGCAGTAAATGGAATTTTGGAAGGTTGGGAGGGTTGGCCATCCTTAAGTAGCTCCTGCCACTGATGATSAAGGAATTTGTTCCTTCTCCGAAGTCGAAAGCAAAAAAAAGTGTTCTGCTAGTGAGAGGAAGCTCCTAGTTTTTAGTAAGAACTTTTATTCTGCTAAATCCTTACTGTGGCTTTGAAATTAATTGCAGTGGATTATCATAAAAATACCATAATAGATAACTTAGATCTTGTTAATGTTAGATTGATAAAAAAACAGTTGTAGAATGGATTTCAAATGATTTTTTTTTCCTGCAGCAAGTAGGAGCAGTTGTATGAGATAGCAAAAAGTTTTTCTTTCATATTTGATTTTGGGTATTTCAGTGATACTGTAGGATCTATGCACTTAAATATGCCAGTTGTAAGTAGAGAGTTGTTGATCTTGTAGCAACCATTTTGTATTTGTAACCCTTATGACTGAGTTTTGATGTATTATGCTTCTTTTCTTAGCTTAGCAGATAGTTCTGTCTTTAAAAGGACAGTATTTCTGTATRTTCAACAGCGCTGTGTCAATATAAACCTCACTGAAGTCACTGAAAGTATTTCCTTCAACAGAAATGAAGATTTGTTGAATTTTGAGTGTACTAGTATTTTATACATAAATCCTGCATCTGTTCCATCTAGCAGAAGATGGTAGTTATCTGCAAGTATATTCRTGGTTTCTCTGCTCATAGGGGAAGGGGGCTATTGCTGTTGATGTCAGGTTCTTCTCCTTGAAAAACACACTGTGAAGGACTCATTTTTGTGTGTGTRTCTTTTAATTTTTATTTTTTGTCTAAAAAATAGTGTTAATCCTGTTTTAGCATGTGATTATTGCAGAGCTGAGGTTAACTTTGAAGTAAAATGCATCTGGAAAAAGGTCCTTTGTTCTTCCAGAAGATGACGGTACATAAAATTCAGATTCTGAGTTTCTGTTGCATGAAATTTCAAATGTAACAGAAAATTTGAACTGTACGTTAAATGAATAATATATATTTTCTTCATCACCTATGCTAACATCTTTAATTATAGTGAATTAAATTGATATGAATATGTGTGTCCTATGCAGTGCTGTTAAAATCCTTCTGCAAYTTAGCAGTAACTTAAATACCATTGTTATGAGTATAGCCGTCCTCTGGGATTTATTCTTCAATCAGAATTTATCCTTTCTTCCCCTTATCAAAGTGAAAATAGGTGCAACATGAATRTTTGGAATTCTACTAACGTCATTCATATCTTTATGAAATATCTTTTGACAATCAGCAAGTAACTGCTGAAAATCATTGTTTCTTTTTCCTATTTCAACTTGGATCTTTCTACTTCTTCTTGTAAGGAACCTATCCCTGAAGCTATCCAAAGAAGTGGAGCAAGGGGAAGCGAGGTACCCYCGTGTCAGCCAGCTGGCCGGCAGCCCGTCAGTGGAGTGGCCTTTTGCTGGTCTGGAAGAAGGGGGAGGAATTGAATCTTTGCCCTTCAGATTGATGTTGCAGGACTGCACAGCTGTAAAGACATTGCTGCTGAAAATGAAGAGGGTTCTCCAGGAGGTAAGCGCTCATTTATTAACTTAATAGCTTGCAGGATTATTGCAGTGGAAGGGGATCACAAAAATATTATGGCCTTGGTGTCTTTTAATATGTTTTCAGTATATGAAATTAGTACAGAAGTATTTGCTTTGAGTGTTTGAAACCCTAAGACAATATAAGAATTTCTCCTCCAAATTGCAACTAGCATAAAAGGAGGGAGGACATGCTATGAATCAGCTTGGAGCAGAACAGCTTTTTAATTATCTTACTTCATTATTGTGTGGTAAAGTTTAGAAAGCCTATGCTAGAATTTAACTGATAATGCCATCACTCTGTAAATAGCTCCAAAGCCTTCACCAAAAAGGTGCAGGGATGGAATGGGCTGCTTTAGGCTAAAATATTGTTCTGTCTTTTACCTTTCCTATGTTAGAGATTTTCAATTTTCTCTCTGTGTTTGCTAGTGACCAGGAAGCTATATGCAATTAATTCAAGGAAGAGATGCACAGGGAAGGAAAATGCTCTTCTGAGTGTTTTAGAGGTATTAATGTTAAAGGTTATCAGCTTAGGTTTGTAAATGACAGGCAAAATTGGATTTCTCAGGCCATTCTAACAGTTTTGAGAATGCTGACTTGCTCACTCCTGCCGTATTCTCCAGGCTCCCTCATGAACTGTGGGATGAACTGAAAATTTTAGTTWGCATTAAGTTCCCTTTGGGATTTTAGATGAAACCAAATTATTATTGGTATTATCCTACAGTGGGACATTGTCCAACTGTAGAGTTAAAGCACAGATTAATTAATAACAAGCTTTCAGTTTTGTGTCGGTGTACCGCAGAGCGCTGCTCTCAGAAATCCCAAGGAAAGATCTTGTTGTTGTTGTTTTGTCTGTACAGTTCCTAGAAAAAAAGAACAGTTTAGSTTCGGAGGACTCTCGGAAGGTTATCTCGCCATACTGGGCAGGCAGTTTCCATGGAGAAGGTATAATACTTGTATTGTAACTAGGTGTAAGTTCTTCATCCAAAAGCTCCCCCTGCCCAACCARTATCATAAATCAAACTCACAACAGTACAGAATTAAAAGATGTCAAAGAAGAATTCTTTCCTTACCATGGAAATCTCATGCATATTTAGGTCTACTCAAATATAGTCGCTGGCAGGTTTATATGGTATCGCAGTGATATATTTTATGCCTAAWAAAATGTAAAATAAATATATTTATTCTGAAGAATAATAGTTTGTCATATGCTTTAATCCACTTTTAAAAATACATGAAGCATGCAATATACATGGGAAACAAATCTGCACATGAATTATCAGGAAAAAAGCAGCAGTATTTCTGTTTTGTAGATGATGTTATCCACAGAAGAAACTACAGAAGTATATACCTCCTTATTGAACAATAACATGTTAATCGAGTTAAAATATTAGCCCTACTATTCAGTATAACAATTCTTCTTAAGCACTAAGCTCTACGTCTAAAGTACAATCTAATTATGATCTGGCAAAATKTAATACCTACTAAAGCAATATGCTGGTTTTTGTTGCATTGCTTGYGATTGAAGAATCTAAATGGAAAAGCTACATATATATGCAATCCTGAGCTGTGGGGTTATAAAGCTGTGGGTTTAGCTTATTAACCTTATCGTAAAAAGGGAAACCGAAGACGTGTCGGTAACAAGCAAGATTGAGAGTGTTTTTAGGTAATGTATTTAGTAGATGTCTAATGAATGTTCATTCAATTACGTGAAGTAATTACCATTTCACTTTTAGTGAAAAAGCATTGAAAAAGTCTGCTAATAATTCTTTGCAAGTTCATCCAMGTTAGGACTCAGAAAGCAGGAGGTCCCCAAATGCTTTGAGGAGCTCCGTGAACCATCATCTGGAGGAACCCTAGTGTTGAAGGAAGCCTTGAGATCCTACCAAAACTGGCCTCTGGCAACTTTTTCTCATGGGTGTTCCCTTGCTGATAGACAGGTCTGCAATATATGGWCTAAGGAAGACTTGTGGCCTGCCAAGTTAGGTTAGTGAAGAAACATTGCCAGAGATGGTCAGCACAGGCAGCTTGATAAAAGCCACTTGAGAATATAGGAGTTTATGGGCGGTTTTGTAGCCTTTCACAGAGTGCTCTTGGTCTCCTTTTTCTCCACTGCCATGCTATTTATTGAACCATTTGCTTCTCAGAATTTAGTTTGCTCTGGCCTATATTCAGTAGTAACTAGCAGGCCCTCATGAAAAAGCAGAAAAGAAAAACGGGGAGTTGGATGAATRAAACAGGTCAGTTCACCCTCCTCTTGGAAATGGAGTCCTTATCTTCCAGTTTAGATGGGGATCTGTATTCTGAACTGGTCCCTCCAAATCACTGTCTGTGTCGTTATCCTTTTCCTCCTTGTACTTTCTATATTATGTTGCATTTCTGGCTACTAATTGGAAGCATATGATCGGTGAGCATCAAAAGCCTCTAAAAATCAAAATGCAGCTTCTTGCTCATTTACAGTTGTCAACAATAATGAATATATAATGCCCYGTTCCCAAGCTGTATATAGTCTTTTCTGTACTGTTCCAGATGGGTTTGAAGTGACTTCTCCCTAATAACTTCTTTATGGTTTGAGTTATAGCTAATTGAGACAATATTTGAARGCCGGCTGATTGAGGGAACATGCAAGAGATTTGTCTTTATTGAAAGCAGTGGTAGAACGTTTCAGGCAGATACATGCAAGGAAAGATAYTTCAGGTTTCACCCTGGGAAGAGAGGGGGTTTATGCAGAAATAAACATTCAAGGTAAATACAGCTATTTCAGTAAAGTTGTTCAAAATAGTAGGAATGGATTTGTTGATTATTTTGAGCTGGTGCAGAGTGTACTAGTGTCAAGAATGTCTTGCCTCCTTTCAGGCTTTTTTTTTCCACAGGTCACATTTTCCTTGTGTTCTTTAAGAAGCTTATATATATATWTTTTTACCACATAATTCTGCTTTTAGACATTTTTTGAGCTTCTCAAAAGTGAACTTACTACCTGGTAATCTGGAAAATTAATACATTCTGTCAAAGTGTTTATGTCATTTACAGCATAAATTATTTAAYGTGGAACCCATACTTCTTTTGCAGCCCAGTAAAACACAATGCAGGCTGTGGACCTTTAGAAATTGAAGCTAGTTGCTACAAGCAGCAATAGGGAACAAGTCACTCTGGACATGWATTACATATTGTGTTTTACTAATTAATCATTTATTTTACTGGGAGAAATTGCAGCTGTCTGTGGCTGTCACTAAAAGATGATGTTTCCAAAACAGTGCTTTTGGATTGCTGCAGAAAATGAGAACCTTGGACAATTTTCTCAAAATCAATCTCAGAATCTATGTGAGACTAACTATGATAGTCGCCTGAGTCTTGAGGGGCAGAATCAGGCCACTGGCTCTGCAATTAGCCTGTTCAACAGCAGCAGCTACATCCCTTCTGCCTGTGCTTCTTTCACCTCATCAGTAAAATGAGCATAATTATGGTTGCCTTWTATGCTGTACTTGCAGTGTACTAATAGAGAGCACTAAAAGAAAGCTAAGTGTCATTTGCAATATTTTGCTGCCTGATTACAAAGCAATACTGAGTAGTTTAACCGTTCAGTCACTTTAAGTCTTTCTTTTTTAAATGACATTMAAGTATTTCCTGCGGTCCACTGTGAAATGTATTGAGTTTACTAACATTTGTCTGTTTTAGCCACTTAAGAAGCAATTGCAAGTTTAATATACTGTAAAATACTGCCAGTTTTCTTCTTTTTAAGTAACTTTGTTACTTAAAAGCCAGTGTAGCATTACTGATGTATTCGACGCCTCTGCATTTAATGTGATCCCTTTTATCAAGTAATTAATGCCGGAAATTGGTAATCCTTCATTTCATGGTGGGCTGACACTGCATATATCCATAAATTTAAATAATTAATTTTAAAAAGTGCTAGATTTAGTAATAGGTTTTATCTTTATAATAAACCTTATTATGTAGTTTTTTCACTCTGCAATATACCTTGGTACGCCTTTGCTCAGCTGGCTGCAGTGCAAAAGCAGAGCTCCCCTGGCACAGTTTATGTGTGTTTTCTAGCAGCTCCTCTCACAGTATCTGATAATATTAGGAGTTAGTGACTGTAATCAGTCTCCTTAGCAGCACAGATGCTTTTGTCTAAGATAATGCAATAAAAGTTATTAAATGGAAAAAAGGAAAGCCAGCATTTGTGATCTGGTTAGACATTTTCAAAGTAAGAGACGCTGTTTCTTTTATCCTTCTTTTCAAGCTGAGCTCTCTAGGGCAATAGCTGCATCCAACACTGTTGTGTGTGCAGAGCCTGGCATGTGTGAAGCTCTGAATTAGGCTGTACTACTGCAATGCCAGTCCCAATACTATAGTTCATGTGTCTTAGCTGAATAAGCCTTCATTCAGAAGATTATAAAAAAAAGAAAAAAGCCACAGAATCATCCGACTTCCTTCTCTTCTCCTTATTCCATTCGTTCCCACCTGACCCCAAGGTTTAATCTACGTAGACTAGTTACATCTGGGTCCTGCTGGCATGCTGAAGCCAGGTTCACCACGAAATGCCTTGTCCTCACCCATGTGGAGATCACACTGGTGTATGAGCTTTCACCACGTGTTCAGCCAGCATTAGATGAGCTTTTCTCCCGTGCTTTGGCATAAAGTTTCCCTAGGGTTTTGCTGAGTGYGGCGTTTCCATGTGGCTCTGCAGCGTGCCGCAGGTGCTCGGCCTGGCGCGCTGCCCAGCCGCCCAGCAGGCCCCTTGGAGCAGCACCGAGRAGCATTCCAAGTAGCAGCGCCATTMATATGTAATAGCCCAACATCAGCAATTCTGTGCAATTGGCCGTGATTGACTTGTGGCTGAAGACCATAAAATGATAAAAGCGGCAAAAATGAAGCCATTTTCCCTGTTGAGTACTTCCATGGATCGGATCCATTCCTGCAGGTCAGTCAGCTAAATCCCCCTGTACCCTCCTCGGCAATGGAACTGATCACACCCATCACCTTTGCTGATATGACTGCAAATACTGGAAAATGCCCTGCAAAATCCTAAGCGAGCAGTGGAAGGAATTCAGGAGGTGGGGAGAAGCCTGCAGAAGGAATTGCTTGGACTCAGTTGTTATAAAGAGCTTGTGAGGGATTTGGAGCTCAGYGGYGCAGGACCGCTCTGTACAGGAAAGYGCTTCTGATAAGAAAACAACWCCTAAAGCCAGATCTAACAAGGTTCCCTATGAGCTACCCAGTCCTTTCCACAAAATGGAAATAAGAGAGAGAGAGGAAGATGCATGTGCAGCCCCCAAGATGCCYTGTAATCAGCTTTCCTACCTATCACCAGAATTAACTACATATTAAAAAATAAAATAAAATAAAGATTATATGCAGCTGCTGCCAAAGACCTAGAAAAGTGCTAAGTAAAAATGTAGGCTTAGTTTTCACACAGTGGAGGATTAGCCATGCCTGTATTAAAGAATTGTGTTTATGTATGAGCATATAGAAGTTTTGCAAAATCTGACTTTACTCTCTTAATTAATTGTCCCTTACTCTCTTAATTAATTATATTTCATCAGGCAGGACTTAGGGAGTGAGATCTTGTGTAATCACAAAGGAGCTGCTCACAGGTCATAGCATGGATTTTGGCATAGCTGTGTGCTGCAGGTTTATTTAATTTTTGCATAGTGCATTGGGAAAAGCTTTCCTGAATGCCTTGGAGCCCAGGGTATTGGCATAGCGCTGATCATTTTCGCAGTGGCAGAAAGGAAGGACACAAAAACTGGAGTTATACTGCACTTCTGTATATGCTGGAGTTGGGCCAAAATAATGCTTTGATTCTGTGCCATCTGGCTCTCCTTTAATCGATGAAGATCAAGTGATTTGCTTGAAATGGTAGTTCCTACTGATGAAAAAAATCCTCCCTCTGTACAAGAATGTGGGGCATTTCCTTTACTTGCTTTTGTAAATGTCCAGTGCCATTTCTAGTAAGAACATGTAGTTTTTATAAACATGTGGTAGGTTAAATAGAAGAAATACTTTTGCCCAATATTCTGTATTTTTCTGCTTTATATATTTTGCTATTATAAATCTASCTGTTCTCTGCTTATCATCACAGCCTCAGATGCATATGAGGGAGCAGAAGTCCCTTTAATTTGCTGCTACTTGGAGCCTCTGCAGAAAGTTACTGTCTTGGTCTTTTCTCCTAGCTTTCCATATTTACTCTCAGTTCCCCGTATAAAAACATTGATCATCCAGTTGACTAAGGCCTTATCAATGAATAATGCAAAGCTAGCTCGCACCTGCAATTATTTCCTTAAAAATAAACAGAAACTTTAAAGATAAAGYGAACGTCATCTGTTTTTTTTTCTCCTAGACTCAATGGAAATATATACGAAGTTGTCAGGTGCAAGCATTCTCCTCATATATAAGCCTAAATGACAGGACTCTCTTTATCAGCAGTTCTCATATCAATTCTGTATGAAAATAATTCATCTAGGAACAAAGATATGCTCAGAAATAACTGTCATTGCCTCAGTAGAAACCGAGCATATCATAAAGTAACTAAACAAGGATATGGTTCGATGACAACTGCTTCTCTTATCTCTTCTAAGCAGGATGGAGATAACYAGAATGAATGGCTAAACCAAAATCACTTATGTCCTAAGTTTTTTTTCCCCTCCTTAAAGAGTTTCTCTTTTCTATTCCTTTTGGGGAAATCATTGCCCACTTTTGAATATGACRGAAACAGCTGTGGATTTCAGGTCCGTGCTGTAAAATTCCATTGAAAATTGAGGCTCGGGTTTTTGTTACTTGGTACGCCATGCAAATTCTCTTTTGAAATTGTTCTTCACTTTGGATTTGAACCTGGATTTTTGGAGCCTTTTGCTATAAGAACGAGTATTTCTCCCTCTCTCAGTCTTCAAAGCCTGGGAGATTGGGAGACCTAGGAGTTTTGTCTTTCCYTCTTTTCTTTTTTTAGCTCTTGATGCAGTGCTGGATCAGATGGTTTCTTAAATCTGTGCTCCTGCCCTCTCTGACTTTTCCAATTACTTATGCACCATGCTAAGGAACAGGGAATGCTTCCAAAATCAGATTAACTGGGTGCATGTGGAAAGCAAATGCTTATTGTGTCTAACTGTATTATGGATTAAAAAAAAATSCAATTGATCAGGCAAAATCTAACCAAATAAGAGCTGTTAATTACTCCATATTAGTCACGTGGGACCTTTCCTGAATTGCTCCTTCAGAAAGAAAAACTTTGAATTCATTCTGGGTAGGTTGCTTTGACATTTAAACAGAACACGAGCTGCTTTAGCATATTCAAGCTGAATGTTCAAGGTAAAATCTAAGATAAACCAGAAAGCAAATACTGTTAATCACACTGACCTTTGTAAAACCGGTCAGCGCTCGAAAGTATAGATTGGCCAATTCCCTTTTTCCTAAAAGATCTCACTGAGGTAATGGAAAGCTCTCTCTCGGTGGTAGCAAGCTTTGGCTGTCAAAATGAATTGGTATTTGTAATTTCAGTTTGTATGTGCAATTATAACTTGATTGCAAATGGTAATGCTGGCCTGCCTTTTGTTCACTGTGCCTGTATGTGTGTGTTGCTGTGGGTAGACTGCAAGTACGGAGCTGCCTGTTATGCAGACACTGTTATAATCAAATTCATTATGAAGGTGTGCGTGTCTGTGTACGCACATGTGTGCCTAGTTCTTAGAAATGTATCTAAAACAAGCCCTCTCTTGTCTCTCGATAATGAAAGTGATGGTGAGAGGCCGTGCTAAAAGCTTGTCATATAATTACAAATCAAAAATATTTTTTAAAGATATTGAGCCTTCCTCTCTCATCCCATCTGTCGTTGGATTTGTCTTTCACAACTGGCTTTTGCGTTGAATGTGAACTTTTGAGTATTTGGTCTGACCTCTGTGATGAATGATGTGGCTGAGCCATCATTATGTTTTGACAGTGAAAAGTTCATTTGTGTGTTTTGTCTAGTAGTTTTGCTTGTTGTATCTTACTGTATAGTATAGATTTTTGGTACAAGGCAATATTTAGATGTTACTTTATTATAAATTCTTCCAGTGCTGTGTTTTTTCCACATCTTCAGTATATATCAGCTTACTTAGGTTTATTTTAAGTGTTGTGGCAGTTTCTTGGACAATTAACTATATCAAAATATGTTTATTTAATGTTTGTATCCTAAATTTACTTCTAATTATGTAGCATTCTTTGGATATTTTTCTCATATTTTAGTCACTTTGGGACTTGCCTTGCCTATTACTGAATTGGYCAGAAAGTTAAGAATCAGTATACAATATTCTCCTCATTATTTTGCTCTTATGCAGCTTCCTGCCCTTATATTGGGGTACATCTATTTCTGTGTATTGCTAGCTAAAATGCAGTAGACGGTGCTCAAAACCAGTTGAGATTTTGGCAGTTTGACAGGGTAGGTGTGTTATGGAGGTCTGTCGGAGTGGAGGAGGCACCTTGACCATGTTATTTGCAAACAGAATCACCCCAGCTCTTCAAAAGCAGCCCTTACTCGAATTCTGCTAATTTTTTATTTTAAGAGGACCGAGATATAGATAGATGTATGATCTATCTTCAAGGGAATATTTTCTTGTGTTCAATTTTATCTTTTCCTTCCTCTCTAGTAGAGTTATAGTTAAGATGTTTGTCCTGGCATCTGAAAATACAYGTTCTTTCCAAGCTGTTTCAGTGTGTTCGGATAGTCACAATCTGCAAGGTCCTAAACTTTTTATCTTTCACTGAGGCGTGCTTTCTGGGAAACACAGTGCCAGGAATGATTAATAGCTTTATCCATGTGTGCCATTCAYGAAGGCACCTGTGTGAATTAGCCCGGCAAAACCCTTCACCGCACCCATCTTGGGGGTTTTAATGTTAAATTTAAAATTCTTGCTGTGCTCTGCAATGTAGCTGGATAAAGGAGAGGCTGTGAAGGAAAAGTGGAGAAATYGGAAGAGGAGAAGAGCGGCGAATTACAAAGTAGATGTGTGCAATAGAAATGCTTCTCTGGAAGGCCTCTTGTTTGAGCTCGGCTGGCACCCTGACAGGTCTGCTTCTGYGCTTGCTACTTGCTGAAGCAAATAATTTATCCTGACACTAACCTTGCCAGTGCTGCAAGAATCCCATTTCACTAAGATTAACAATTTCTGCCTTGCTTCTGAGGACAAATATGCTCTGTTTCTTTTTTGGGGATCTTCTTGTCCTCTGTCCTACTGGTTGTGCTTTGTTTTGTGGGTGTATGTGTTTTAGCAAGTGTTTTATGCATTCTTGTGATACGATCTAGTAATTGAGCTTGTCAGCTCTTTGGAGATCTTTGTTTTTGTTTTTCTTGGCTAGGCAACGTTGCATGCTATGGTAGCGGAATCCTGGCCTGTTGTCCCAAATAWTGCTAACATWACAACRTTCCTCATTCTAGCCACTCAAGGTYTATACTTAATGTTATTTGCTGACATAAGAATGAACTCCATTGCCAACAGAAAGGTGGAAAGCAATGGTCTGTGAGAGCCATTCTTCCAASCAGGCTATAAAGCAATAACTTGCACTATTCATATGCTGTATGCTCAAATTCTCCAATTACCCGCTGTAAAATACTGACTTTCCATGAAATATGTACTGATGTTGGCAAAATGTAATGTATAATTTATGCAGTTCATCTTCAGATTTGCAAATAATGTGTAGCAGATTTCCTCGAGCCATTGCCTGATSGTAATCTGCAGTACTCGAATGCCATGCAGGTCTGCCCTGTGTGTGCCACAGTACTTAAGAAARCAAACCAAGAAATGCAATTGCAAGCAAGAGAGTCACATAGCCTGCCTCAAAATTAGGCATCCTATGATAACAGTCTAAATTCTAGCGTTAAAACGCTGTTCTGATTTGTAATGTCATTTTATTGCAGTAAACTTTAGCTGTAGTATTTGTATCAGATTAGCTGCATTGTCATGTCCTGTAAAAATAAAGTGTATGTCATGGCAGCAACTGTACAGTAGGAACTGCAAAAGTACATTTTGGCCACTGACATTGTTCATAAATCTTCTTGTTCATCATCCGTAAGCCACTGCTTTGGAAGGAAAAAAATATCTTAGAAGGAGTGAAGAAGAAAATACCGAGAAGCTCATAATATACAGGATTTATTTTAAGTCAAGGGTAGCTGTTAGTGCAATTGTGTTAACTTAAAGCAAGAATTGTTTTTGTCTTCCCATACTAAGTTTCAAGGCTGAGTTTTGCTTGGAGCATTTGCTGCCCTGCAGAACATATTGGTAGCTCCTCACATGGGCAGAGAGAGGAGAGGATGTTGTGCTCTCTTGGGTATGAGCAAAGTGGCTGCTCGTACCCAAGTGTGGTGTTCAGCGTCACACTGAGCTTGACAGACAGTTGCAATGAAAATAACTTTTTCATTAATGAAAACAGGGCTTAATGTTTAAGACATCTCAAGCTTTTATGTATTTATCTGATTTTCTGTTGAATCATTTGAACAACTCTTTCCTTTGAAAACSAATCGGAATGCTGCTGTTCTCAGCTTCACACAAACAGCCTGCTTCATGCCACAATCTTAAAGGCTGAATCAGTAAATAATCCATGGTGCAGGTTTTAGCATGGGTAAATAACCTCCAATTTCCTATGTGAGTCCAACGCATAGCAGCTCAGCTGCAGTGCGTTGTGGAGGCTTTGGTGGAGYCAGTCTGGAGCCAGCTTGGCAGGTGGAATCACAAGCCATAAGCCAGGCAGTCGGAGGCAGTCCTGGTGCCCTGGCCCATGCTCCTGCATTCACAGCACAGCAGCTTGTTGGTAACTCTATGTGCAATGCAATCCAGCTGCATGGAAAAGAGTGCAATCCTCAGTTTTATTTTGAAAGTCTGCCTGTTAGAGTTTTTTCCTGTTCCAGACTTGRCTGTGAAGAGATGTCCACATCTTTCACCTGTGATTTAACCATTTCCCTTTTCTGCTTTTTGTGAACACTGCTCGATGCCATGRGTATGTGTCCAAGTATTGTGAGCATACTGATATTTTAATTTGCTCCATGCAGAGGTGATGAATTCCTAGCAAATTACCCCTGCCATGTGTCCCTGACCTCTTGCTCCACGTATGCATGCACAGCACTTTTTCTAATGCCTGTCATCTTCGGTGTGTATCTGACATAAAAAAGTTCCTTCAAGGCTTTCCAGTAACKGCAAGGCACCAACAGAGAAAGGACTCCATAAGAGTCTTTCCGGATCCTTTTAAATAAATCGTATAGTGTTTAATGCACAGTGATAAGCCCTTGTGAAGGTCTCTTATGCCTGTCCTCTAAAAATTAATAGCACTTTATACATGTTGTATCTTTTTATGATTCAAAATACCTATTAAAACCAGCATTTTCTGTGGAACCTGGAACACTGATTTGTTCCGTTCTCACCTTGACTTTTTAAAAAAGGCAAAAAACTCCAGTCTCTATCAGTCTCTAAGGGTGTGTTTTCAGTGCGTGTACCTGTTTGTATGCCTGTCTGACAACACCACGTCCTATGCAACATTTATAGCTTTTAGACTCTGCAATTCTTATTGCCCAAATATAACCCCCATATTGTGTATGATGGGTCCTCTTAACTGCTTATGAACAGAAACCAAAGTGATTTTAAAGGTTTACATTTAAGAAAAATATTTCCAGGCAGTAGAAACAATGGTAGAAACAGTGGTTTTAGATTGTTGTAACGGCAGTAGGCTGGTGTATACAGGATGAATTAAGTTCTAGTTTTAAATTAAAACATACTTTTTTAGGCTCAGTCTTCAGGAATTTTTGTATCAGMAGAAAATTTTAAGTTGTTTATTTGTTTTTTGGTGTGTTTGGTTTTTAAATGGAGTCCTTTTCTCACTTAATGATTAGAAGAAGCARTGGACCTGAGGAAAATAAAGCAGTTTTTGAAAGAAGGAAAGAAAATTCTAGCATGCAGAGAACAAAAGGCTTTTGAGATGGTAGAGATTCCTTCCGAGCTTATTTCTTGGAAAGGATAGATATTCATAAAATACGTTTGTGTATGACCTGAATAAGTTGCATATGACTTTGGAGAGGCTTTTGCAAGCAGTCATGTCCACGTGACTATASATGTTCAGCTGTCCTCGCTGTTGGGTGCTTTCAGGAAGCAGAAGCAGTTATTGTGGAAACAATATACAGGATGGCAAGAGTTAGGTGGCTTAGTCTAGTTAGCGGTTGCTCCTTTTTGTTTCAAAAATTCTAGCAAACACTTCCTGTAGTCATAGTTTTTCACTCTAAGAAAGATAGAGACCCAAGCGATTTTCATCCAGTGCTTTCTCATTGTCTCATATAAGATCTGCCCTGCTTACTGCGGAGACTCCAGAATGTCAGCTGGCGTAGCATCAGCCTTTCAGCACATCTGTGTAGGCAGCAACTGGTAACTGCTTTTCTTAACCCCAGCAAGAAATGTGGCTGCATTTCCAGCCTAGCTCTTCCTTTGGTATGGGGAAAACGAGGCAAGAGAAGGCAACAACTACAATTCTTCAAGGAAGGTATCTTGTTTCCTACTTTGTGCCTGTCTTGTTGCATTGACCACAAGTTTGTGAAACCCAATCTCTACCTTGTCTTGATAGTTTCAAAACCTATTTGTCAGGAAGGCAGACTTCTTTGGGAAGCCACCAGGGGAGTCATTAGACCAGAACAATTTCTGAGCAGGTCAAGAAAGTTGGCATATGGCTGCGGATGCATCTGCAAGATCTCACTTGGAGATTCCCAAGTACTTTTCAACTAAGGCAACATGTAGTAGCATGCAGGCCGTATGCAGATGTTCAGAACAAAAAAGCTTTTTTTCAAGTTATCTTTGAACTCATTGTATAAATGTGCATGTGGGTTTTTGCAATGCATATGTACCTCTCTTGAATCTGAAGAATACGTGAGCTAGCATAACTAACTCAACTTTGGCTCCTACAGGGAGAACTAGCATTCATGAGCACGTGTCCTACTTAGACTTTGAGGAGGAAAGTCTTCAGAAATGGTGAATGTGCGTCCTGTCTGATGCTCACACAGACATTTTTTGATGCTTATGAGCACGTCTGCAGATTGCAGAGCCAGGGACTGGCAATCACAGCAGGGCAGACCAAACTCTAAACACTGTTGCTGAAAACAAGGGAAGATGAAATTATCCCTTTTWAAAATTTGAGTGAGTCATTATGCATGATGGCAAAATTTGACTTGAAATTGGAACTTAGCGGAATAAAAATAGCTAGGAATAAAATTAAAACAGAATGTAGTGAAACTAACCTCTTTGAATGGGATACCATTTTCATTAAGCTCTAACGAAAGACATAGAGGTAGCAAAATATATTGCTTTCAGTCAGCAGGAAGATTGATCGCCTGAAAATGTGTCCTATCTTGCCAAAAATAATCTTTATGCTAATGGACATTCCTTATATTATTGCCTATAGGTAATTAGAAATTATGAAAGAGGTCAGGAGACCTTGAGTTCACATTAATAAAGTAGTAGAGTGAGGGAGAATTGAGAATAACTAATGTGTACTGCTGTCTGGCAGACAATATGAGAGATTAATGAAAGGATATTTAATTTTGATACTAAATCAAAACTGCTGTAGAAAATAGAAGACGAACTTTTTTCCCCAAGAGGGATAAAATTAGATCTTCTTTGGCTGCTTTTAATGATTGGTTTAAGAATAGTAAAGGATCTTTTTATAGCTACTTCTCTCACTGAGAAGAGACTTATAGATATGGACATATATGGGCTTGGGTTTCAGTTTACTCTGGGAATGGAGAGGAAAATCCCTCCGTATGTGAATGGTGAAAGGGAATGTTGCAGGCTTTCGTGTCGCCATAGAGTGGCAAGCTCTTGGAAAGTGAAAATTGAGTATGTCCTGTGTATCCTTAGCTGACTGTAAAAAGGACATTGATAACCATCAAATTAATATATAGTACAGACTTAAAACTAAGGGGCTCTGGTGGACCTTTTTTTTCATTTTCAGATGAGACACATGGAGCTCCAAGTAACACAGTGCTGAGGACAGTAGTGTGAGGCCTCAAGCTTCTTCATGTGATTGCTGTAAATAAAATGGCTTAGGAGAGAGTGGCAAAGGCATGTTGAGTACATTTGTTCGTGAGAAGTTCAAATCCAGAAATCCAGATCTTCCACTAGCTCCTGGATTGTAGCATGGACCCTATAGGTGTGTGTATGTACATAAAATTGAAGAGGGGAGACATCTTGTTTTCTATTTTTCATAATTCCATGCACAGCAAGAAAAGTAAAAATGGAATAAATGAAGACAAAGACGTGCTGAATAATATAATGTATTTTTTTGATTATTCTTAAGATTTCCCTTGAAGATCACCTTCTTTCAGTGTGGCTGCGCACTCTTCTTATGCATGGGCTGAGGTGGCTGCCCCTCGCTCAGCAAGGCTGGAGCATCCGACTCCTGCATGTCTTAGGGCAAAAGCCCTGCTTTCTGTGCACAGGTCCTGGCCATTTTCTAGCTTACTGCAAGCCTGCAAGTTTTATACACTGTCAAGGTATCCCTTAAGGTATTTTKGAGGCCTAAGGGGCTTGCTTCAGTGGCTTTGGTTGAGGTGCAGACCTCTAGCGCACCATCTTTCCTTCTCTATTCCTTCCTTTCCCTTCTCCTTCCTGCTACCTGAGAGGTTATGCTTCCTGCACTCATGCAGCTTATGAGCCTCTCCTTAATGAGGGTTGGTCCCCAAACAGCCTTGCTTTCTTTTTATTGCTTGGTGGTTAAAAAGCTAGACTCATACTTCTGATCCATCCAGACAAGATGGATATTTTCTGCAATTCATTTTTTTGGTATTTCAGCACAGGGACTCTTRGAAGCTAATGGGACGTTTACCCATAAGTCAAGTCAGATTTGAAGCATTCAACAATGAYGTTTCCCTGTGTATTTGTGTAGAAAAGCTTTTTTATCCTCCGTCTGAATGCTTTGATATGAATTACTCGCCATGGTATAAATTACTGTGAGTTACGAGGTGCTGTGTTTCTGTGGYGGCGTCTTTTATTCCTGATTCTGAAAAATAAGCATAATTTTCATCATTTTTGGTGTTATGCTAGGATATCACATCTTCTTYAGTAAATATGACTTGTCTGCTGAAATGAAGGATGTATTTTATGCTCAGCTTGCCAGAGTGCCCTTTGCTATCATTCAGCATGACATAATAATAGCTTGGATGTCTTTTGCTGTGCCTACACCATTTGCAGTATGGGAAAATTATGAAATCATGATTTTAGCGTCGCTTGTCAAGAAGTCCTGAAACTGTCTCTTATTTTATACCTTACCGTTTCCTCTTGCGAACATCACAGGCTCTGAGGATCCACAAAAAGAGCAAAAAGGGAAACATGCACTTTGAGTGAAAAATGGCATAAAATAGCATTTGGAAAAATGCCAACAAACACAACAGAGRCTCTAAAATAATGGTCAGTAGTTTTGTGCTCATAAAGTTTTAGAATAATTGTTTTTATAATTTGTCCTGGCGTTTAGGAGTCTGAAATTTTCATTTTGAAAGAGCACATGTTATTCAGTCATGTTTTTAATTCAGTTTTAAAGCTACTATTTTGGGGGATGTGCCAGTTTTGTAGCAGTCTGTGGGACATGTAGGGCTAGACTCTCTTTAGMTGCCCCTAAACTCACGTGGTCTGTCTCGCATAGCTCCCACAGTACCTSTCCTCTCACTGTCCTTTAAAGCTCTCTGCGGTTGCCATCTCTCGAAAAATTACACGACTGTGTTCTGAAGAGCGTAGTTTTTCTGAAATTCTGAGAAACTGTGATATTATATTATTCTTCTATGAATATCTATATGAAGTAAGAAAGTTGCACTGGGGCACATAAATATATTTTTTCTGAGAGTGGAATCCAAAACTGTCCCCTAATCCAATCCTGAGATYGGATCTGAAAATTGTAACTGACCCGGTCTCGCTGGGGGTGATTTCCAGCTCGCCAGTGAGAGGCAGCCTCTCGTGTGGAGGAGGCTGCCGGAGCGTGGTTTGGACTGGGCTCTGGCCCTGGGGATGCCAGCTCAGCCCTGCTCCCAKGTTGACTTGTCATGAACAGCATCACTGTCTCGGAAACCCTCTTGTTCTAAGGCCGGATGGCATCCGGCTCAATAGGAGAAATGTATGTGGTTACTGTTGAGTRGAGTCCTGGCTAATGGCAGGAGACAAAGCCAAGGCAGACCTTGAAACTGTTTGGAGGCTAACCCATTCAGTAGCCTTCCTGGGTAGTAGAAGCATTTAGTTGTTACTTTTTTTACTGATTTCTCTTATGCTTGTGATATCTGATCTAATTGCTGGCCCTTCCTGCCTTAGGAATGTCACAATAAGGTATGGAGTTTGTTTGTTTATTTTGATTAAAAAAAAAAAAGGCGGCTGAGAATAAAGCCTATAGAGAATTAACTCTATCCTTAGACCTACAAGAACCTATTTTTGTGTGATTACTGCTTACTAGAGCTGCGTGTAATACTGTTCTAACAGTATCTTTTTTCAACAGCCTACTCGGGCAGGCTGCCGAGTTCATTAGTCTTCTTTGTTTGCATATTSCAGGGTGTAATTTTAAAAGCTGRGTTACCTGAAAAGGKGATAATTCTTCTAAAACACTCTCCTGGCAGCRACATGCAAAACCTGCACAATTCAACGTTGTGTTTGCTATGGTTAGTTCAGAGAAGATGAATGTGTTGCTTCACACACGTTCTTTTTCTTAAAGAAGAATGTATGACTTTAAGTTAAGGAAATGGAGACTTTGGCACTAGTTGAAGATTTTTGGGGGTGAGTGGGAGGGAGTCTTGCAGCTCCAGAGGATGTTAGACATATACCCAGTATGTCCTGAGAACAAAAGTTTTAGCTGGAGATTCAAACTAACAAATGCAAGGAAATGCAAGATAGGACTCACATGAGATCCTTAACTTTACTTGTTAACACCATCATTTTGATGGTATCATGATATATGGTGGTATCATGATGGTATCATGATGGTATCATTTTGATGATATCATGCACCCTGGTGCACAGGGTGCATGATATGAGCCCCTATCTACTGGTTTAGGAAAGCATATGAATAGAGGTTCCCAGAAAAGAAAAGCAGCTTACATAAGAATTTGTGGAAAAACAGGTATTTATTTTATGATTGTAATTTAGGCTGCATTTCAGTTAAAGCACTTGTTATCATAAGYATCAGAAACATTAAGAAACTGCTTGGGGAAATGTAGTAGGTCAGACACAAATGTGTGGTATATGGACAATTAACACGAGCAACGCTAACGTGCTGGGAAATTTTCTCATTGCAGAGCTATCTCAGTAGGTAACATGGTTTAAGAAAAAGTGTAGCCCAAGATGCACCTTGGAATCTGGTCTAGATTGAAATTCTCATACAGTTGGTGTTACAAATTAACCTGCTTGTCTCCACAGCAAGAAGTGTTTGGAGAAAGAGCAGGAGCTTTCAATGTGCTTTTTGGTTTAGATGCAGTCTTGCGTACTGGCTGCTATGGACAGATATGACCGTGGACAATCTCCATAAAATACAGACTTCAAAGACTAATGGTGCAGAGACAGAACCAGGCAACTACTCTGTTTTGTAAAATCAAAATAGAAGAAAAAGGTTCCTGCCTGTTGCCTCCCGAGTCATACTGGCACTTGGGAATATTTCTTTTAGCAGGGGACAAAATTCTGCTTTTTCTTAAACTTCACAGTTCAGAGTCCAGGCTTCACCACACTTTCTGTGTAGAATTTTTCCCTGAACATMTCCCCTGGCACARCTTGAGGCCATTTCCTCTTGTSCTATTTTTGGTAGCTCTTTTGGAGAAGAGGTTAAGCATTGGCCCCAGCCTCACTAGGACCTCTTTTCAGGTAGTTATGGAGAATAGTAAGATCTCCCCTGAGTCTGCTTGACACAGCGGCTTCTGATGATGAATGTATCTATTTTCTGTCTAACTAAGCAARAAGAAATGCAAACTGTATCTTGTCCATCCTGAAGTTAATTTTTGGAGTCAATAGCAAGTCCCTTGATGTTACCCCTTCAAGCTTGGGGCACTACCATTGTGTTGCTTTTAGTGGAGGCGTATATTAATGATAGGAGTGTGAATCAGCCATTATTAGCAAGATTTCTCTTTGTTTGCCTTCAAAGAACACATCTTTCTTCTTGGCTGTTAGTAACTACTCATTGGATGTGTAAAGTCAAAATGGATCTGCATTGACAGAAATTTGCTGCAGATGGGCAAGGAGATGGATTCTTATTTGCAGGAACACTTATTGGCCCACCAATTAGTTATTTTTGTCTAACATTTGGGAGGTTGGAGCCCAAAATGGAAAGCGCAAAATTTTAATCTATTTTGAATTAGAATCAGATGCAATTCCTGGTTCAACTTAAACAGAAACACTAAAAGTTTGATAGTAATTGTCCAACTGGGAATGTTCCAAAATTCCCCTAATTGCTCACCAGTGGTTTAAATCATCTTGCAAATGTGGTAAATGAAAAGAGGAGACTCTTCCAGCAAAAGATCTGTGTAGATTTCCCCACTACTCATCCCAATTATATAGTGCAATTTCAGGACTTAAACATTGCCGCAGAAATGTTTACTGGARGTAAGCAGTTGCTTAAAATCTTCAGAGTGCTTCACTGAGTTGAAATAAATGGTAATATTTGCCATATATACGCTGCATATATCTCAAAGGAATAAGAGGCAAATGTTCCAAACTCCACTATGTGCAAATTACTAACACTGTTATAAATGCAGTGCAGAAYTGGATGCAGAGTGTTGCTTGCATAGTGGGTATTTTTGAAGATAGTMATTTTGAGTGCATAAATTTTGTTAGCTGGGAATATTACTTGAACTGTCATTTTTGTTGTGTCTTTAGGTTTGGATTATATAAGTGTATTTCACGTTAGGTGTATGCCCACCAAGTGCCTAGGAAATCTCACTAGTCTTGTGGAAAAGCCAAAATCTTTTTTTGATTACACACTGACAGCTCTTCACACATGTATGTCTCCATTTGCAAATATGTTCACATAGTTGCAAACACTTCTGGTTTTATAAATTATGGTTCATGATCACACAGTGCAGTTAATGGTCCAGACTGTAAARCAAGCAAGCCAAAAAAGCCACCACCAACAAAAAAAGCTTGCGTTAAGAGAGACCTGGGAACTTTAGTGCTGAAAGGCAAAGTTCCAGGCTAGCAAATCTTCCCTATGCCTGAATACTGCATTTGCTTGTGCAAGGTCRAGCTCATGATTTAGAAGTGAGACTTTTTTTAATTTAATGCTTCTCGGGCATCTGTATGATAACGTGGTCCTCTTTTCCACACCTGTGTTATCTGGGTGTCCTCAGTAAACCCACGTGTGTGCTGGTGTTTTTTTAATGGGCCACCRAGGAAGGTGGCAGCAGCAGTTATGTTCTTTACCCACCAGCAGGGAAGAGCTCTTAGCTTTCTGTTTGTTTCTAGGCTAGTTCATCTTGGAAAATATTACTTTGGTCAGTCTCGCCTTGTGCTTTTCCCACGGCACTTTGCAAGCGTCAGGTCATGTATTATGAACATGGTCAAATACCTGAGTCAGGCTTTTGACTTCATTAACTTCCACCTAAGGACAGATGTCTCTAGCTGATACACTCATTTATTTGGCAGTTTGATCAATTCTGGTAGAATTACTGCATTTAACTTCTGGTCTGAAGCACTAAATTGGTCGCGAAAATTAAATCCCAGGTTCCTAAAGAAGTGAAAACATCTCCTAAGGTGCAGTTTCCATACTAACTAGCAGAGATTCTGTCCCAGGCTTCATTTCTGATGTAGCTGTGATATACAGGTTTGTGGAAATGGACAACCCAAAGGACTTAAGATGACAGCCAGAATTTAATTGACTTGAAGTAGGAAGATAAAGTAATGGATATATACACATTTATTAAAGATTAACCTGACTTCCGCTCACTGGGAAGAATGAGAATATGGCTTATCTTCAATATGAGCAAGTTCGCGTTTTTAGCACCTGTTCTTGCCACCTTCTTACTATCCCTCGTGATCTCCTGGGACGTTTTCCATGCTTGACTGTGAACATTCCCAGCGCTTGCCCTCTGCTACCCAAATACACCTTATTTCTGCGGGCCAGTTCAGCAAAACCCACTAGCAGCATCTGTGGGAAACCTCCCGCCACAGGTCAACTGCGGAGGAAGGGGCTGTGCCTCTGCTCAAAAAAGTGTGTTGTTGAGAGAGTGACAGAACTGCTTTATTCCCTGTTGGAGTTGGCAATCTTTTCTCCAGATGAGAATCCTTGTGAAAATAAGACATTTTCTCAAAGCAAATTATGATATGTCTGTGGCATTCACACAGCTTAAGTTATAATGCTGCACAGTTCAAATTATAGTGCTACACAGAACTTATTTGGATCCCTTTTGTAAGGGAGAAATTAAGCGTTACGTGGCCCCACAATCCTTTTTGCAGAATGTTTTCAGGCTTTACGTACAGCAGCTCAAGAGTTAAAAAGCTTGCTTAGGAAACCAGTCTATTTCTGTAACCAGCAAAATTTGGGTAGGTTGACGGTACTGCTTTTGATCGAAGAATTAAAAATAATATTCATAAATTAGGTATATGAGGATATGCAATGTGTAGTAGAAGTGTGGCAGTAACAGATTCATATGTAAAAGTTAGATTATTAATACAATGTAAATATGCTATGTAACAGGAAAAATGAGCCGAATTGTTCRTTTTTCTTTCCAGGTTGATTCAAGGCAACATCACATTATGCATTAGCTTAGTTCCATTACCCATTGGGTATGTGATTTATSAAAGTTATAGGGCATGTAGCTGCACACTACCAGGCATTTTGGTAATGTGTTTTGTAGTGACTGTGTGCATGCTATATACTCTGTAAATTATGTGGGCTGCAGTTATAGGAATGTGCTTTTGTTGATCCAGGGCTTTTGTCAGTGAAATAAACTAGAATTTAAAAATTATCAATTGCTAATAACGTGGAGGTGGAAAGGGCAGGATTATCTCACATTTTATTAAAGATAAAGGGAATTTTCTGAAGAAGACAAGATTATAAAGCTTCACTCTTCTCCCATCTGTATGTGCACAAGTTTATGATTGGCTGCGGTAGGACCTGATCTTYTCATTCTCTTTTTATAGACTTCACATAATAGTGTCATGGTCTGCTATACAGTCCTTGGTCTCCTCCAGTGTAGATCAAAACAGGACCTGTCCACATAGATTTGAGGCTCTTAATTCAAAAAATAATTATAGGATGATGTCTGGGAGTATTATGGTAAAAAAAATCGGTTTTAATTTGATGAATTTTAATTCAATTGGTGAACTGTTGGAGGTGCTTTTTTGAGTACTTTGATTTCTTYAAACTTCATCATTTTAATGTTCCATTTCATATATTATATTCCTTAAATAGTGCCTTTAAATTTCATTTTTCATGAGTAGGAGTATTTTAGGTTTTTGGGACTTTATATATAATTATGTCTATTCTCCACAATTTTACATTGTCRGTCTGTTAGAGCACAATTTGCCATCTGGTTAGATACTGTCCCTTGGAAAGCTCCTCACCATTGTCTCTGGTTTGGGCATCGTTCCTTTCAAATAATAATTTGTTGTTATTTCCCGGCTCACTGATGGTGAAAGCAGACRCCTGTCCCAGGCAACTTCATCAAAGATGTATCCAGATGCAGAGGGCCTCTTACAGTCATTCCAAAACATGGGACAGTTTCTTCTCTGTAACACCTTAATATTGATTTTTGGGATATATAGGACAGAAGGAAACACTGTATTAATAAGAATGTTAATAGCTACAAACTGTTTGAACAGAGTTGTTTCATAAAAAGAAATGTCCTCCTCCATTTTTTTAACCCTTGTATCTTTGTAAGGAATCTTGTGGTCTAATAATTCTGACAGTGGATTTTGATTCCTCCTCCTGCCTTCCTTACAGCCCTTTTTCTTCTCCCTTACATATTTATTAGCAAGTTTTGCATTTAGAAATTCCAGTCTAAATTGAGATTGGAGCAGCAGAAGACTTAATCCACTCAGGCCAAATCTAGGTAGGACATTCCTGAACTCGTTCAAGTTCAACTTGCCATATAAAATATGTCTTACCAACCTTTTCTTGAAGTTTCCAACATGGATGCAGCCATGCAAGTATGTGACTTGGTAGCCCAGCTCAACTGGTGTAGCTGCATCTGGGTGCGGAGGCCCTTGGCATGGCAGGAAGCAGGAGCTCTTCTTCACCTTGGCATGGCCCTTGGCATGGGTTTGTGGYGCACTAGGTTGGGCAGAGCCCCRGGTGAAGGGCTYGTGAGTACACRCACCTTGTGCCTTCATCTCTATTGMCCTGGAGATGTTTCTGATACCTGACTAGTGCCACCTGTTTTCTGGGGGATTTTTAATGAAAAGGAGATTTCTAAATGACTCTGACATTATTGWGAAAGGAAGTTATTTAAAGTACATTGAAAAGTTCTGACTGAGAACATTTATCTTAATATATGTGTGCTTTTGGTATATGTGAAATAGATCTAAAGCCTAAGTCTCAGGCCATCTTTGAAATTTCAAACAATTTTAATACATGCCTAAAAATAATGCCAGCAGTTGAAAGCAGTGAAGAAATAGTCTCTAGAGCATTCCCTGCACCAGTGGAAGCTTTTTTGTGTTTTTCTTTTTCTCTTTATGTCAATACTTAGTTTTCATACCTACTTGTATCACATGCAAAAGTCAACAGAATTTATAGTTTGTCTTTATATGCTATAGTGTATTCATAGCATGTTTTTAATTGTCTTTTTGAATAGGTTCTGCTGTCATGATTTAGTACTGTTAGTGTATACATTCGAAAAAAAATATTCTCACTTCTTCATGCTCAACCTTGAAATAAGGGAGAGCGTATTGTTGTTATACAGAGTGTTATTCCCAGCGATTCAGTTGCCCCAAAAATTCATTTGTTAAACTTGGGCATGTTCCCTTTATGCACCTGTTATTTAAATCAGTTTATTTTTTATTAGAGTTTTCTTTTTTCTTTTTTCTTAGCAGTAATATCTGTCTTTTATTTAGGTAGTGGCTTGCTTACCTTGGACAGTGCTCCAGTGCAGTGACCTGAAAAAAAAATTATCTGAATTTTTGAATATTAATTGCTCTCTGCAGATTTGTAAACAGTAATTSGTTAAATGGTGTAAAATCATATTATTATTTTTGAAAAGTATATAAGACAACTTCCCAGTGTGAAAAATAACCCTAAATCTTGGACCAGACACTTAAAACAAGACGTTTAATAGTTCAAACCCAGAGAGATCAGGTGTTTTTTTTTTTTTTTTTTAGTTGGCCCAATTAAATAGGAGTTTTAATAAGGTAGTTCTCTTAAATATGTTGAGTACTTATAGAGATTATAGGAGAAAAGCTGTAGCCTAATGTATATCTCATAGAAAGTGAATATGAACAAGCTTCTAAGAGCTGGAAAAATGCAATAAAAGATATTATTGTTGAAGAAGCGCCAATGAAGCAGGAAAATCTTAATCCCAACTGAAAGGGAGTGAGGGCAAAATATGAGGAAAGGCGGTTTTCCCTTGGTTGCTGAAGATGGCTGGAATGCAATTCTTCTTTTTCTCCTCCTGCTTCAGTCTTTTGGGATATATCAGACCTCCAGAGCTTTGCCCTTCTCTGAGGGCTGCCAAGGCACAGGGTGGTAGGAATTGTCTGCAGGGCGAGGAGGCAGCCAGGAGCTTGACAGTTTATGGGAAGCAGGTGCTGGCAACAGGCTGCCAACCTCTGGGAGGAGCCGTGCACCTTGGGGGGCAGCCAAAGTCTCTGAAAATTAGTGATCCTGAGCRAGTATGCACAAGCCTTTCAGAAGTACTTTGGAAAGCACATAATGAGCCTCAGTTAGGTTATGCCTTTCTCTTTGGATCTCTAAACGTAGCTATCCTTAAAACTTTGTCTCTTTTTTTGGCCAGAGTTACTGTAGAAAAGTGTGATATAGTTCCCCAAAGCACTTCACTAGTGAAGCGATTTGAGAGCAAGAGAGGAAGGGAATGTACTGCTTCATATCATACCTGCCTTTGGTTCCTTTTTCCCTATGAATTTCAGATATCTCAGTGATTTATGCTATCTGCTTTCAGAGTGTCAACAGTTACTTTAGTTATCGCATTACACGTTTCCAAATTCAATACAAAACATCCCCATACCTCACAGAAAACTCTTGACATCCAGCTGAGATAGCAGGATATTAAAGTATATTATTAGCATAATATATAGTAGCCATCAGTTGGAGGAGAAGGACTTGCAGTCCTTTGGCCTCTGTTTGCTTCTGTGCTTTTCTTCAAGATTATTATTTATTCTCCCCTGCTTCTGCACGGTGGAAATAGTAGGGCACCAATCTTCCCTTGGCCCTCAGGGCCTATGACATGGGTTGGTTCAGTGCTCTCTGGGAAGATTTACTGAATCAGTTTCTGTTCCTCTCCCTTTCCTTGACTTTTTGAGGATCTGAATAATAACTTCTGGTCAGTCTCCTAGGGAAAAAAAAATTCTATGTAACTTTTGCTTTGATTGCAGCCTGCTGGTAATGCTTTCCCAGGTCTTTTATTCCCTGTAGCTATCACTGAGGGAGTAGTTTGTTTTGCATGCTTTGTGCTGAAGCAGAACGGTCATTGCAAGGCATTCAAATGCAATCTTCTTTTGAACAGAGAGCAGTGTATTAGCATCCTCTGTATTAGTGCCCTGTACCTGYTCACAGAGGCACCTGCAAGGCCACGCATGAGCAGCATGTGCACTAGTTTCATGGATACTAGTGACCATACTGYGACCAATGTCCTAGGGGAAAGGAGCAGAGACAGAGGAATATTTTTAAAAGAACATAAACRTTTAAGTATAATTTGCAAGGCAGTATCTACATGGTGTTCTGATTTACTTAATGTTGTTTTTTGCAAAACTGAAAAAAAATGTTTTCTTGAGCAGAATTTCTGTGTTTGCTGATGTGTATTTAAATTTGGAAAAGAATTGTCTTAGGATGCTAATAAAACTTCTGAGAAGTTTTCTTGGACAAGAACGATAAATCCTCTAATACAATATTTTACACTTGTATAGCTTCCCATTACRCTTTCAGGAAAGAAAACAATATTTTTATCATGCTACCGAAAGTTATGGGTTTACCACCTTTCTGCAAGCCACACGGCTCTTTGTGGCGTGACCAGGAGGAAAGTTAATGTTGAGGATGGTGGTGGAGGCAGGCAACCTGGAGTTGTCRCAGAAAATGCTGTCGCTGGCACCATGCTGGCAGGAGTAACTACTTCCAGGTCCTTCTTTTGCATAGGGAAAACCATAGCCCTGGAAAACCAGTATGTTCATTATATAAAGATAAGTCATTTTACAGCTTCTGCACCTGTCTGTATACAGACAGAGCTAATGTGTATGAGCTAACGTTTATATGGAACTGTACAGATGTTGAAGCTGTAATCAATATATACGTGTGTTTGTATTTGTGCACGTGGTTTGGATTTTAAAAGCATCGTCGCCTCCTAGGAGTTGCTCGCTGAAAAGAGGATGGTTTGTTTTGGGAATTGCACTRTTTTTGAATACAAAACACATTTCGGCAAACTTTTTTTTTTCCCTTTGGGAAATTAGAAAAACCTTACCCATGAAAACAAGCAAATTCGAAAGGTGACAGTATTTCTGAACCCTCGCAGTATCCTACTATTGATTTTAAGCTGTGCGGACTATACTTTCTACTTGGAAAACAAATGTTTGCTTCATGTTGCACTGGGGAGATCCACACACCCTGGCAGAGAATGCTATGCATCCGCCTGCTAATACCTTGCAGAACTACACATAGCAATATTTTACACCAGTATCTTAATAGCGCTATGGCCTGAGCCTTCCAATTTTGATGTGGGTGCAGACTATTCCTRACTTGCTGAAGAATGCAAAGAAGCGAGGAGAAATAGTGCTTTTAAGCGGCTTCTATTTCAGTAAGATTTCCTGAGGAAAAAGAAAAATCACTTGTTGAATTGGAGGCTGATTTCAGCACTACCTGCAGGGAGGCGGAGGTGCATAGCAGCTTTGAGGAAATGGTCACAGGGTCACAGGAGCTGGGTGTAAGGCACAGCCTCGGGCAGCCTGCCGGTAGGTGTCATTGCAAGCTGGCGAGTGTGCRGCAGTGCAGGCATGTGAGCCGGTTTACAGTGCGCCTGCCAAATCAAAAGGCACACGGAAATATTTTAGCATTTGCAGGCTGTTTTAATGCTTCTACGTTTTTCGCTTTAATAGCACATCAATACCTGTTTGAATGATTATTATGGTTTGCGTATTCTCTTACTTTCTCTGATACAGTTTTCAGTCTGAACCTTACTCATTGTTGACCGTTTGGAGAAAGTRTTGTGCTCTTAAATTAGATAGTCTTTAAACTAAACAGTTTGCATATAATATGAATGCGTTAACTAAGAGGGAGAAAAACAGTGGGCTGAGAAACAAAATTTCTCTATTATATAGTTAATTGTATTTGACAGTACACTAGTACACTACCCAGAACAGTGTAAACTGCCTCATGAGAGATGGTATTTGTGAAGCAAATGTTTCTAAAGGCTCTTCAGCAAAGTTGAAACACGGGTTTTGCTTGGGTTTAACTTCAAGGTACTGAAGCATATGTATTTGAGTATATACATATACATACTGAGCACCCAAGTCCTTTTTTTTATCAAAAAGAATATCTAGCTAATTTGCAGTGGTTTGGCTTTCTCAGTGATATGCTCAGATGTAGATATGCTTTGACACTTCTCTATTAACTTTGTCTTGATTTGCTACCACAAGAAATGTTTTTATCTTTCAGATTAGTTGATGTAGGTTAGGCTTGTTTGTTTAATCTAAACATGAGTGCGTTCAGAAACCTACCCTGCATATAGGCACATGCCCTGTTGTTTATACTCCTGATATTAATCCAGCCTTATTATGTCCTGCTTAATTATGTGTGCTGCTCTAATATCTTCAGGAATTAATGACATCATTAGCATGGTATTGGACTTGGCTTGCTGATTTGTTATTCTATCACAAAAAAAAAGTTTCAGTAAATTTACCTGGGTCTGAAGTTGTTCTGGGGCACTTGGTTCTAGGGACGTATCTGATCACAGCAAGCGCTTCAAGTATCGGCTTGATCAMCTGGAGCCATAATTAAGACCATCTTGTAAATTTTTATATTAAGTTTGTTAATTCTTCTTAAAATGAGTTAAAATATACATAGATATTAATGGAGATAAGGAACCAAAGCTGTTGTTCTATCACCGTGACTGAGAATTGTCTTTTATGGAGTCTCTTGTTTAATAAGCCACCAGAAGTRCATTCTGTGTAGCACAGTTTTTTCATTTCAGACCAATTATCTTTTGAAGACTTTCCTTTTCCCCTCCAAATTTGTATTGTTCGGTGGAAATCAGCTGCAACTGATGTTGTTTCTTCTCTCAACTGTGTCTTGGAGTGGGTGCCTGCCTTGCCCAATTTCAAAACTCACGTTGGAAGGATGATTGCAGCCACTACAGTGGAAGAAGTATCCACTGTAGCGCTTTCCCCGTTGGTTACCAAGTCTTCAACTGTCATTTTACTGAAKGAAAATCATGTCATATGAGGCTTTAGTTAGATCAACTCTTACTCTGAAAGTATATGTTACTATAAAATTGAATAGGTGGTGATTATGCAGTATGTTATTGCAGAAGAGTGTTGTCAGAATCATACTTGGAAGATTTGCTCTGAATTTATGGCTATATGGACTTTGTAACGGCCACATGGCTAGGACGATTACTGAAAAAAAAACAAGCTCCCAGAACCAGTATCTTATCCTATGTCAGTGTCGTGGATCCTTGCAAAATCACTGAAGTGATGAGCTGCATCCTTATAGCCRTGCTAGTAAGGCTTGCTAATGCCCTTTCTTAAATACAGTGATGATTCACTGTGTGCGAGGCAGATAGACTGCTCTGTTGTATCCCCTGGCAACCAGAAACAAAATGTGTCTGTTCTTGTCTGATGTCCTTAAAGAGCACCCCTGGATAGGAATTTGTTTTCACGAGAGCGTGATGTGTCATTAAAATTCTGCTCCCATCCGTTCAGCTGGAGTCTTCACTGGCTCCCGTCCTAAAGAACGGGCAAACCATTGACGTGCGGAGTTAGTGTTACTGATCAACAACCTGTTCCAGCTCCTGGTGACAACAGACTTGTAGGGCAACTATTTTGGTATAGGTGCATGTTATTTAAGCACTGCAGGAAKGATTCTGCCTGTGATCATGAAAAGTAATGCTGCTTTTTATCCAAATTATCCCTAATATTAAATGTGCAATTGACATGTGAGAGAYAAGACTCATTTTCCTTGGAATGTGTCATTCCTGTAGCAACATAGAATCTTACTTACCTGTTGCTTGATGTACCAATCTGTTTTTATTCTTTTGACTGTTCAGGATAAAGAAAACTGAGATTTCAGTTTTCACAAAGCATGTAAGAATATGGAATATTTCCATTAAATGTAGTATGCAAAAAGAGTGGGCTTTCTGTGTAGGTAACAGGCGTTCAGCAAGTCAAATGCTTCAAGGTTCTTGTCAAAATAAGCACAGAAGACATAGGTTCTTCTTGGCAAACTTGTTTTGCAGCAAACACACGTGCTGCTCTCAGCCTCTGGCAGTTGGGGCTATTTTTTGAGGATGCCGTAGTCTTAGCTGGAGAGTTGGATGATGTTGTACAGAATGTTCAACCTTGCGAGTTCTCCAGTTTCCCTGTTTTGAAGAGTCTTCACGCATGCAAGCTTATCCAGATCAGCATATTCACCATGTATTTTCATGTTCTAACTTACTGTTCATTGACTCCCTGCATAGACCTACTATAAGGGAGAAGATGTTTTAAGCCTAACAGGAACCTSCTGCTTTTGGCTCACAGGTTACTTAACCCTGCGTATATATTGCTACATAGTGAACTTCAAATCTGTGCAGCCTGCCACAGATTTAAACGAAGGGAAGAAAAATGGAATTTCAATTAAGAAATGTATATTTTTATTCACTTTTTGCTATGAACCATTAGTCAGCTCTAATTGTAAATATATTCACATGTGACTGAAGTGATCGTCCTCCTCAAAATGAAGTTAGCAATGCTGTTTGGATGATCATGCATTTTTATTCTTTTTCTCCTTTTCTTTTCCTTCTTTGATATTGAGTTAATAAATTAAGCTTTGGTAAYTAAAGGTGCTCCTCACCTGCTTGAAATAGCTCTGACAGAGCCCTGCATCTTCAAAAGGAGGTGAACTTCATTCCTTGTTCATGTACTACTTGGAAAGGTCTTGGATTTCCTAGTTTTCTAATGTTTATGCGTTAGGAATCTAATTGTAATAGGGCTTTTAGACATCAGAGATGCATTTGTGGGTACTGGAGATATGTAAATGCCCTTGACACTGATTGAGGAACACTGTTACTGTTACTGCTGTGTGAGATTACTGCATTACAGTTAGTACCCCCAAGCTGACTTGTGCTCAATCTGTGTAGAGATGGCTCCCGTCTTACATAGGTTCCTGAAGAGTGGCTGCAAATATTAACTCTTCTCAAAAATCCACAAGATTTGAAGCTTAGATGATTTTGGTTTTTGGTTTTAGGATGGCAGACATCTTAATTACCAAAATAGCAAGATCTAATTTTCAAGTTAGATGTTTTACATACACCCAATATAAGCCTTTACTAGTGACTATTTAAAAGCAAGACCTTTTCTTTTAGGGAACTTTGGGAGACTCATGGAAATAACAGTAATCAGTGATTTTCCAGTGCTGTGTGATGCTTTAGTCATCCCATACAAAAGTCATCCAGCTACCTGTGAGTAACTTTCTCAACAGGAGTATTCCTATGTGAATTGAGTTACGGGGACCTGCTTACAACACCCTGCAGAGATCTCTCGGCAGGAGTCCTAATGAAGGCATGCTGCAGGATTTTTGCATCCTACATTTAAAAAGTCACAGAAGAGCTTTTTTTCCTGCTTATTGTTTTGAAATGTGATGTTCTCTACCTTCCATGCAGAAAGCAAATGAACGAAAAGACGCGTGCAAGCCTTTTGTAATGTGTGGTCACTAACAGTTATCAGGAAGAGCTGCAAACTCTGTTTTAGGAAGTTTGTTTTTGAGATTTTGTTTAATGTGGGTGCTAAATATATACCTTTTTTTTCTCCATAATGAGTATGTTTGTTTAGTTTTAACCCACTTTGGGCAAATGGTTCTTAGTTTTGAATAATCAAGTAAGTGACTACCTAAAGTTGCTTTTTTTGTGCTGTTTCATCTGATGTGAAGAAGTACGCATGGCATTTTGTGCATTGTCTTTGGGGGCAGCAATACAGGGGATGCTGAAGCTGCTGCTGCCCACCATCTGGGCTGGAAGGGGAATGAATTGTATTCATTGGATGCCGGCTGAGTGATACGTTTTGTCTTTTCTCMAGATACCTTCCCTGTCTCTCCCCGCTGCTCTCCTGTGTGTACTGGGTGCATTAGGTACCTGCCAGGCAGCACAGCCTAGGTGTTAGCTGCTGCTATGCACCTTGTCCTGGCTCCAAACTGAGATCATTGAGCTGGCAGCCTCTTTGGTGGCTTCTCCTTCCCTGTCCYTGGCTCTGTGGCCCTTAGCTTTCACTAGGGGATTAAAACTGGGCTTTGGCAGGCTGATTTCAGACCATTTTCCTCCTGCAAATCATCTCTATTTATGAGTCTATGCACTGGGAATGAAGAACTTTTTAAGCTAAAGGCAGTAGTGCATAAGTGGAAAAAGGGCATGATGAATATTTAGGAGTGGAACTTAAAAGAGGTGACCTGGGGAAGAGGGCCCTGTCACTTGTTTTTACATATAACGGCAGATAAACATTGCTAAATGCAGGTGGTAATGGTGTATTCACAGTACAGGGATTMAACTGCCAAATCTGTTTATAATATTCCATAATAGACTGATTTTTGTATGAGCCTTTCAGATGGTTCTCATAATCTACCCTAATGAAATACATTCAAAGCTTTCATAAGGGTTTTTCCTTATAGGATGAAAATACAAAAATTTTTGTATCACAAGACAGTAAAAGACATSTGCAATACCTTTCACACTCATTCTGTCATTACTGGCCTTTAAACRTAATAGGGTTATTAATGTGGTAGTGTAGTGCTTCTTTATAATTGAATGKGCTTATCAAAACTCATCTGTTACTTTTCCAAAATGGAACACCAGACATTGGCATATAATTGGTAGATGGKGTAAATTAGCCTCTGATTACCTTCCTGATGATTTTTACTTTTGATTTCAGATTATTTTTTTGACAACATACTCCACTGACAGACAAAATGAATCGTACATGTAGTTTTATGTAGCAGTGTTTTGTGCTTAATCTCGGCTATAGATGGATAAAGCCATTATTTCATGTTGCAAGATACTCATTTTGTCACTTGTTTTAAGGTTGTTTCATTTCAGTTGATGTAGTCAATTTGGATTCCAGGAATTCTGTAATTTTGACTTGTAAAAATTCTGTTCCGTTTTAACACTAATTGATAAATGTGCTATTTTACCTCCAAAATAAATAGGCTTTCAGGTAATGACAAAATACTAATTGCTTCTGACTTTTTTTCTGAAGACTGTGGAATTAGAGTTGTAACAAATAGTCCACCCAAATGATGCTGTATCAGTGTTGTATTTGTGTGTGGGGAAAAATATGTGTAAAAATTAGAAAGACATCCTAATGTGCACTCATTGGAGCAGAATATTGGCCAAAAATGATATATGAACATTTGTTAAAAGATGTAACATATTATATAGGCATGGACTATACTGATTTTAGCATTCCCTCAATATTGGTTCCTTGTGTTGAGGACAGCAATGTTGCCGTGATATGTTTCTGCATGTGCTAAGAATATTGTTCTTGGAGTTTTGGGAAGATGTTGGAAAACTAAGTTTTGCCTGTCGCTCGGATGCCAGCTCATGCCTAGGGCCACAGAGTAGGGAGCAGTGTCATGGGCAGATGCCAATCTTTACCATACCTGAGCCTAGAGTGGTTCTTGGAAGTGGCAGCAGGTCCTGAGCTGAAAAACGGGTATAAATCATAGCATTGGATGTAAAGCAGGGACAAAGAAGCAGAGGAATGGAGTTSAGGAGAGCCAGGTAGCTAAATTGCTATCATATAAGGCAGAGTGAATGCCAACTACCTTATGGTGTTAATATGAATAAATTCTTACCCTGTACTATGAGTTTAGAAGTTTGCTGATATGCCTCTTTGTTTGCTTTAACTCTTGCTAGTTTATTTTTTTGGTGGTTTGCTGGCGATTGAACTAGTAGCTTAAGTTTGTTTTATAAAATTACCAAACTGGAAAAGAAATATATAAATAGGATGGCTGGAGATACATGTAACAATATTTCCAAAGCAAACAGACAGCATTTATTGAAACAAAATACRTTCTTTTTGACAAGTGTCTTATATTTTGTTGTATTTAAATAGATGTGAAAGGTGTGTTCATTTTTTTTTTTCTTGCTTTCCGTATTAGTGACGGAAGAGTATGAAGAAATTATACTCATTTGTATTCCTGGCCGTAATATAAATGAAAAATGAGTATTTTRTTGGTAATGGCTCTATCAAATGCTATACAGCTTATAAATGAAAAATGAGTATTTTATTGGTAATGGCTCTATCAAATGCTATGCAGTTGTCTCAGCAATTGTAATATATGATTTCATTGCAAAACAGAAAAATGAAAACAAAATGCCCAGTTTTGATAGCTCAGGACTCTAAAAATAACAATAAGGCAATGCCAAGTACTAGCCAGACTCTGTAAACCTCCGCAAGTTGCATCATCATTGCAAGTTGAACAAAGCTCTGTAACAGCCCCAAACTCTACGGATCTTAGGGCTGAGCAGTTCTGCCAGAATGGAGGTTTGCTCTGGTCTTGGAAACCTGTCGTATTTTTCACACTGGGTTTGACCAGATTCACTGTGTATCTGTCCAGTAGTAAAAAGATAATTTTGCAGCTGTAACAGTCATATGAGCAGCAGAGCAACTAAATAAGCCATTATTTTGTATAAAGGTGAGTCACTGTTTATATACAAATATATTCATATTCATATTCACAGACACACACTCTTGTGCTTTGACTAGTTYTACTTTTGAAGCTGCTTGCTGATCCTAAAAGCAGGCTCTGCAGGCTTCAAATTTTAGAGAAGGTGATTCAGCTTGATGAAAACATTAGAAAGCTTTGCTGTTAACGCTCTGAAACAGTTACAGGTTTGCCTTTCATTTCTGCCATCTCGTATGGAAGTGTTGCAGTCAGTGAAAGCATTCTTCAAACTGTTATATGTCACACTTTTTTTCCCTTGCAGTGGGGAGRAGAATAAGTGTATTCCTTGATTTAGCAGCAGAAACATACAGATGTTTGATGTTTTCTTTAGGCTGTTATTGGGGAGTACAAGACAGTTTTGAGAATGAAGCCTCTGCACCTAAATAAGTTAAAATAACCTGTCAGAAGTGATTCCATACCAAAATTGTAAAAACCCTTATGAGAACCCACGAAGAAGTGAGAATAATTGTAGTCACAACATTTATGAAGTGCAAAGTGGCTTGTTAAAGCCTCAATGAAATACAGAGCAATTTAAGGAATGTGAATCTTTTTGAGAGGCACAGAAAAATAAAACATAACCTCACATTAAAATCTTTCCACTGTGAAAACTCAGCAGTGTTGCTCCTGATACAAAATAAAAGGAAGGTAGAAAACAACCAGACAATTGAGCAGTAAGTTATTAATGAAAATCAGGTTGAGTTTGTTTAAATTTAGCTATAAAAAGTACAAWTTATTAATATCATTGAACTAATTAACTTCACATGAGAAAAAAAATTGTGGCGAGGAAACTATAGACAGAAAACAGCACAGTTGCAGCAGATATTACATCTGGATATATTATATATGAATAAAGAGAATACATTTTATTGAAAAAGTCATTTCTGTTTCTCTTTTGGGAACATAATGGATGTCTTTCAGAGTTCTATGGAAGGAAAAGAGCTAATTATTGGAGTTTGTCAGTATAGATACTGTTTTGATGAGATTGTAAATCCCTGTCTGACTTCCACAGTTGCCRTGACAGATACTTCAGGGGAACTTATAGGACAATCTGATTTCAGGAAGATTTTTTTTCCTAACACATGAAGATGCTTGATCATGTGCAGAAGAAGCCTGTGTGCATGTTTTGATTGTAGATAATTGTAGATGAACTTACTATTTGCATTAATATCTGATCACTTTTGATTCCTGCTTATGTCTTTGTCCCAATACATCATGGCATGCTAATGGTACAGAATACAAATAAGGGAGGGAAGGACGAGGTGGTTTTATTACAAAATTTGATCCTTTTGAGATTCATTAATTAGTCCTGGCCTTTCTAAGCCACATGTGTGGAAGGGCAGAAGATTGATGGGTCTGTAAGACAGAGGGGTTTGAAAGAGCCCTGGCGTGGAGCTACTTTGCAGAAACAGACTTGGGGCTGATACTGGCATTTTCTGCCAGAATCAGGCTGTGGCTGTTGTGTGGAGTATCTGTGCAAATATTTTTAGTGTCTAAACTGTGTTGCAGGTTTTGGACAGATAAAATATTCTTGTGACTGGTGCTGGTAAAAGACATCACCGAAGCTAACATGTGAAACAACCTTTATATTTGCTACAAAACTGAATACAATTTGAGTAAAAAATGCTTACGTTTAAACCTGAGATGAGGAAAAAGATCTCTTGTGAGGGAGGAGAAGGAATTGAATCAGGCAGTCTGCAGATTAAAATCCCAGGAGAGTACTTGGTTCTCTCAATTGGCTGCCAAAAGAACAGGAAAAGCTGATGTTATATGATATTATTAGCAGAGAATATACACTAACAATGTCAAGGCTGGATAGTGTAGTCAATGAAGTATGAAAGAAGCAATAGAAACTTAAGAGGAAACARAGCTTAGAGTTTTGCTCAGGGAAATCAGTTCTCTGCTGTGTTGTTTGCTGCAAAGAAAATGTTTGCAACCTGGGTAAACAAGCCTCCATTTWCATTAGGACAAAAATATGAGCAGAATTGTGTTTAATATAATGTGTCACAGTAGCAGTCCCAGCTCACCCAGTGACGATCATTGATGGTCCTGTAGTGCTCTTTAGCAAGAGGAGACGTTAACCCAAAGTCATTGGCCAAATTACTTTGAAAATTTCATTCTTTCTGCAGGTGGAAGTGAACAGGGATTTTTAGAGATTTGATTGACTGTTTGGGACGGTAAAAGTAATCTTCCCTTAGAAATTAATGAACAAAAAATCAAGCGCTTCATCTGACCTCTAGGTGCCATGGAAGTATCTTTCCAAGTAAACTTGTGTTACTGTGTGTTAGGCGTCTTGCGGAAGGAAATAAAGCTGGATGAAAAAGAAAAAGAGGGAATAAAGAGAAGAAAGATAGAACTGTTTGTTAATTTGTGACTCTATTAATTACATAGGGCTGTATGTGCTTTTATTAAGAGAAATAATACGTGCATTTATATGCCCATATAAAAGACCTCTTCCTCTCCTTCCATTTACAACTCTGCACCCTTCTGTTCTTGAGCGCTTGTGTTCAGAGGCATATTTTTGCTTTTCATGACCTTCAAGYTTGCAAATTTTAAAACATATTCACCAAGCAGTTGTTCTTGTGTGAACCCTCAGATGTTTTGTGTTAGACATGTTCATCTTTCCACTTTCACGTATGGAAAGACACTTAGTAGTATCTTTCAAACACAGACTAGAGTGTGTACCTGGTACTTTGGTGTTCTTATACTTCCACATAAAAGGAGAGACAGAGGCAGCTAWTTAAGAACATATAAATTTTGTGAGTAAATGGAAAACCCCAAATACTGCCGCAAACGGTTGACTCTTTATATTGTCTTTTATGTTGCTGCTTGCTTATGGGCTTTATAACAGGAAATAATAAGCTAAAAGAGCATCTTCAMAGCTGTTGTTCAAAGTAGAAGCAAATACCAATCAACAGAGTATTCTTCATCTTACTCCCTTTTTGCTGTAATGTGCAAAATATTACATTTAATATATTTGCCCAGGAGCCTGGGACTCTCAGKCCTCTACGATGAACATTATTAGACTTGCAGGCACTGCTAAGTGGTAAGTCAGCATCTTCTCTTAAATGAGCTGCAATTTCCCACTGATATTTCCCAGTTCAGGTTATTAGCTTTCCTTAGATTCTAAGAAGAGGAATCGAGTCTAATTTTTCTGTCCGTATATGAAGCGCTGGTTAAGAATCGGTACATAACTGAACCGCTAAAAACTTACTTGGCTCTCCACACCTCACATGCTAGCATGAAAAGAGTCAGCAGAAAGSTGGTAACAACTATACTTTTTGCTACTTCTCTCATCAGAGAAGGTTCTTATTGTTATTAAATAATCTAAAAACTAGAAATTACAGTATTTCCAACATATGCACTTAGGGTCAGGTTGCGCATGTTTGCTGAGCAGTCAGAGTACTTGACTTGGTGAATTCCTGCCTTTTGACTGTGTTTTTAACCATCTTATGTAGTTTTGAACCAATCACCTTCTCTTTTGCTTCTGTTGTTGACAAAATGGGAAAATGATATATAAGCACAATATTTCATAAAGGTACTTTGCAGATACATTAATAAATCCATTTAGAGTTCTCTGATTACTTTCAGTGTATCAAAATGTCACTATTGAGCTTGCTGACTGCACCTATTTAATATCCCAGTCTTTCCCCATTTGTAGGTTATAAAATGATACTTAGTGAGCTAATTTACAATAGAGCTGAAACTACTGCTGTAGAAGCAAGTTCAATGCTCATCCACTACTCCTTCGAAAAAGCTGTAAAGTACACAGATTGTCCTTTCTTTTCTTTAGTTATTGTAAGGATTTATTTGTTCTCTAGCTCTAGTATCCATTGAAGGTTTTCTCAGTATTAACTTCTTGAATCAATACATTGCGATACTGATCTCCAAGAGAAGTCAATGTCTGCCAACTAGTGTTTACTTCTGTTGARAAGTGGTTGTAGGGAATTAGATGGGCTTCTGTCACTGGGTGATCTACAGTACGCGGTCCATGTTTTATACAATTCACTAAGGTCGGTACATAAACCTCTTGTACAGATTAAAGGCAAGATTGTATAGATAGAARAATCCCAGTTTGTGAGATGAATCTATTTTCACTTAAGGAACAGTGTTGAAGGCTGAAAGACTGGGAGAGGACACGTGTTTTCTTTTTTAAGAAGCATAGGTTCAACAATGTATATTTTGATATTCTTGGTCGGGTGTGCTGCTTGGAAAACATTGTGTATGTTTTACCAGAATGGCATGTGCTTTCTAATATTCTCAACCATTTGAGTGGTAAATGGGTGGAAACAGAAATAGCATGGCCTTGCTCAGGAAGGCTTGTAGTAGTGGCTTTGTTGTGGCATTGGGCCTCTTCTTGGCCTGTTTCACCTTAGGGAACTGGTGAACCTCTTTGGCAGGCAACTTTGGGCAGTGCCTTCAGTGTCCCCAGCCCTACCCTAGTGCTGTGGCAGTGGGGAGCGCTGGCTTGGGGCAGGGGCTAGAGCCAAACCATGCCCAATAACATCTTTCCTTGTCTGGAGTTGGTTGGTCCCCACCTTGCCTTGGGACTGCAGAGCCTATGAGCTCGGTTGAGTAGAGTTAAGAGGCCAGCGCATGGCCTGAAGGAGGCAATGAGGGGATGCATCACATCTCGTGAGACTCAGCGGTGCCGGGCGCCTGGTCCCAAGGGAACTGGTTGGCCCTGGCGAGGATGTCCCTCAGCGTCTGGGAGCGCACRCTGGCCTCGCTTTGCCTTACACGCTGTGTGAGTGATACCCTCAGGGAAAATCTCTGAAGAGTCTGTGTGGGCCTGCAGAGTGGCTGCCCCACGTGGCTGCTGTATGAGAAACAGGTGCTGTGATACGAGTGCTAGTAACTGCTGTCATCCTGGGAGCCTTGGGCTTGAAGGGGGGCCTGKGCACAGAAAAACAAGCGTGTGAGTGATGCGCTGCAAGGCAAAGGCAATTAGCAGAGGTTAATGAAATGGTCACTGTGGTCTGAGACACGCTTACAGGAAGATAACAAAATGACACCAAGCCTAAAACTGCTTGGTAACAGCTGCAGAAGGAGCTGCTTCTGTTGCATCCAGCCAAGGAGGAGGAGGGATTGTGTTTTCAAGCAAGACCCCCAACCTGCATCTGCAAGCAGGCAACTGCTGTGGGGCAAATTGGCTTTCTTATGCTTTTCTTCTTGCTTTGCTTGCATTCTCTTCCAGAAGTCTCCTGATAGTTAATCACCTTTTTAGTGTTTCTCCTTAAGGATTAGTGGCATGTGCTGCTTAGTAGTGATTGCCCAGTCCATGTGTAGGGACACCGTAGGGATGATGTAGGTTATAGACGGATCAACTCCAGAAGTTAGCAAAAAAACCCCAAAAACTCAAGCATTGGTCTTAGAAATCTTGGGACAATTATCTCCAAACATCTAATGTCCATCTACTGTGTTTTAACACATAGTTCCAGAGAGGGGGGGGAAAAAAAATGCTAAAAACAGTCAAAGAAAAGAATGCAGCCTTTTTTCCAATGTGGGCATGACATTGTTTTCTCAGATGTTATTCTGGAGAGTAGCAGTATTGTTTGATATTCAGATTTTTTTCCATGTGAAAGTAGTGATTAGGAGATGAGAAGTTCAAAATATTTATGGGCTTTAGACTAGTAAGACATTTCCAGTAATACAGGTAAAAAGCTCAGTCTACAAAACCTAGCGACAGTATTTTGCAGAAAAAACATATTAAATATATACTACAGTTGTTGCAGAGCTAGATCCTGCAAAATTAGAGTATATCCTAAATTACCTGTTTTGCCTAATATGAGTAATTATGATATGAAGAGTGTTGAACATCTAGTATGACACTTAACATGGGATTTATAGCATAATGGTGTAGCATCWCCTTTTTAATTTATGACTAAAATCAATCAAGTTTAAGCCAGACTGTCTACTTTTTTGCAGACAGAATTGGGTTAGGGAGTGTCATATGAAAAGTCCTCCTTGGGTGATTACCTCGCAGTTGTGTGGGGTTTTTATTTGGCTTTAGACTGCAAARTGTGATTATGACAAATACCCTGTAGCTGCTAAATCTAGATGGGAGGTGTTATATAATTTGAAATTGTTAATGTGTCCCTTCAGGAGGACAAGCTGGCAATATCTCTCCAAGCGGCGATTAGCCTGGAGAGGTCTTATATTTTTTTAATAGCTCAAGAAGCAACCCTTTTGACAGTGTCTCTCTCACTTCTCCTATAATAAACTCTACTGGCACCACTGGGTTTAATTAATTTGCGCTTGTAGAGAAGCTGCTCTGCATTCCTGGTGGAGAGGAACTGCCAAAGGTGTTGGAAGGGCCAGCAATTGGGGGATTTGACCTTYCTGAGGTTCTAGCTGTATTTGAGGCCTGCAGAAGCCGTGGCTTGTGGAGGACTGAGCAGGTACCAATCTGCCTTCAGCTTTTTAAGCCAAGGCTGTTGTAATGCTTAGAATACTTTTGCTTGGAATACTTTTTCTGTCTTTCTATTCACTTCCATTAGGGTTTCTTGGTTTGGTTTGGAAAGCGTCTACTTGATGTTTTTTTCATTGAATTTCTTTTTCATTCCGTGTATATTAAAAGACAAATTATTCTCCACTGAGCTGGCTGCTTGTTAGACAGACTAATCTCAAATAGAAAGTCTCTGGTTTTGCCGGTGCTTTGAATTTAGTCTGAAAGAGCTGTATTTTACCTCCTTCTAAGAAATATTAGAAGTCTGTTTCTGTGAAGAACGAGCTCTGACGTAACAATTCATGGTTACCAGAGATTCAGCATAGATCCTGGCTTGCTGACCTGCTRTAGTCTTTCTTATTCCCAGAGAACCCTTGCCTTCCACAGGTTATAAACTGCCCACCTCTGGCTTCCACCTAGAAAATAGTTAGCACATTACCCTTGCATTTGCCTTTACCAACCTCTTTTATTTAAAAAAATACTTATTGTCTTTTCTTTCACCTGCAGTGTAATGATACCTTTCTAGCTAAGCACAGTAATTTTCTCTGTATGTATTCACCTGGGAGTCTGTGCCCCTATATCAGGTCTGGGAATGGATTTTGGGGCTCCATATCTGATGTGTGCCTTTTTTTTATTTTTTTTTTAAAATTGAAGCAGTTGGTCAAATAAAACGCTGCAGAGGAATCTTCTCTTGCCCTCCACCCTCCTGAGTACCACAGTGGGTTCCCCTGTGGAATGTTTGCTCATGGCAGAGTCCTTGCATAGGCTTGTAGCACCGCAGATGCCCCAGCAGTTCATTGCATAGGTGGAAGTTATTAAATCAGTCCACAGAGCAAAACCTCAGCAGGAAAAGGGAATAGACTCCTGTCTCTTCATGCAAACATGATTTTTATGCTCTCCATTATAACTTTGGTTTTCATTTTCATTTTAACTCCTGAGAATTTCTTTCCCAATAGGTATTGGATCTTCTGGTTTTCTCCAGAGGAGTTTTTGATAATGTTTTTATCTCTTTCTTAAAACTAGTTTTGTTCTTTTATGCTTATTATCATTCAGAAATGGGCACAATTTTCACAGTACTTCTTGCAGCTCTATCATCTATAAARGTAATTATTATGTCAACCAATAAGTTACTAAAATCTTCCTAACAGAGGCTAGACTCTTAAATCAGTCGTTCAGGCATTATGCCCAGATACCTCCATTTATTTTCCATATTAAATTTGTTGTTCTGTGTTTTCATATATGAATACTTGTTAGCCAGATACATTGATTCATTTTAAAGAAATATTTTTTAAAAATCAAAGTTCTTTCCTGTAACATACAGCTTTYGTATTAGCTTTACCTTATAATTTTATATCAGGACATCAAACAACAAGTTGGTTACTGTAGTTTGCTGTATATGACATATTTTTTCTATTTTCAGTTATTTTCCTGTGGGTTTTTTTGTAAATACTGTATTTTTATATATTTGTGCTTGTGTTTTGTGAGARCTAATTTGAAATACATAACACAAAAATACCTAGCCAAAAGTAGCATGTTTAATCTTTTACTAATTAAAGCTATRGTATTAGCAGTTGCTTTTTCAATTTAATTCTATTGATTTTTCTTCTAGTTTTAATACCTACAATGGGGTTTTCTGAGAATGGGGTTTTTTTTTCAGAATGAAAAAAGATGTCCTTGAAAATGCACGGAAGAGCAATGTGGCTCTTGAAGCCCAGAGCGTAACTGGAAGAGCTAATGGCTCTGCTCTTTCCTTTCAGAGTACAGACATGAGCCCAGCCAGCAGTACTGCCTCGCTTCCAGTGAGCCCTCTTCCTGAGGAGCCCATACTTTTCAAGGTACAGTTAATTGGTCTTATAWTGAGTGTTGAATGTGACTTTTGGCTGATTGTGTACTAATAGTGATATACTCTGAAGTATTGGATCTATTGCTTCACTTGCTTAAAATTACTTTGGGTATCAGCTGATYTTCTTATGCACCTCTTAAGAAATAGCTAGAACAAAATATTTTCTCTTATTTTTTGGGGGTGAGGGGAAGGATATTCTTCTGCTAACAGAAGAGATTGAAACTGAAAAACATGGTTTAAAGACATGGCAAATACTATGTTCTTATGTATTTTGTCTGCTGGTGGTACATTTAGGTATGTGCATCTAAACTTTTCCTTCAACGGATTTTTCTATAGGTGCGTTTCAAGTGCGTATTGTAATAACACAATTGTTTTTTTCTCAAACGTAGAAGAAATAACAAAGGCGTCTCGGAAAACAGTTTCATTGTAGCTCCAGTATAAACCACAGGACTCTCACTGTTGTTAATTATGGTAATCGTTGTCCTTTGGTGGTACTGGCTGCAAGAGTTGAATACTATAACTTCCTTTTCAGCTTTCAGACAAGGAAGACACAAGTTTGATTGCAGGACCAACATAGTCTCAAAATGTGTGTTATCTTGTGACCAAAATTATACTACTACTAAAAGTTCTCCTTTCCTTAGCAGATTTCTCGCTGCCTTACAAAGGCAATTAGCCTCAGTTATTCTTGATTCACTTTTCGATGACTCCAAAGGAAGGCTAGGCAAGTGGAACTGATAAAAGTATTCCAGTTATACATTTGGGTCCCTCTTGCACCCCTTCAGTGCAGGAAATAACCTGTATCAGACGAGTCTCATGAGTAACTTTGCTTTTCTCTTTCCTTATGGCCTCACTGCAGTAAATATAGTAAATATTCCTGAGGCAGCACACCTCACCTGTGGTACGTGTAGTCTCCCCTCAGTGTCCTTGGTTTTGAGACCCCTGGCTCTCAGTCAGCTCCTCAGCTGATGTAAATCTGCAGTGCTCTCTTCACATCAGCAGCACTCTGAAATACACTACAGTGTGTTTATTTTTAAAGGAAAAGGATGCTTTTATAGTTCAAAATAGGTTGTAAATGGTGACTTTGAAGTGGAATAGTTACTTTAATAACGAAATAAAGCATTTCTTAATACTAAAAGTCCCTTGGAATTTTATAGTGGAAAATTGTACAAGAGAATGAAAAAGAAGACAGGCAGCTTTATTTAGTGTTTGATTTTCTGCCAATTTCAAAACAGGATGTATATTTTGCTCTGGAATTTATGTAAATTTTGAGATCAGACCAAGAAAAAGTCAAATGCATCTCACAATACCATTAAGTAGAAATAAAATAAAATGCAACTGTTTYTGTTATTGCTTTCTGACTTGCTCTCTCTGAGAGAGCAATCTTGTTTCAATTGTAATGTGAGCGGAGGGTTTTACAAGCCATAACTCTTTCCAGATGCTGTCAATCTACAGTATTGGCTTTTTGATAATGGGGTTATATATTTRCCATACCAGCATGATAATAACAATTCCCATCTCCTCACTGTATGAAATGAAAAAATGAAAATAAGAAAATCTACTGATTCTGAAAACACAGATGCARCAAAACAGGGCAGCACAAACACTTTGTCTTTTGGAATATTTAAGGATTGCTTAAGTTAGTGAGCTTTTGTATTGAACAGTAAAAGGAAATGAAGACCCTGTTCTCAATCATATTTGATTTTATATCAAGAAAGAGATAAAGATAAAATCCTTCTTGAATTTTATCAATTAATTTTCAAAAGGAAATCTGCTTTTCTCTGTTTTTTTTTTTTAAAAAAAATGTAGGAAAATGATATCATCATACTGTTATTGTGTTTAGCTTTACCAAAGCAGGTATATGTGATTTTTAAGCAAAATTGTTATGCTTCTATATTTCTGAACAGTGCTTCTATGTTTCTGAGCTCTGAACTCAGCTGACATTAGATTGTATATGCTCCGGTATCTATGTGACCTGAGATTCAAACTCTCTGCAGGCAATATTCTGGAGTATCTGAGGGAAAATTGGTTATAATAAAGTAGGAAATGTTCACCTGAGTTTGTTAGAATTCTTTGTTAAAAAAATTATTTGTTTTTCAGTTGCTATATTTTATTTCTGTTAATATGTCTATAAGGAGTGCCAGTGATACCTAAAAAGAGGAAAGGAAAAGATTAGAGTAAGAACTGTAAGACAGTCAACTTGAGACCCATTGAAGGGTAAAAGCAGTCAGAGGAAATGAAAGTATAAGGTCCAGCAACCGTCACCCCCTAACTGTTGTATATAATAAAATAGTAAAGGAAGTTGGTTTTGGCTGAGCAAGGAGTACAGTATTCCAAAAGATAACCAATTCATTATGTGGCTTCCATTTACTTCTTGTGATGCAGAGTTAGCTGTAAGCCTGAGTACAGAGCAGCCTTCCCTAGCTGAGCACTCTAAAACCAATCCTGTGCAGACCTGGCACTTTTCAAAAGCTTTTCTTTCCCACAAATCTAAACCAATTTTCGATGAAGCAMTCAAAGGCATTTCTTTGCCATGATGGGTATTTTTATATCAGATGTCAACTTTTTATCCTCATCTGTTTTCTATGGTTAAAGCTATTAAAAAAGCAAGACCTTTTCCTGCATTATGGAGAAAGTGTGTGTCCYTTCTCTCAAAAGAACATCTTTGGTGGTGGTGGACTTTAACTTAAGCTTTTTGTAGGGAAGAATCTTATTTTGAACRGGAGTTTATCCTTCTGACCTTATATTGTGTTCTTTGGAGAACTGGAGAATTAGAGTGTTATCTTTGGAAAAAATGTGACACAGCAGCTGAAAATTTTCTGAATTAAGAATTTGCAAAACAGGGCAGAATGGTATGTGTCATGCAACCTTAACACAAGTGGTTATTCTACATTATAATAGCAAAACTGTAGCTGGCACAGATGTGACTGACATTTAATTATAACTGCTAATATCTATGTTTATTAGCTGTAATTAAAATAATTTTGCCTTTACACTCCTTTTGAAAATCAATGAAGGGAGGGGATCTTCCTGAAAGGTCAACTTACATGAGAGCATCTCATCCATCTTTTAGAACCTGTTTCTTTCTCCTGCTTATTATATCATACCTTATTATAATAATATTTTCTTAAAATTTTTCTTTTAAAGTTACTTGAAAATAAAGTGACGAAAACTTTTAAGATGGGAAATCCATAAAAGCTACGTAGTGCATACTATAGATACCTATATATATACCTAATGATACAACATCTGCCATAATGAGCAGCAGTTTCAACCACAACCAYGACTGTACACACTGTAACCACGTTGTAAATACTAATCATAATAACAATTTGTTAAAACAATGTGTAATTGCGTTTGCATTTCATCGTTAACCTCAACTATGCYTCACTAATTGGCATTAAGCATAAGAAAAAAATCCAAATATTTTTTTTTTCTACTTCATAATCTAAGTTAAATTTCACAAACATTTATTACAAACATTTATTACCTTACAATATTCGCATTTGTGTAATTAATACTCTTGGTGCTCATGCCCTGAGTGAGAACAGAAGTGTCAATACAAGTAGCAAAAGAGAGCAATCCTTAGCAGTGTTTCTGAAGGCAGAAGTTAGTTCTGTATTACTAGTTCTGCCATTCATCCTGGAGCTCTGTAGGCTAAGGCTCCATCTTCATTTGGGTAGTGGTGGCAATTAACTAATGCACRTGTAATGAACTGCTAAGAACTAACACACTGTGTGGAGTGAACATCAAAAACATYAAAAAAAGGTTAATTTTTGTCTGAACAGTTGATGTGTAATTAAAGAAGAAAATGTCACCGAGACAGAAGCCATGTTGGTGTGCYTGTAGGTAACTTCTGCTTACCAGATACTATGCATGGATGAGACAGGCAGAAAATAAACTTGGATTCTCTTATCTCTAATCCTTCAGAGATTAGAGGTCTGAGAATAAAATAATTTTTTTTGCATTTATTTACCTGAAATGAGAGAGAATCCAAATAGATGTGTGCAGGCTCAGAAATGCAGTTATTCTAGAAATGATGAAAAGATTATACTGTTCTTTCTGTTTGTTTTGTTTTGTTGTGGTGGTTTGTTTTTGCAAGGAGCCTAGATATAGCACAAATGACTTTCTGGAGTCACCAATATAGTTCCTGAAAGGAGCAGGAAAGAGGCTGGGAAGTGTAACCTGTGTCACTTGATCTCTTTCTGCAGTCTTAATAATAACTGCCTTTCTTTACTCAAATTTTGAATGTGCATTTTTTTTCTACTAGTATGTTCTTGATTTATTAAAACTTTCTCATAGAATGAGGGTTTTTTGAGAAAGCAAAATCCCAGCCATTGCCTAAATTCCTGGTAATATTGCTGTGAAATAATTTTGTCAGACAGGCACTGACGGAAAGCAGTTGACATCTTTCTTACTAATATTTCCAGAAGCTAATGGAAATTCAAATGGTTCTTCGATCACGGTCATACAATTAGGTCATCATTATTTTTCAGTTGACAGAGTTTCCAGACAACCTTAAAACCGGTTATTATCAGCACTCTGAGGGTAAATATTAAGTCTGTTAGGTTCCTTTGCTCAGGTAGACATGATACCRCACAGTGAGTTCTGATACATACCTGCAGGGTATTGTCCTGCTGAGTGCCCTGTATATAAGTGGAAAAATCATAATAAAATTTTTAGAATTACAGGTTGCTGAAAGCATATTGTCGCTACAGATTGTGAAAAAATACTTTCTTGAAGCTCCACAGGAGGGTCCTGATATCCCAAGTAAGAGCACTTCAAGTTCCTCATCCTAATCAACAAAATACAGACAGTAAATCCTCCTAATCTCACCTGGGCWAGTGACTGCTAGGCACAAGTAAATCTGGAGGAGCACACAGGTATTCAGAAAATAGAATCTGTGTTCTGTTAGTGAGCGCTGTTAATCCAAGTGGATCGGGGGGGAATTCTCCTCAAATCATTGACTACAGTAGCACATGCCTTGAACCCAGGAATGTCAGGGGTTATGGGTTAAGGGCACGGAGTGTTTTCTTATATTTCCTAGAAAGTAATTAACATTTAGGAATAATAAGACTATAAAAGTTGTTTAAATACTAATTAAAAAGTCAGTTTCTAGAATTTGCAGAAACAATCAGTTGATCCATCCGGCAATATATTACACAARCCAAGGATTTGAAAATGGGTTTCCTGCATCTCACTTGACTCTTCTCACAGTAGCAGACAGTGTCCTTCTGGCCAGTGTTCCCATCCTCCTTTTTAAAATAACTTAGAAACYTGCATGGAAAATAACACATTTTTGAAAAATAAATTTGGCTTTGTCAAATAAATATTTTCAAATGAAAATTATCCAGTAAATATTTCCTTGATTTATGTATTAAGACGGTCATAAGCTACTTGCCCAGTATCTAAATGAGTAACACTAATAACCTAGCCACATATTTTCAAACATAATCCTTTACTGGAGGAAATATGGGCTGCTTATTTTGAAATTCTTGTCAAGCTRGATGCATGAGAAGTGAGACACTAAAAATAAGTGACTGATTTTGATAATGCTATCATAGAGATGAAAAGGCAGGCATTCTGGCAAGTAATTTACASAGCAGTTACTGAGAATGGGACATATTCAGTTAATTTCAATCATGTAAGATTCAAGGCAAGATGAAATTGTTGAGACATAGACGTCTTGTGCCACTTAAGAAACCCAGTTATATCTTGCCTTTCATCCCGCTCTTTCTTTAGTAGAGCAAACCTTATGAGGAGGTGCTGAATGCTCCCTCGTTGTCAAAGTTAGTGTCATGTCCGCTTTTTCCCACCTCCCCCGTATGGATTAGTGCCTTGGTCATACTACATCTTACATKGAATTCTAATCTCCCTTCTGAGGCTGGTGCTCATCTGGGATGCCTCATTTTGCTGAGGAAATTGGCCTGTGGGTGTGATTGAACCACAGGACTTAAGGTGTTTYATTGGGACTTTTTCCATATGTGGGTTGCCCTCCTCAGTGCTGTTCATAATTGCATAAATTTAAAGATGGTTTAGTATTTTAAAAAGCATTTTTTCCTATATTTAAATATTATAAAAGTTACAGTATTATTGTAAGTTTTGTGTTCTTGATAAGTGAAGTACTGTGTTCCTAAGCCATGACATCTGCAGTCTATGCTTTACCATCTTGACTTAGAAAATACTAGTGATTTTCTGTAAATGAAATACATTTACATGTCTCATCATTTGTTCAAGAACCATCCAAGWTGTCTTTTGTCCCCGAAAAAGGTTCAAATACACTTTAATTTCAAATGCACTTTTTTTTTTAATTGAAGGGTTCTTAAGCATGGAATTGGCTCCTTGTATTAGTTGAGGAAAGTTACATCTCTTAGAAGRCATGTGCATCTCGTGCAGGGTAAGAAATTTGTTTAGGCCAATTTCATATGTCAGAACCACTGGAAGTTCTGAAAACTTGTATCACAGTGAAGCACTAGAAAATGTTGGCCTTATTCTTACCAAGATGTCTAAGTGAGGCATAATGGAAGACAGTGGAAATATATGTAGGAAGATGACATTCCTAATTTGAGCAGATTGCTSTCACTTTTTTTTTTTAAATGTGTGTTTTACCTAGTGTAATATTTTTTAAACACTACTTGATGATTAGTAGAGCATGTGATAGATGTATAAATCACTGCAAAAGAGCAAACTGCCTTCATGACTGACGGATTTGCTGACGGAAGGGAAAACAACCATTAAAAGCTATTCATTCCTGGCCAAAATGAGCAAAATATCCACCAGAGTGTCTGGCTAAAAGTGTTAGAGATTGCCTCAACCAAGGAATAGAAACTTTTTTCATCTGCTAGATTTGAAGTTTTATTTTGGGTAATACCCTCTAAATAATTTTAACTCATTTTACCTGGTATTCTCTTATACAAAGTTTTCCTCCATAGCCCTTTGAGAATATCTGTATTTCAAATGTGTTTAAGTTATATGTCCATTGATACCAGACATAACCAAATGAAGATGGAGTTAGAGGGATTTGTGYTCAAAGCCAATTAAATATCAAACTTTTACAAATAGTTTTACACCGCTAAAGTTTGAGGATTGCCTTTCATTTAAAAATGCCTAAATTARTGCTGCTTTGTGTCATGCCTGCATCAAGCTTAAAAGGTCTAGGAAACCTGCATGCACTGGAAATTATCATATACAAGCAGATATAGGAAGAACATGAGAAAAACCTCAGAAGRATATTGGTGACAGTGCATGTTGAAAATAATTTAAAAAGGTACAAGAAGATTTTGTTAGTGAGTGTGAAAGTCTGACATGTTCACAAAAACTTGAGTTGTTAGTCCTTTTATATTAWAAGAGAAAAAAAAATGGTAATACTGGTTTTCACACTGCTATTGTCACCATGACAATATTTCTCAGTTYGCAAAGAAAAGGATCTGTGAAGAACAGGTTCAGAGTTCCTGCGTTTTTTCTGACTAGTTTTATAGAGCTTTGGCCTGGTTTTGTGGGACTCGTTGGATTGCGGTAGGTGAGGTTTTGTTGCCTGGGGGTGTTGCTGTGGTTTTGGGTGCGTGTGAGGTGCCCGGGGCACCGGCTTTGCACAAGCTGCTCCTTCTGGGCTCCCCAGGGAGCGTCCCGCCATTCTGTGGCACGGAAAGGGGCACATGGAGACGAGGTTGGTGTCTGTAGGTGTTTCTGCTCATTTATGTTCTGGTAAATCCTTGTGGACACTCGTGCAACTGTCAGTTTGTGTAGATGATGGTTATCACTGTGCTCGTATTTTGAATAAGCAATGTAAATGACTCTTTAAATTATTAATCCTTTACATTTTTTGCTCCCAACTGCCAAGACACCTCTCCCTCCACTGCCGCAAAATGGCGGATCGCAGGGCTCGTCCCTCCATGATGCCGTCGGCAGCGCGTGCGGCCGAGTGCTGATGTGGTAGCAAAGTGATAATTCCTTATCACAACAAGGAAAAAAAAGCGGAATTATCTGCCTGTAAATGAAAACAACATTATTAGTGGGCTTAATCTGTTTTGTAAAGCAGCGTGCACCTCTWCAAAAGTGGCCTTTGGAGGAAATGCAATTAATTGGAAAAAGGAAAGTGCAAATGTTATGAAGCAGTCATTTTTGTGATATATCAGTGCTGCAGTCACRTAAGTGCTCTTTTCGTGTCCCCTAGATGTTTTCAGCATGCAAATTTGAGGGGACTCATTGGCATAAATAGTGATTTGTTCTGAGGCACCGAGATTCTTGGAAACGGCAACCCTCATAAGACTCATGTGGGGCGAGCAGGTGTTATAACCATTGGTTATATACCAACAGAGTCGATGTTTCCTGCCTTTGAGCTCCAGCTATATTAGCTATTTGTCCCCAAGCTCTGTCCAGCTCACAGGGCTGATCTTCTGGATTAACCCAAGAGGTGCTCAGCTCCTCTGCTGCCCTGCTTGGGCAGTGCAGACCGCTGTGCAGACACGTCTTCCCCGTCCCAGGCATGTGGGGGATATTCTCCTTTCCCTTGGACAGAGAAATGGTATCTGAGAAACAGCTACAATACTTTAATAAAACTTTTATTTCACCTTTAAAAAAGGAAGTAATCGGTAATTGCATGACTAGTTAGCTCGCTTGATAGTAATACAAATTCAAAACTTCACGGAATGACAGAAGGACTTGAAATATTTTGAAGCTTGCGTCATTTTATGGAAAATGTGGAGTGGTTAATATTCCCTTTCTACAGTCCCTTCCTCTCTTATTACTTAAATTTTCTACAGAGTTTTTCCAGTGGAATGCAGAAGTGAGTTTCGTTTTATTCTCTGATATTTGTTTCTCCTTTGGCATTGTGAACACGAAGGGTTTGGAAGCGTAAATAGCTGATATTTGCTAACATTTTTAGTCACTCTTTGTCTGCAAAGAGAAAAGATGTAARTATCCCATTATATTCAAGGTTTTATTTTACTCTATTTTTCCCTGCTTGTGGAGATCCTGATCACTCAGCTGCTASTAGGAAAGTCTTGCCCTCCTCCCTRAATCATTTGAAGCAACAAAATGAGCAATCTCCATAAGGCAGATACCTTAAAAGCATGTTCCTAAAAGGGTGCAGAATGGCCAAACCAGCTGAGTCTAAGCAAGTGCCTGCTTCATCAGGAACAGATTCAGATAAATTGGCTTATGATGATGWTGGTTTAAAGTGTGTTGAATATGATGTATCCAAATTGATTGCTCTTTGATTGTCCAGTGGGCAGCCGGTCATCCTTTCAGGCACTGCTGACAGGATGAGAAAATACAGCAAAGCATCATGTTGTGAACTGGAGTGCAGCCCATGGTTTTATCAGGTGCATCTATCCCTTTGAAGGTCAGAGATGTTTCAGGTAAAAATTAAGAAAAATAGGATTTCAGACAAATGTTAGCTTTGATATCAGTGTGAGCCTAATGGCAGAGGAGGAAGCAGTCAAGGAACAACTATGTGCTTTAGTTCAGCCAAGAAATGGGCAGCAAACAAGGATTTTTAGCAGCTTGAGGCTTACTTTTTACCCAAGAACCAAGAGGAAGGACCCTGCAGGCTCAGCATTGCTGGGCATTCCTTATCAGTGGTGCCCAGTTCAGAATAGATGAGTGGGTGAGTGGATAATGTMAGGTGAAATACATCAAGTTAGACCTTTGCAATGAAGGACTGACTTTCACAGATCCCTTCAGAAATATAACTGTATGATTTGGGACACCACTGGCCTATATATAGCTTGTCCCAGTAACTGAAGTATTAATTAGCTTTTGTTACCCGAACCATTTTTTAAAATGTCTGTCCTGATCAGTGTGACTAATGTTCCAATTTGTAACTGTATTAAATAAGTCTGAAAACAGATTAATATAAAAGAGATGCTCTTAACCTACCTTTTCAGCATTACCAAATGTGTGTAGTTCTGCCAGGGAAATTCATCAAAGGGCTCAGCTGAGAAGATGTATCTGCAAATGAACTCTGCAGAGTTTATGTATATCGTACATATACACATATAGTACACATACTACATTTGCATATACAGTTTATAGGAAACTTTTATAAGACAAGCTTAAATTGAATATCTTTTAACTACTCTTAAGCTTATGAATCATTTTAGATAGGGAAGGATTTTTTTTTCCATTATTTTAAGCTGGAGTAACATCCTCATTCTTCAGCATATGGGAGTTATGGGGGTAAAAAAATCTGATGCTGTCACCCTGTGTGATTCATGGCATATTAGACTGTTCAGGAAAGCCAAGCATTTGGCGTATTGTCATATTGTCATAGTCATTTCTCATTTTGATTAATATATATACCATGTTAATAATATATATGCAGTCATCACTGTGGTATGAACACAGGAAAAGCAATGCTCCGTTCTCTCACGTGAACACTGCTTCCGGTCAGAAATTACAGACATTTATTAGGATGAAACTCTAACTACAAAGTTATTTGTAAGTGTTGAAATGTGGTAAACAAAAGAGCTGAAAAAGGCTAAAAAATAGCTAAAAAAGCGATTTGGTTTCACCAGAGTGCAACAATGTTACAAACCTGGAAACAGAGACAACTTTAAATGAAACATTTTAAGAAGAGTAACTAGAAGAATGATACAAATGTAAGGGTAATAGAGTTGAGATAAGAACTATCACCTCAGTAATAAGAATCAATTGATGCTGACTGGCATTTTAAAGTTSAATTTTAAAGTCTGAATTGTTAACTATTTCATTCTTCCCATTTTAAAAAAGATATAGTGAGCTTTACAAATCTGTATGACATTCCAGCCAGTGGGCATATTCTGCAGATCTGCAGATTAATACCTTCATTAGGGAATGGGGCATAATGTCTAGTGATATTACTTAGCCACTCAACAGGTGTCAGATTTATGTTCATATGTGGTTAGTTCATTCAGGTTAGTTTATTCAGGGAGGGTGTATAAATACATCTGTATAGCAGTTGACCTGCAAAGTGATCTTTATKCTTCTCAGTTTTTACCTGTGTAAAATTCTTAAGCGTGGTTAAAGTACAGAGAGACTCTCTACATATAAAGTACAAATTGACAGGACTGCAGCCCCTTGCAGAGGYGCAGATGGCTTTCCCAAGGACATGGGGGTCAGGAGGTGTGAGCTGCCCTACTTTCTTTCATTAACGAGTAGACCACTCGTCTCCATTAAAAATAAAAAATTTTGAAAAGAATTCATTTTTTAAACTACCAAAGAAAAGGAAAATTTACAATATGGAGCTGTGAGGAAGTACCTTAAGCACCTGGTGACAGAGAATCCAGAACTTGAGATTCTCCATTCCACTCCCTTACTAGGAGGCTCACTTGGCAACCTCTTTCATTCCTGTCAGATATATACCCACCCACAGATATGGGTGTGCATTTATTTTACCTAGTGTAAATATGTAGTTAAATCTTAAAACAAGAAGACCCTACACTTGCTTTTGTTCAGAGCTGCGTGTGTATAGCTGTGGATCACGGCAGCCCACTCATCCTTGCTTTCTCCTTTGTTTCATTCTGTGTCTTTGAGAGAAAGAGAAAAAAGCAATAAAGAGGAGAGAAAAAAAAAATCCTTAAAAGAAATGTCAGTCAAAGGTGCTTAAGAGGTGCCTCAAGACAAGAAAGCTGGTGTTGCTCTGTGCTGCAGAGCAAGGCCCTGCTTTTATCTGTGGTGCTTGAAAAGTAGAATTTCATTTTTCTTTCCCTTTTTACTCGTGTAAGGAAGGGAATAGATAGATTGCACAGACAAGGATTCCTGTTTGAGGTTTACAAATGTGTGTTTAAATTGCAAATAGCTGTTTTGTGTTTGTTTAGTAGCTTATTTAAGGCCTGAAAGTGAAAATCGGAGCATGTGGAGTTGTATCTAGCAACTGAATTCCTTTCYTAGGAGAGGTAATGGAGGTGGTTTGAATTCTGTTTCCACAGTGCATTTATTCTCTTTGGTGGCATAGTGAGAACARTTTTATTAAACTTATGAGGTATATTGTGGATTCTCAAAAGGCAGGTGTAGTAGCGGTGTCAAATATTAGTATTTGCTTGTGTTTTAAGATGTTAAATTATATAAGAAGAGGGCTGGAAACGTGGTACTGAAGGCGGTAGCATATGGAAAACTGAGAGAGGGCTAATTGGGAGTAAAGGCATTAGTCTACATCAGATAATTCTTATTGGTGTCCATCTGTTTGTTACAAAGCTTATGACTTCGTTACTGGTTTTGGCAGGTATGAAGCTCTTCCGTCATACTGGTAGGATTGGAGTTGTTAGGCATGAAAGGGATGAATGAGAGATACCTTGCCCTAATACAACTATGTCCTCATGAGTCTTTCSTTGTCATGAGTATAACAAAACTGGAGAAGGATTGTTACTTTCTGTTAGAGGCTGCACAGTGTGTAAGGGTTGTTACTTGATATTAGTGGCTGTACAGTATACACAGCACRTGGAAGACAAGGTATACCTAAAGAAAGAGTTGCATTTGTACCATTTATAAACCACATGCCCATATACACATTCAATGATTTATACAGCCTGTCTTCTGAATTTAGTACCTTAAGTACATTTCAAAGCAAGTAATGTCATAAAACTCACTCTGCTGTTATGACAACTTGTTGAAGCCTGTGYTTATAGTTTTCACAGTTTGGTAAAGCCACCACAGTAACTAAACYGCTCCCAACTTCTTGATGAATTAATTTATTGAGTGAAATTGAAGAGACTGCTGAAAGTGTCTTTGCAAGCTTGTTGTCCTTATGAGGATATTGATTTTAAAATATTTTTCTTCAGTTTTGTTCAAAGACTTTTAATATTTCTGATGTTTTACTTGAAACCTGTAACAAGTTTTCTGCACAAAGCTCTTTGCAGACATTTTAACATACTGCACTTTTATCACTAAGTGATCAGAAAACATAACTTCAGCTTCATTTTATGTTCTTAAAATTCAGATCTAATACAAGCGTGTGCTTATCTTGATGTGTATACTTGGGCTAGTCAGGGTTTATCTCTGACCTTTTCAGTGTTAAGAAAGTAAATCCAAAGGCCAGTAAAAGTGTGCGCTTTTAAATGAAGGAGCCATTCCAAGCAGGGGTCTTTCTTGCAGAACCGTCCTCATTGTTGGAATGTGGTCCATAAACCTAGATTCACCAGCACTCAAATCTTGGCAATTAAGAATCTTCTGAATGCTAGAAGGAGAAATACCATACAGTAACAATATTCTAAGTGTTATAGTAGCAGTAATTTCATTRAAAAACATTGGATTTTCAGCACTCCTTCCTGTCAAATAGGCAAGGAAAAGTGCTAGCCTGCCACCTTCCTGGGAGGGCTGCCAGCTTTATCCAGGGGTGCTATTGTACCAGCACAATAGAGAAGCACTGAGGTAGCGGCTGGTGCCCTCACATAGGTGGGGAAACCATTTTAGAAAGCATGATATTTCCAAAGGAAGAGCCGTCACAGGGTGACTAGACAGTTCAGATGTTGTTCATCTGTCTAGTGAGTGTAAAATAATGAATGTCTGCTAACAGGAAACACAGACCTGTTCTCCCCAGAGGAACGGTTGATGAATATCCGGACCATCTTAKTCGTACTTGCAAGGCAAATCTGTTTAACCTTTCTGATAGGGATACAGCTGCAACCTAATATTTCAGAAAAGACGCATGTTCCTTTTTAATCAGAGTAAAGTTATGTGGTTAATAGGTATTTTGAATATGATATTCTTTAATTTTGGGGTAGTGCATAACGTGTTTTATACCTCAGACCTGTAGTTCCCCAGATAAAAGATCTGTCAAATCACCTTTAATTTCTAAAGATTTCAAAAAAAATTAAATTCAGGAAGTGCTTGAGTTAACAGTCTGAGTGAGCAGGAATTTTCATCATTGGATACTGATTGTGGCCAGATAAATTTGGCTAAGAAAACCTTCTGATTTTTTTAAAACATTTTTTTTTTTTTCAAACCTGTATCACTGCAGATAATCCTGTTTCATTATTCTCTCTTATGGTGTGCTGGCATCTTTCTGTTTCCCTCTGGTTTTTATTATTATTTTGTTGACTAAGAATGTAGAGCATTAATGTTGTTTGGGAAGTTGAAATTGTAAATATTTAAGTGTATATTTCTGGGCTGAATTTTCAAATGTTTTAAATGAATTTTTTTTTTAAAAAAAGAGGCTGGCTGTAACTTGGGTGGTGGAAGATCCAGACTTTATGCCAGACCATAAACTTGTAATTAAAAAAAAAAAAAAATCAGATATCATATTTTATGCCTCTTTATAGTAGGATATAATCCAGACCATCCATCATTACAGCATGGCATTGCACTCCATMTGCATAGTTATTTTTCTGCAAGATTTACAGAAATCCACTCTGTCCTTCGCAGGATTCAGTCTCTGAATCCTGATCTTCTGACAGGAGAGATGCCATCTGAGAACAAAACAAAACAAACTTCTGTCATTAAAAGCCTAATCTTGAGTCTTTACTTYATGCGCTCACATATTGGCCTCTGTCTTGAAACAGGAGGCTTCCCTTTGGGTTAATGTCYTTTCCAGCCTCCCCATATTGCTCTTCCTTCTCCGTATCCTTTCCTGTGGGTGTGCTCTCCACCTTCCTAAGCTCTCATTTTTTCCCACCCTGCAGTTTCTGCTCTAGGTTGTGATACTGCCTTCTCCAGCTCTGGCACCCTGCTACTGAGTTCGTGCTGAGGTTCACATTCATGTGATTCTCAGCTCTGGGATAGTTAGAGCCTGATGGCAATCAGTTAGAGCCTGATGGCAATTTAAAAGAGACCTCTTTTAGCCCCATAAATGCTATGAGAAAAATCTTACCATACTCCCCAGCAGCTTGAGTAAAAACCAGTTGCTGAAGGACCACGAAGGAATGAACGCTTGTCATTTAGTTGCACTTATTTTACCTCCATGTAAATTAGTCAGTTTTGCAAAATACTGTTCTTATCCCCTTACATTTTTCCTTCAATGAATTGCAAAAAGAAGTTATTGATTGACACAGTTAGAAACCATCTTTAATGAACAGATTTTGAGAGCTTAAAATATAATCTGTCAATTTGGCTGTGATATGTTTTTAAAAATGCCCAGTTGATCACTCTTTGCACAGCACTGTTGAACGATGGGAAAGTGAAGAACCGAAAGAAATGCCCTGCAAGTTGACACCTCTCAACTATAACTTCTGCCCCTGRTATGATGAGGTGGCCAAATACACTAGTGAGAGCAAACCCCAGTGTCCTGGCTGCGAGCTTTGAACCCTGGAAGGCTTCAATAGAGAATAAAATGAGGCATGACACCCTTCTTGCTCCTAAGGCCACTCCTTCCTTTGATTAGGTATATGGCTCTTTGGCCATTCTGTGTTTTTTAAAAAAAAGTAAACCCATACCTTTTTAAGCCTACATTTAAAAGGAAAGTCTTGTAAGCAATGTTTATAYTTATTTTCAATCTTGGATATTATTAACATGATATGAAACAGAGATGAAATGCTTTTGTCAATGCAAAAATAATACCATCTACTGTTTAGCTTCAATTATTGTGTGAAACTCRGAGTAATTTTTATTATATTCTGTCAAATCTATTTCAGGTTTCACACATCCCTCCAGTAAAGTGACTTCATTAGGTTTGCTATTCTGTTGATACTGAAATAGGTGAAGTATAAAGTTGTAAAACATGTATGAARATCCAAGTAGTCTGACTGTGGTAGTGAGTCTCAAGTGAAGTGATAATCCATCCTTTTTGTCTTTGGAGAATGAGCAGAAGGCAAAGCTATTTTAAGATATAGGGTTGAATTGAAGAGACAGGTGAGGAATTGCCCTGCCAGTCGTGTGTGGGCTGTCTTTTGTGTGTATTCAGAGACTGAAAACGATACAGAAAGACATCATAGTGATCCTAGTATTGCCTGGGGAACAGAAAAAAAAGAAAACTATTAGACATATTTGCTCTTCTGTCAAATCCCACACATGCCCCTCAGCAGACAGAGGTTCTACTTCACCCTCTCCCAGTGCTCTCAACTTTCTCTCTCTGTCCCTTTATTTTTGCTCTTGAATTCTTGGCCTCCCCTATGGGAAATGATCTTTAGAATATACTCTAGTACCAGATGTACTGTCTTTGCAAGCTCCAGCTGATCTTTGCTTTTTACAACCCATTCACAGTTTTGTCTCTTAGGATCTGTTACATTAAACTTTTTCTTTTGTTGACTTTTCCTTGATTTGAACTTGTCCCCCCACTGGACCAGCAAAGTTCTCTTGCAGCTGTCACTTTAAGAAATATTGGATACTTGAAAATTTCAGACCATGGTCATTTCTTGATGTAACCTTGGTGTTATTTCATCTACAGCATTTCACACGATTGTGCTTTTTTTTATATAAAGCAAAGATGAAGTCTCCAAATGTAGTTGGTTTTTGAAACGTCAGGAGTCTGGGCTGTTGATCAAACAGTCATTTTATTTTTTTTTTATATGGGAAGATTATATTCTGCCTGTATATAATATGGCTTTATTTACTCTACCACGTCTGTTTCGTTATTGATTATTACAGAGTCTATAAGGCAAAGATAAAGTTCAGATTTTCCATGACATTTATTCTTTTTCTGTTTTTTTCTTGCTAATTATGTTTTCTCTCAGAAGTTCTTCTTTTCTTCCATTTTCTTTGATATCTTCCACTAAATTAGATTTTATTTGATGACTTTCCTTATATATATGTATCTTCTACCACACACGTGGTCTATTTAATGGAGATATTACTGGATAACAGAGTTTTGTCTAATTCAGTGCAGAAGGCTCGTCTCAGTGATTCCTTTCTCAGAGGAAAGGTCTCTTCAATCCTTTAAGTCCATCTTTTTCTTGAAATGTTGGTCATTCCTCTCTTTCTTCTGCTGGTGACTCTATTGACCTGCAATAGTTTGGCTTCTGTCATAACCTATGGTTAGGTATGAGCTATAGGAGGCCGTTCATACGGTACTGTGCCTGAACTGGGACCAGGCTTGACACCCAAGTAGTCTTCAGCAGTTCTTGGTGGGGCTGGTTCAGGAGTTACCCTCCAGGGCCTGGACACTTCTGTCCTCATGTGACAGTCATGCRCTGCACTGCTGCAGCAGGAAGCAGCATCCCTTTGGGATACCCAAGATCAAGATAGGGAAGATATGATGTCTGAAGCTAGATARTACTGATCTATGCCTCTAATTTCCTTACTGGTAGACTGGAATGTCTTCTGGGAATAAGATTTTTAGTTATTTTCTTCCAGTCAGTTACAATCAGTTACGTTACCTTTAAATATATGTTGACCCTTTCTTCAGCTTGAGAATGGTGATTCAGTCATGAAACTTCCCATGTTTCCCATTCACTGAAGCAAATGGCCAGCAATCTKTTGCTATTGCATGGGAATTTGRTTTGTTTTGATGCCTAAAAGGTTAATACCAGTTGGTCTTGTTCATACTTTACACATACATACTGATATGACTTTATCAAAATGGATTTGAAATTAAAAAAAAACCTAACAACATTCCCCAAATGTCTTTCAACATGGAAATGTCATATCAACATGGAAAGATTCTCTTTGTTGCTGTGAGAATTAGGAGAAATTTCATGATAGGTTTAGACAGGAGATGATTCATTTGATGCTTCCTAAGATAAAAATAACTTCATTGTGGGAATGAGAGTAAAAATTATAAACCAACTGAGCAATGAGGCTCTTAGCAGAATACACATTGCTCTTGTAAAGAGAAAAATAAAGATCAGTTTGGACTATCTTTATGATACCATGAAGTGTTGTGTTTCTTTCATAATTTTGCTTCTTTCCCCAGAATCAATAAAAGCTATGCCTCTCTGTTTAATAGRGCTCTACTCTAGGAGTTTCATTTACGTGATATCTCCAAAAAAATCCATCTGCCTTATGCTCYTCTCCAAAGTTCATGCTCATAACTCTGCAGGGTATAAGAAAYGACTGCTAATTTCTGCAGGTGTTAAATATAGTCTAGCTTGCATAGTCCCATTAATTCTTGTAACACTACTAGTAAGTACTGTAGCCTTTTTCTTTTTTTTTTTCTTTTATTATCTTATTCAGACTCCTACTGATTCTTGAGGGCACAAACAGCTCATGAAAAATACAAAGGGTGGATGCTCTATCTCTGTAGAAGTACAGCAGTTTATATATAGCAGATGAGACTCTGATTGCATGAGTTTTGTGGGGAGTGCCTTTTCTTGGGGGAATGGGGAGGATGAATTATGTGCTGGAGTGATTCCTTTGCTTACTGGTATTACCTGCAGTGGTGTTCACCTGGGCAAGACCTGCTCCAGCTTCCATGGCAAGATGCCTGCACTGTGRTGTTGCTCCCAAGTGCATTAAGCTGCATCTGCAGGTTGTATAGATCGTATGTTTGTCCTGAAAAGTTTTGTCTATTCTGTCCTGAAAAATTGTCCCATTTACAGCCAGGGCAGGTGAAGTTGAGGACCTCTGCTTCACTCTGGTACTACTTGAGGTTGTTAAAAGGGTGGTGAATTTTCTACCACGTTGCCACTTGACTCAAAGTGTGAATATGCTGCCATTTTAAGTCCAACTGGCTGCTTTGGTCGCTACCAATTTCTTGTAATTTATTTCACTAGGTGTGTGCATTCTCACTGTCGACCTRGCAGACAGGAGAAATGAGGCAGTGTCTCTCCATAACGTGCACRAAATAGTCTTCTGAGGCACCTTTGAATGAGACCCAAACTCCCTGTGAAAATGAGCCATGCTTTGAACAATGACAAATTGTTCAAAGAATTGTAAATTCTGAAGTTTTGCTTCAAAGATTTAACCTGTGAGAAATAGTGCTTAATGCCATCTTTAAAGATCAAGACCTCATTAGGAGAGACGTTTAATCATATATAGAGAGGTGGAAGCCATCTCTGCTCCTGGTTTATAGCCCTTATTAAACCCCTCCCTGGCAGTGTGCRAGGCACTGAAGGACAGGTCCCCAGGACTGCATCATTTTCTGTGTCATGCTAGACTTGTTGCCAAAAGTTTTTTCACGAGCTTAGGTTTCTTGCAAACATCCAAGTAAGCCATGTGTCAGTCTTGCACACTGATGATATTTTCTAGAAATCATAGTTAAAACTTGTGCTCATGTAATGCAAAATTGGCCAATTCATATCTTTCAGGAATTAACGTTTGACTTTTATAGGACAATGGTAGTGCTAATGGCATGCACAAATATAGCAGCAGCTGGTAAAGAAGAGCTGAGGTTAAATTAAGTTTGCTAATCTGTCAGACTAAACCATCTTTGCAAGWCTGGTGTTTAAAGCATTAAAAACCACAGATTTGCTGTCATGAAGACTTTAGCAGCCCTCACTGTCAGTCAGCTGGGGATAGCCCAGAGAGTCACTGTCGTCTTCCCTTAAGGTTAGAGTTTAATCTCCAATTGAGAACCTTAATTGAGAAGCAATAACTCTTTCTTTTTTGCTAGTATAAGGTAAATGTTTTGTTTAATTTGAGCTGAAAAAGAAGACAAAGAATCTTTAAGCACAAAAGCTCATTATTAGCTTACAAGTGGGAGCTTATTCTCTGCTGGCAATTGAAGTTAAACATAAATGTGCTAAAGTCAAAAATATAGGAGAGTTTTTGAAAATGAATACAAATGAATGGCTGAAATATTGCCTGTCTCTGAAGTAAACAGGAGTTCCAAATGCTGAATTTGACATACAGATTAATACAGGACTGTGATGTTATTTGGAGAATTCAGAAGTCAATTTTCATGAGGTGGTAGTGATGAAAAATGTAGCTTTATTTTTCATGAGAAGAGAATGGTATGGTTGATATCCTAGCTTTTAATACGAATTTTGAAAAGAATTGCCTGAGAAAAATATAAGGAAATGTTCAGTAGTGCTAGTAACATACTGAAAGACTATATTGCAGGTTTAGAAAACATTTTAGTGGTTATAGAAGCTAAATGGAAATTGATAAATGGGGAAATTCATTTTATTTTTGTCTATGCTTGTATATTTTGTTTAAAACAGTTGGACCATATTTCTTCCAACAAAAACACTTATTTTTCACAGAGTAATAGTTTTGATTAATGCAGTTGGTCAATATGCAGTAAAAGTCATTTTAACTCTGACTGATTCCACCTTATTGACACTGTGCTGAAGATTTTTATGAATGTTTTTTCAAACCCAGAGCCCTGTGTAGAATTTTTTTAAGGAACCCCAAACCTAAAGAAATTAACCTTTTAAGTCTATTTTGTAAGGCAGCTTGTGTGTTTTATTTCCTGTATAGTTCTGACTATCTGAAGAATCCTATTCCCATTAATTTTAAACTAAAACTTGTTCTTAAAACATATGTGGCTATATTACTTCAGCAACTCTGTTTTAGTTGCAARTGCAAAGAGCTGAAAATGAATGCTAGTTTTTCCACTGCAAAACAGACATAAATTGAGTGTTCATTGGCCACAGGGAATATTAGCATCATTTGCAGATTCAGTGTTTGTAAATTTAGCCTGGTATTTTCAAAGTATTCCCTTTGCAAGTAAATGATTTGATTTCTCTCTGTCTTCATTTTSTAAATCATAGAAAATTGCAAAACATCCATAAAAAATAGATAATAGTAAATTTAGATGGAAKAGAATTGAAAATTAACTTAGGAGTGTTCAGTTTGCAGTATTTATCTCAATACAARTGTAGCATATATTAATGCACCTATCCATGTGCTTGAAAATGAGTGATGGAACTTCTCAGTAGTTTATCATGTTAGTGCAGTAAATGAGTGCTGAGCACATCTCTAGAAAAAAGAGTTCTTTCCATTTTAAGATCAAATTTTTCAGGTCAACAAAGTGACATGTTATCTTACTTCCCCTTGAGTATTTATGAGCTAATTAATATTTAAAGACGAAAAGAACACAACTGTGTCATCTGAGTTGTCAAACAACTTCGTTACATTTTCACCTCTAGTGTTACTTGGAATATGCACTACTTCCAGGCCTTCCTTCCCTCTCAAATTTT
>PTEX01000036.1:2225687-2256352 GCA_003342815.1 Eudromia elegans | reverse complement strand
ACTGTTATCTTAAAGGTATTCCTTGCTGCTGCACTGCGGCTTACAGTACTAGTGAAATAAATCCTGCAAAAATGTTCTGACAAAGGTTTTTACTAGGATCTTACAGGAAAGGAAGCTGAGAAGAAAGGACAATGAAAAAACTCAGTAAAACCTGGAGCTTCTTATTTTCTACTTGTTGCCCTCATCRTAATGTGATTCATCTTTCTTTCGCTTGTTCCTGACTCACACCCCTTTATTCTCCTTGGTCTCCTATTACTTTTATGTCAAGCATAATCAGCTCATTTCTTGAGGTATRCATTTTCCAAGCCATATTGATTCAGAATCCCGGATTTTGTATTCYAGAAAGCTTGGAATTCCAGAAAGCTTACCGTTTACAATGGAAAGGGTAAGCCAGTACTACCAAACTGAAAATATTTGGTGATAGGATTCCTATGTCTGATTTTAATCACTGAAACAGGAGGAGGGTTTATTTTATTTTATTTTAGGAGTGATTAATGCCAACATTTCCCATAGTGGAGAGGACAAATGCATTGAATAGATGAATTTGACGAAGGAAAAATTTGCTCAACGTGACTGACGTTTGTTTATGTATATGGGAAACAGATAGCTGTAGCTTAATCCATGCAGATGGATCATTCTGYACATTTTAGAGACTGGCAAATTACTGCTATCTCACCTTGTTCTCMCTTGGATCACGTACTTATTTACAGKTTCTGAGAGCTGTGGAGTGGAACTGTGGCTAAAAATCAAATCTCAAATAAGGCAATAACATAAAGCGGATGTGTCAGAGCAGCTCTGTCTTGCTACTTKGAAATGATTATTTCTGAGCTTGCAGCAGCCATGTACAGTTGCCCTTGATAACACAAAAATAATGTAAAGGCTATTTTCTATTTGTTTGTGCATTTGTTTGCAAGGCCATTCAATGTACTAAAAAAAAAAAAATAGTATTTCCCCCTGAGCAAGACCTGCTTGTTTTGATTTTGTGTTTTTGTTTAGGAAGATGATTACCTTGTCTTCAAACTCAAAGGCTTATTGGGATAAATGGTAATGGGGGGAGGGAGGGAAAASGAAATTGATTTCTAGCGTTTTGGATCTTTTCTTGAGGGTAGTGAAAGACTGGTTTGTATGTCTTCCACTTTTGTTTTGTAAGGCTACATAATAGTACCTGTTCGTACAGCTAAAGCTGACCTTTTTTCTTTGCCTTTTTAAATTTGTGCTCCTTTTTTCAACTTTGGATTGTCAAGAAGGGTATGGAAGTGCTTCAGCTAATTTAAGAGATGACTGGGAAAAGAGGCCTGCACATTTCTGTAGAAATTCTAGTTACCAATTAACTTGTTCATTAGAACATTTGAATCACAGTTGATTTGCATTTGGATTTATTATCTGAGTAAACCTGACCTWTTAAGCCTTCTGAATCTATTGCTGTCAGCTCCTGTCATGATTACAGGAGGAGAACACTGTGCACCATCGCAACCCTGCTCTTYCACCAGATTTTTAACTTAAAACCATCGTTGCCTTGTTTATCACTCAGGTTTTAGCCACCACCAATWATTTTATGCTAGCCACTGTCATGTCCGTCTTCTTAATACCTTTCTTGTCATTATAAGTGCCTTTAGCCTTACAGGCTAATGAAAGGGTCTCATATCAAGCCTGATTGCTAYTCGAATGTTTCCCAGGCATGCTTGATGATGAGCTTGGCATATGAAACAATTTCCTGCAGTAATAAAGCTAATTAAAGTGGGCAGTCATCCCCACATCAGTCTTTAATGAATTATAACGAGCTCATTAATCTWTCTGTTCTCACGCAGCACATCTATTGGCTAGACCTCTTTGTAGGTATGGCAGGGTATAACTCTTGCATGGAGAAAAATGGCTGTTGGAAAAGCATCTGTTTTCCTTTATTGCCTAAAAGGAGGAGCTAGTAGAAGCTTGCTGTAAGTGAATATCCTTTTAAATAATCAGAAAGGAAAGGGGTAAATAGCCACAGGAAGGCTTGTGAATAAATTTAAATAGATATAATGCCGTACTGGGAATGGCAGCGTGATTAATGCTTCTGTGGTGCACACAATTCGTTAAAAATATGACTCACAAGGAATGCCTTGGTAATGGGATCTCTGGGAAAGTTCCCTTACAAAAAAAACATTAAGCTGAGTTTTGGCTGAGTTTCTTGGTGTTCTTTTCGTTCCTTGGAAAGAGGTTGCAAGCTTATGCTTCCAATTCCATGATCACACATACCTCAAAATTAAAAGTAAGATTTATGGAAGAAAGAGGCCATGGAACATGTGAATCTTCATAGAGAATACCCCCTCATTTTTCTTTCWTTCTTGCCAGGTAACTTTCTCCATTGGTAAGAGATGAAATGTAATGATAGCTAATCTGAAGCATCTTTGGAATTGTCTAATTCTTCTTCGCTTTTGGCCTTCTTAGCATTCCTCTAATTAAAATCCCAAAGGCAAAATTAAGGTGTTATTACCAGGCAAATGAACCTTCAGTTTTGCTCCATTGATTTTATATATTTTCTTAATAATAACAGAAGTCCTGCAAAACGTATGTTTCCAGTGCATACTCAAGAAGGTAAACTCAACAAGCTGCTCCAAATGCTCAATTTGCCTTTGGTATCTGGTCCAGAACAGGCTCAATGCTCTTTCCTAGCTTGCAAAAAGACACTGCAGTAACACTGTACATATTTTTTGCAGGCACATACATTTTTTTTGCAAACTCCCAAGGTTTCACTTCTGTTTTAGGTAGATAAAGTGGAAGTTGTCCCAGGTGTCAGRACATCCACACTGGGTGCAGGTGAAGCAACTGATAGGCTGCTGTATCAGGTAGTGGCYGTGCTGCTTTTTACCAACCTGGGTGAAAGCATTTTGATGGTGTGAGACTTTCCAAAACTGTTTATTTTGTGTATTCTGAAAGGTTGGGGTCTTTTTCTAATTAAATAAACTGCCTTTAAATGAGAATTTCGTAGTTGGCTTCAGTCTTAAGAAAAAGTAGATGAACAGGCAGCTAGGCTACAAACAAAACCAATAAAATGATATACTTTTTTTTAAGGGCCCTTACTCCTTTTCAGGGAATTTACATATCATTGTTTTTACAGGAGAAAAAAAAAAAAAAGAGAGAGAGAGAAAAAGAGAATAGCTGTCAAAATTTAGGTAACTTTCCCAAATGACCTTAAATACCTTGTCTTTGTGTGGTTTTAGGTTTCCTAAAATAGGCCCAGTATAATTTAGGTTTCTTTTCCAGGACTGTCATAAACTTGAAGCATTCAGGTTCAAAATGTGCTATGTAGGGGGACTGTCATATAGAAAACCTTTCCTTTCCATACCTGATTTGTACAGAAGTTAATGCTTGTTCTGCTTCATCTCTGTATGTAGCACTACAGAGAGAGAAAAAAAAAAAAGAGCAGAGCTTAATTAGCAGGCTGATGGGGCCAGCAAGCATTATGCCAATTAGCCTAGACTGATTTCTGTGCTCTGTGAACTAGCCAGCTATTTCTAGTTGGCACCAGGCCGCCTTGCGAGAGTTAGATGTTGCAGTATTTTTGTAATTATCCTGTGTCAGCATAATTGTATCTTCCAATACCTGCATTTCCTTCATCACAGTTCGCTGAAACAGCCTTTTTTGCCTTTTTTATTCRATTTTATTTTTGGTTAAAAAGCCATCAAGACAAAGATCATTTTCCTTGGGAAATGACCATGATGTTAATGTAGAAAAGAGTTTTTTCTACATGCATGCAGAGTTGGTGGTATTTGAATATTGATGTAGTTGCATAAAAATGGACCAAAAAATGTCACATTACTTAACAAAGGTTTTCTCTCAAATAAAAAGTGTTTTCACTTAAGGTCAATAAGTAATTGGTTGTGCAGATAGAGAGGCATTCGCACTGAATGTATACTCTAGGCAAGTCTTTTTTTTTTTTTTTTTTTTTTTTTTTTCCCCTTCTGGTAACTTGAACAATGATGTGGAAAATACATAGTTCTTTAGAAATGTGTTTCATAATTATCCAGGTTTCTTCGATTGCCCTGGGACTTAAGTGGATGAAAATGCATGCGTTTGCTGGAGATGGAACTGTATGAACAGGAAGAGAAAATGTTTCTTTGAAGGCAGCAAAATAATTAATAGGAGAAGTAGTTTCAATAAAAACTAAACAAATTACCCCTTTGTGAGGCTTACACTGAAAATAACTTTCCTTTATTATTTGCATAAAACACTAGACCTTCCAGTCTTGGTCATGTAGAGTGTTGTGATTGACTCAATACAGCTGTACCCAGTACAAAGTATGGTCAGTGGAATAGAGAGTCAGCTCTGCGAAGACTGGATAGAAGCTCAGCATTTCTGGGTAAGAAGGGAATGTCTGAGAGCTCTGTCTGTWAAATGGCCTTAGGGGACAAGGATATGCACTCGATTTAAAAAATTGTTCCTCTAGTGAAATGAGTTTTCTTGTGTTCAGCGCGGTGGTAAAGGCAGGGAATGGTCTTCCTATTTTATGCCTGCCAGTTTTATTTTTAAAACGTGCAGTCAGATGTTCTGAAATGTGAAAATGAATCACACTTTTGCTCACCTGCTACGTATTGTTTTGCTCTTCCTATTTTATTTACTATATCGGTGATGTAATACAATGTCCTTATTGCCATAATATATTTGATAATCTGTAAGCAGTAGTAAATTAAAGGCATAATACCTGTTTTAGGTGTTTTATGTGTTTTCTGCCTTACTCCCATACTGATAAAATACATATGTGTGTATAAGTTTTATCTGTAGATTATGGTGCTTCTGGGTTATCTGTGGGTCTTTCCTGGCATACCAGTGTGAATTGATGGAGTTGGACTGATAGAAAAATAGTCTAAGTACAATCACAGCAAAGCCATTATGGTGTGAAATGTTTTACTTGAATGTATATGGCCCTAGAAGGAGAAGTCAKTAGTCATTACTTGCTGTGGGTACTGGCGTGGCGTTTCTTGCCATGAACAAGAAACTCCTTCTGATGGGAGTAAAGCTCAGTCTAACCTGTTGTCTCCTCTGTCCATGCAATGCCTCARTTTCCCTTACTGCCAAAAAAGGAGTGACATGAGCCTCTTTATATTCAATTTTTAAAAATCTGAAACAGAAAAATACTGATATATTAAAATACTGTGTATTTGGGAGTYTGAGGAGGAAAAGAGAGAAGTGCAGCCAGATGCAACCCATTCAAATGTAACAATATGATCAAATTCCCTTTATATAAAAATGCCTCATGCTGTAAACACTTGCAGTATTTTATRGTAATATGGAAACAAAAACTTTGCTTATAGTGAAAAAATATATATATAGTTTATAGTTTATATACATATAAAAAAACCATGTAGTTAAAACATATAGCTTATATTGGGTCAGTTTATTTTAAAAGTAATTTCCAAACTATTTAGCTAGTAGGTCCACAATTAGAAAAAGAAAAAGGCTTTCAGAGGTACTCATTTCTGAAAATTGTAGTTGAAGTCACTGTTCGTGAGCTTATTGTCTCAGGAAAGAAATGCTCTCGGTTTGGGCACACCAGAATAGGATGATTCTGAGGTTAGTGCCTTTTTCTGGAGTTGTTGAACATGGGCACTAGCTTGATCTCATCAGAACTCCAGACAACTAACGTTAGTCACTGAAATTGCAGAGATATTTAAAGCGGAGTATAGCAAATTTAATAGAAAATTAGCAGGATAACGTAATTGGAAATTTTTAAGCATCTCTTTAAGTGATTAATTAAAACAATTAAATGGATCCTGTAGACATTTTCCAAAGAAGGTGCAGAATCTTAATAATCAACTTAATAGCTGGTTTGTTTTCTTCTTTTTGTTTTTGATGGGGATCTTGTAAGACACTCTTGCCTCCAGGTGGTCCAGGCACAGTCAAGAAAAACGTTTTATTCAAAATCCCAAATGGACATGTGCAGACCTTCTGAATAATACATACCTATACATATATTTATAAAAATAAATGTGTTTATGTGTGTATATATATCTTTTTTATTATCATTTAATAAGTGTTTTGGTGACATTTTCTCCAGTCTACTTATCACCACTGGACTATAAGTTTTCTTTAGAATTAAACACGTTAGTCTCTTAATATCATAACGTATTAGTAGTCGCATCTAAAGTTTAAAGTCATGACTATCAAGGGAAAGGTTTAGATAAACCTGAGATAAACTTTACCATTCCAAAACATATTTGTATCTCCACTGCTGTTATGCTATTCTGTATGGTCTGTTAATTTTCCTTATTTTCCCTAAAAATCTGATGTATCTGTACAACATATTTCCCATTTTACAAAAGGCTAATGGATAAATGACTAAGGCGTTATTGTAGTGTGAAGGATTGCATTTAGGGACTTGGCTGTGGGGAAATATGAATGTGGCAGTATTTCTATTATAAGTGAAAATACCTGCGTCCGAAGTTGCAAGTCTTATATATATTCATTGACATGACTCAGACTATTTCATGATTAATGCCTTTTACATTTAAGATTATAAGAGGGATTTGATTTTGTTGACTTAATACTTGTGCAAAAATTATGATAGCTTTTGCAGAGTCATCTTCACTTTTGATAGGAAAATACCTCCCTATCCCCTCCAAACCATCCTGAGATAGATGTCCTTAAGCTTATTTTATTTCATATTTGAAAGTATGGCTTTTATTTTCATTCTTCAGCATGTCTAATGTAAAACTATAATAACCAAGGCCAAAATACTTTAAAAACAACCTAATTATATGCATATATATATATATGAACCCTGAAATCACTAGGTGGTGTGAAGACTTCCAAAAGGTTTTCAAGACTGATAGTTGTGCAAGGCATTGCTCCTAGGTAATAATTTTTTTATTAAAAAAAAAAATAAATAAATGATCTGTGTTTATTTCCATGTAAGTAGCTACTCACATCAGCAGCACTGAGGTAACAACTGTGAAGAAGGAGTTTTGAAATGAAGTTAATTGAGAATAAAACAGGAAAATGCAGAGTAAAAATCTCTAGCACCAAATACCCATCCCATAATTCTAAAAAAAAAATTGAAATAAGAAATTGTCTGAATAGCAAATGTTATTTGTTATATATTGCTTAAATTTATCTTAGCAAAATGGCAGATGGAAATAAGATGTCTTTTTATGAAAAGAGCAGAAAAGATTTGTTGATCTGACTTTGTTGTGAGACAGGTTAGTAGAAATGATTCTMGCAAGTAGATTTATTTAGTTGCCCCCTGAATGAAGATAGTTAATGGGAAGAGCCAACGTGACTTTCTGAGATTTTCATCATACCRCTGAAGTCTGCTGGAAGAGCCGTCAGCATGTGAATAAGGATGATCTGTTGTCTGCAGTTAACTCAATTTCCAAAAGGCTTTCAACAGGGCCCTTCATCAAAGGCTTTTAAAAAATAACAGGATGAGGAGGAAAGTCTTCCCTTGGATTAATAGCACATTAGGTGTAGAGTACAARAGGTGTGAATAAGTAGTCATTTATTAAAGGAAGAATTACACTCCTGAAAGRGTTGACAATAATCAGAATTAAAATGGAATATGAAATGTTGCAAAAAGATCTCATCGTGCTAAGTGACTTAAAGATAGCAGGCTGATGAAATTCCATGTCAATAGACACAGAGGTGTATGCATGAGTGTGCACACTTGTTTTMATGAATTCTAGTGGAGGAAAGAGGTGAAGATATCAGCTTTGTACTCAGCAGTCAAAAAGCAAGCACAAGTGAGGATTTTTCCTTCGTACTGCTTAGAGATCTCTTGATAAAGTATTTACAGAGAAATTGTTCCTGAACAACTTACTTGGAAAGCTGCAGCTTTGATTTCCTATTTTCCAAAGGGTTTACAGTGGACTTCCCCTCCTTCTTTTATGGGGGAAAGGGGAAAAGGAAGGATTTTTTTTTCTATAAATCTGATTTTAAAATTATTCAAAATAATTATTTAATAGGGTAAATGAAGTGATTATGTCGAGGAAAAAAAAAAATTTATATGCTCATCTTGTTATACMTTTCCATTGCTGGCTGCTCTTCAAATCTTTCTGCAGGTTAGGTGCACCATGGCTTTGACCTAGAATGGTCATCCTGGCAGGTCTCTGGGCTGGAGTTTATTAACCACGCTGCATTCCTTGAAACTCCTTGCTGTTTGCTGTCACCACTGCAGAGAGTGAAGTTCAGCTGCAGCACAAACAACCAAAAACTATATTTGCTGAATCTGCAGTTCRTAGTTCATTGATGATTGGGTCACTGAGAAGAAAATATTATTTATTTTGGCATTCATAGATGTCTGAGGGTAAAGTAGAATACTCTGTGTAGTCCTCTAGAGTGTGTTAGTTTCACAGTGAAATTTCAATTGAGTGTTTAGTGTTCAGATGGGTATATCTACCCTAAATCCTTTCTGTAAAATATCTATTGAGATATTTAATGTAATTGAATTGGATTATAATGTGTATGGGCTCGCAGAAGGTTTTGTGAGGATTATGCACYCCTGTTTCTCATTTCAAGATTAGATCCTGTGCTTCACTAACTCCATTTGATGTCACAGTCAGGAATGCAGAGCAGTGATGTGGAAGTGGGGTTTGAATGCTGTAGTTGCAGTAATAGAAGTTGCCTGTAGTGATGGATCTTGTGATCATGTCTTCAAAATGCAAGTCCCTGATACAGGATTTAATTGGTTTTGTTCCTACTGGAGCAGGGAGTGTCCCATGTAGAGGAGAAGCTGCTGTGCTTGTGCTGAGTGACACCTAGGAAGGTGCTTTGGTGCCGTTGAGTGCTTGAAAGGGAACTTGCCCTCGTGCTTGCACTGGCCTGTGCTGCAGTGTGAAGAGAGAAGGGGAAGGGCAAGCGGGAGCCGGGAGGAGCCAGCCCATGGGAGCGCTGGCAGGGCTCCGGCTGACATGGAGCTGCTGGGCACAGAGTGCCARGAGCCAAGACGAGCCATCTAGGCATCTGTTAGACCTGCCACTCAGCCTTAAATTTCCTGTTGTGTGAGTTTGTTGCCTCTTTGGKTGGTAATTTTTAAGAAACTACAAGTAATTGCTGATTTTTACATTATCCTAAATTGGTAGACAATCTGTTTAACATCTGAAATTCAGCACATATATTACATGAGTTATGTTGTATTCTAATTTATAATACTGTTTTGACAACATGTTTTTTTGGTATCCAAGTAAAATTGCTGTAAATCTATCTTCTAGAATACTTGGTTAGTTCTGTTTATAGCACTTTGTGATTACAGGGAGCACAATATGCCTACATGGTCGTTAAGTATGAAGAGGTATAGAGTAAATTTGCAAAATGTAAGTGGTTATGCTTGTGGGCACTTGGGCATAACCTGTTACAGCTGTCTTCCCACATGCAGCATAATTTGTCATCTTAGGATCTGATATGATAAGAAACAGGTTTGCTATTATGTTTAGCTGTTTCCCAGATGGACAAAATTAAAATAAACAATAAAAACACCAGCACTGAGAGATAGCAATTGAAGTCACACACACTGCAAGGGAGAGCAAGTAAAAGGGTGATAATTTGAAGGAGTAAGAAGTTGTTAATTTGAAGAACATTCCAACCGTGCAGAAGTACAGACATAATAGGAGATCCATAGTGGCTGTGCAGATAAATCCTGGGTTTTGTTTTGTTTTAAGATTAGGAAAAAAATGAAGGAAATCAGACTGAAATATTGTGCAGAGATGCTGTATATACATATATATTTATAAAAAGTATGCTTATAAACCAGTTGCATAAAAGCAAAGTTGAAATTTAGAAAGGGAAACTTTTGAAATTATCTCCATTTACTAAAATCAAGTAATCTGAAGATGCAGCATTTTATTTACTGAGCATGTGGTGTCCCCTGTTGCCTAACACCTAGTTGTCTTGAAAAATCAATGATACATTGAACGAAGAATCAGCTCTGATATTTTTAAGGTGTTGGACAAAGCTATTACTAGCATGTTTACTGTATAGGAGAGCAGATTTTTTTTAATGAGATCAAGGAGATGATCAAGTGTGTATAAGTATATAATGCAAATTTATGTTGCACAAAGAAGGTACTGGAGTGATTAAATATGTTGATATGCTAAGTAGGTATGATATATATTACCTACAATTTTTAAAACTATGGTTTCTTGCTTTGTTCTACCTGACTCTTGAACTCAGCCATGCTTACTTGTCAATGTATTATTCTAGTATCCTATCTAAACAATATCAGGGCTGCAAAATGGTGAGAAATATTTTGTGATCATTACCGGCATTATAAATAAGCTTATTTTTTCCAAACAAGAAATTTATGGCTCAACTACTGGAATGTGAAGTAGTGAAGAACCATAATCACATTATCTTTTTCCTTTTTTCTTGTCTTTTCAAAATAAATAAATAAAAGGTGCCTGTGCAAATACCACTTAGCATATAGTGCTGTAAAATCCTCATTTTACCCTGAGTTTATGAAGGAAGGGTCTTTATCTTAATTCAAGAAAACATATTTAGTGCTTGCAGACTGTGTGCAATATAGAGTGGATAGCATATAATTTTGTGTGTATGTGTATATATATACACACACAAAATATATGTATATTTAGTAAATAAATGCATAAAAATCTGTGTGCATCCGTCACTTAGTTTTTACTAGGCAATTCCGGGTAACTCTTGTGCACACCTTGGCACACATTGCCTCTGTCTAAGGGTCATGCTGAGGCTCAACTCAGGTGGCCGAAGAAGTCTCATGTTTGGGGGTGGTGACTGTAGCACCTGCATGCTGCAGTGAAGGGCTTCCTGCTCCGTGCTGCAGTGAGCAGCAACACTGCAGTGAACTGCAGTGTTGGGAGAGGGATACCCTGTGTTTGCTGTATCGGTGCATGATCTAGATCCATGTTTGTTTTCTTCCATTACCAAGAAGGAATGTGTATTACAGCTTCCTGGTCTCACTTGGCGTGCAGGGACCACCAGGCAAATGCACGTCATGGGGCATTTKTATTTGCCATTAAGCCTGTTTTTATCAAGGGCTAGTGAGGATCCACCTCCTCTGTTCTCAGTTCTGTGTTTGTTACATGTTCTTGCCAATGTCACGTACTTAGTCATGTATATTCAGAAGTCACATCATTAAGTACAAATGTCTAGAAAATGTGCATTTGTGCATTGTCAATAGATGTTTTCACAATCCACAAGATGTCAAGATGGTTAACATCCATCCAGTGGAGGGGAGCACTGCATATTCACAGATGACCCAAAAGCTGCATCGAACCGTCTGGCATGAGCAGGGGACAAAGGTGTTGAAAGAAGAACTTCAACCCTGGATAAATCAATTGCAGCAGACCTTGGGGGTAAATTCATAGTTAACTGGCAAGCGTGTGAAGGGTGTGGGGTCCACCYTGCCAAGCATCCCAGCACCCTGGGGCAGCTGCAAATTGCAGGCTCTATTTGCACTGAGCTGCAGAGGGCTGTGTCAAAGCTGCTAATGTAGAGGATCAGTTTGGAAGTACCCTGTCCTGTTGGCAAGTGCTAATCAGAGTTTTGTGCGACAAGATGGAGAGAAAATTACTTGAGCCCCAGGTATTTTTTTCAGACTGTCATGTCCCTGTGTAGTCTCGATAGTAAGAGAAAAATCACTGCATGAATTTTATAAATTAAGTGGCTGAAAAACTGCAGAAGACAGTACCCAGAGAAGTGTGAGCCTCTGAATATGTCTTTAGATTATACAATAAACTTGGTGGAGGGGCCAGCTGCTGCACACACTTCCCTGAAAACAATTTCCCTGGTGCAGGGGAGGAAGGCCCAGCTGGGTGCATGACTGCATTTTGCCAGGGGAGATGTGCTGTTATTTTGACGTCTTCAGAAGCTCTGGAAGGCAGGATTTTTTTCTGAGCTGTCAGTAGTGCTGGGGACACTCACAGTGCTTGCATTGCAACCCTGAGAGTGTGCCAGACATCATCTCAGAAACCCGTCATGCCCTGGGTACCATGCACTGAAAGGGTATACCGCATTGCTGTGTTTACCTCTGCATGCTTTCTGAAAGCATTTTTCCTTCAAAGTGTTCTAAGTTTGCCCTTGCTTGCAAGCAAGGAACTTTTTTGTCCCTTTTTTCCTTTGCATTGCCCGTGAGCCCTTTTTAGGATTTACAGGAAAACTGGGAAATAGCAGTAAGYGATGTAAAATTCTGCTCACTGAAGCCCTCAAAAAGTGTAACCAAAAGTTGAGGTCCTGCCGGTAAGGGGATGCATTTTGAAACTGCAGATAAAACTGTAGTGAAATCTCTAATTGCACAGCTGCAAATATCTAATTTGCACTATACTAATTATATGAAGCCGCAAAATGGCTGGGAGGCAGCTTACGGATTATTTTACGGATCTGGGTTTGGCTACAGCTATTTTGGTATTTTTCACACACGTGAAATTGTGTTATAGTTAGCACTGTGGCTGTATCACTAACTGACACAGTAATAACTACCTTCTGTCCTCCATACAGCTAATATAGGAATTACTGTTGTTTGGCTGATGTAAGAACAGAATGTATGCAGGGGAACGGTGCTTTGCTGTGATGGTCTGTTAAGGGTTTGGTGGTTTTTTTGGGGTTTTTTTTTTGTTTTTAAATCCTAAGATTGAGAGTTCCACAATAATGTATCTAAATTGGTATTTTYCTGAAGTTGTTTTGTGTGAGTAAAACTATGACATTTCATTGATGTTCCTTAACTGAAAAAAGAAGCGACCTGATAGGAACTCAAATAAAAAGGATTAAAAGAAGCAAAAAAAAAACCAAAATGGACTGCTGGGCAGGGAGCTATTCACATTTCTCTGTAATGTCTTTGCATGCGTTAATTTGTTTATACTGTAACTTAGAGGGTGTTATTAAAAAGATCACACATGACAAAAGAGAATTGAGTTTCATTACTTGAATGTAATTATCTCACACTGTTTGAAACAGCCTTTTCTTGTCAAGAGCAAAGTAAAAGCGTTAAGCCTATTATAACATCTCTTTTGATGTTTTTGTAGGATGTAATAAAAGATGAATGTTCTGTGCTGAAGCTGCAGCTGAAGGAGAGGGATGAACTCATAGCCCAACTTCGGGAGGAGCTGGTAAGCAGGAGATGCCTTTTTCTTCCTTGTGGACCAGAAACTGCATAACTAGAATTTTCACCCCTGCTGCCGAATGGTTATCCTAAGGCGATGGCAATCACTCCAGTGAACACCGATAGAGCTGGCTGCACCTTCCTAGGGACTTATCGGAAATAGCTGCTATCTAAGTGCRCTGCGAGCTGAGTTTGTTTTAAGAGATGGTGTTGACAGTTGTCTTGCAGTATCAGAGTGGCATAGATCAGTGGTGGCGAAAGAGCACAGCTCTGGATACTGTGCTCAGCATATGCTGGAAATCTTGAAGGGCTGTGCACGTGTTCTCAGGAATTATGAATGTTTTTTGTTGCACTATTAAGACTGCTAAGATAATTTTAAGAATCCTTTTATGATGGAACGTGGTGAGACAGCATGTCTTCAGTATTCCTAAATGTATAAAAAAATGGAGGATGGAGAATTTTTCTGCTTCTCTTGTCACAAATAGAGAATTTGAGAGGTATGAGCACCTGAGATGAGCTTGTGAGCACCTTCTGGAAGTGCTGTTGTTTCTTTAACCTGCAGTTATATCTGATCTGGTGCTTTCTGTGCTTTTCGGGCTCACACCTGATGACCAGGGTAAAACTCATRCAGAATGAATTCAGCCATCCAAACSASAGTGCTGAGCAGGCTTGGTAGTGTCAGACTCACCTGAGAGATCRGAAGGGTCCTCAAGTGCAGTAGCCMCAACCAAGGCATARCCATGCCATGGCTATTTTTCYKTACTGAAAATGTCAGTRTATTTTTAGAATGGCCATAATTACATCTCAAGTTGCCTGGGGATAAYGTAGTGCTGCTCGCTGGTGAAAGATGCTTTTGCAAGAGTAACATCTGCAAAATAAACACAGGTGATCAATATTCTTTGCTTTATATTTGGCTACATTAAGATATGGTGTATTATGTAAATATTATMTAAAATTAAAAGACAAAAAGGGATACAGGGAACAGAGAGCTGCTGCTGCACACTCTGGAAGCATTAATTTCATATCGGTCTAGTTCTGAATATATGCTATTAACTGGTTGACAATGTTGTTGCTGTAAAATTATCCTGTATTGATACAGTGAGCTGTAGCTCCTTTGCTGTTAACCGTTGTCAGAGTTAATCTCTGCAGATGTTGGCTGCAGAACAACTCCCAAAGGGAATTCAGTGTTAGGATTTCTAGTAGGGGGAAAAGCCATCATCAGATGGTCGGTCATGAAGCAGAAGGTCCGAAACAGTTAAAATGACTGCCATGGATTAAAACAGACTTCAGTATTGGCACTTTTGGACTTGCTAAAAGGAGTACGGGCAAAATTCTTGAGCTCTTTATAAATATATATAGAGATATATTTTTATCCACCCTTTTCTGTGGTTCTTACCTACGCCTTTTGGTAGTGTCCTTGGTGACTGAGGTGCATCTGGACAGCTATCTGCTATGATCTGCTAGGGCAAAGTTCTCCCTTTAGAGCTCTTGGGCAAAAAAGAGGCTTAAAGTAGTGGCCAAGAAGTGTCATTAAAATTTTTTTTTTTCTTTCCTTCTCTAGCATTGGACAAATATTAATGGAAAAATGCCCTATTTACGAAAAAATGCAGATTTTGCAATTCTGAACAGTGACAGTTATCTATATGTTTGTGAGGTGGTTAATATTAGGAGTGTGAATGTTTAAAGCAAACCAGGGGAGCTGGAGTTTCAGCTGATAAAACAATTCAGAAACTGCCTGCAATATGTTACAGACATGGTACCTGTTAGGTAGCTTGTTTCTGCTTCTTGCACCTGTACGTGTTCATTGGCCCTCTGAGTAGAGTAATTTAGTAGTTGCAAATACAGCTTGGCTGTTTTATAATCTTTGCAAAGACCAGAGGAGTTTGAATGTGTTAATTTGGTTCAGCTGTGCAACTTGTGGAAGGTGTAKCTGAAAAATCAGTGCTTTCCCAGTGTGGCTGGTTCCTTGCATGTAAATACAAAACACCTGATTAATTAATCAGTCTCTAGGGCTCTGCAGCAGATTTGAGGTGGACTTCAGCTTTGGGGGGATTTGTTTCTCTTGTTGCTGTAGTTGCTCCTTTCTCACATACGCAGGGATTTTTGACCTTTCAAGAAGGATTTCTATCAAACTTGGGTGCATGAAGAAGGAGCTATTTAATCCTGATAAGGGTAGGAAGCATTGGCAGAGTTGGAGCTTCCTGGTGGAAAAGGWGCTGCCAGGTGTAACTGTGCAGCCAAGCACCTGCAGCTCATCATCCTCCTAACGGCTTCRGAGCCCTTAAAGGGGGAGGTGGAAGGAGTGGGGACCCCTTTTGTCTGAGGACTGAAAAGGAAAGGTTGGATGCTGAGCTATGAGACTCGAGTAGAAAAGGCAACACACAAGAAGGTCTTRCCTATGTCAGTACAAGCCAAGAAGAACTTACATGGGAAAAAATGGTAAATGATTATTTTTTTTCTCTTTTAATGCAATATGTTGGCTTGGCACTGTGGGATAAAAACTGATGTTGTCTTTGYAGAAAACAGGTACAGGTAAGATGGAGTAGTGGAACTGTTTCCTTTATTGCCCCATTCCCCACCACCACCACCCTCCCAAAAAATTATGAGTTTTAGGAACTGGCACAGAGTTTAGCTTGCAGGATTCTTGGTATCCAAAACTGCCGTTAAGCCATTTGAAAACAGTGAACTTGAGCAGGAACTGAACATTTCGGTTGAACTATCCCATATCTTGACGGCTGATTACCCTGGGAGAAGGTTGCTTGCTCTCTTCTGCTTCTTGATTAAAAATACCCCCTTATTCACAGAGCAAAGGAAGYAAAGTGAGTTGGTTACATGGTGTTTGCTAAAAGGAGTCGTTCTCTGGTGCTCGTGTTGGGTTGTTTTTTTTTTTTCTGTAAAACAAGTAAAATAAATCTTTGTTGATTAGCCAGAGATAGATATTTGGCATCTGAGACATCTCCTACCCAGTGCTGCCCTCAAACAACCTTTGTTTATATTTTTAAGTCTTTTTTTTTTTTTTTTTTGCTGGGGAGTAATTACTGGAACTTCTTCAAGTAGCGAATATTATTGTGGTGGGAAAAATAACTGAGTAATGCTTATTCTGGTGCATTCACTAGCACAGCTACACCAATACTGAAAAATGAGTGTTAACATTATTCTGGCAGCCTTGCTCTCCTGGTGTGTGTGGTGGCCCCTTGAAATGAGAAATATATTGTGAGGCATTYGCAGTGTGTTTTGAGTAAAACTAGAGGCAAAGCTAAGTCATGTAATGAACTGCCTGACCTAATGAATAGYACTGTTGTGGGAGATATTTTTCTCTTGCAAATTAGTTTGTTYGTTAGACTTGCTCATTTWTTTTTTTTTAATATTGTTTATGGACCACCTAGGTACTGTGCTGGCCTAGGGAGCTTTGCCTTGACATGTGAAAATTGCTTGTTTAAGGCTAGATGTTCTGGAATTAGCTCATCAAGAGGTAACCAAGAAAATTTTATCTGACTTACCTTCATGAATGATGTGGAAATSTTCCTTTGTCTTAAATCTATGTTAAAACATATTTTTAAAATACACGAATTGGGAATCCATGGAGGGCGGAAAGGTGATAAATTTAGGTCTTTGGTAGCTTGATTTACTAATAGGCCAGTTACTAGTGTATCATCAAGGTAAGTATTTGCTATGTAGTTTTGCCATGTTTGAGAGGCACCTCAGTTATGCTGATGACCTATTTATGAAGAACACTTGGGTTAAGTATAAAAATTACGTTGAAAGGTAATTATGTCAATGTAGATTAATTGAAATGTATAGTCCTAGAATCTGTGTGTGATTGTTTTTGGTTTTAATTTCTTATTGTTRTAACAGCCCTGGAGCGAGCCCTGGAGCGATTTGGACTGGTAAATGAATAAGCTTACGATAAATTGGATTTGTTAGGAGAAAGAGGAATGTGGGTTACTGCAGTCTATTTTCAAAATCAAAAAAATCATATACTTGAAACATGAAATAAATAAAAGGAGCTTGTATTAGGAAAAAAAAAATCCTCAAGCAAGGAAAGTATGTTCTAGACTGATCTTTATACTGCTTATCATGTGCTTGAATGTTTTGTGGTACTGTTTCATGTTGGCTATTTTACCATGGTGTGTTACAGACCTCTGGCTGGTTTCCATAAGAACAGGTAGTTTTAAGTACTTTGAAATCCTCTTGAGTTTGCATATTTGGGAAACATTAAGAGCAGAAAAGAAATAGATTAGGTGTACTTAAACATTATTAAAGTGTCAGGCTTCTTTCTCCTTTTTTTATGGGAGAATTAATTGCATATATTCCAGAAAAAGTCTTATCTCGGCTGCAATTACTCCCTGAATCAGTTGCACAGGAAAGATGTAGAGGGGAAAGGTGGCAATATCCTCGGATACACAATGGGGATTAGCCTTTGATTCCTCGTGTGTTCTGTTTCCGGGATGAGAATCTGTCAGTAAGATACAATCTTTAATATTCCTTGCCACTCGTGGAGGTGATACTGCATATTAGTTTAAGTCCTCATAGCTAACAATTGTCATATTGCTGTGTTTTGGCATAGATAAATGACTGTGACATTGATATGGAATAGTCTTCCTAGTCACACTGAAGTGAGTAGCATTGCAGAACAGAGCAAGTTTGAAACACAAGATGTGTCCTAAGCTGCCCTTGAGACACAGTGCTCAGGTTAAGATTCCTTTAATAATACAGCATCACAGACGCTTGTCTCCTCCACAAGTGTCACTGTTGATGGCTGGTTTCAGGAGATGTGTGGCGTTTCACCGACGGGTATTTTAGTAAATGCAGAGAGATGGGATCTGGCTTTACCTTAAATATCTGAGCATCACTTTTTGTGTGRAAGGAAGAAGGAAGGTCTGAATTGCCCTTCTTTTGCCTCTTTTTTACCTTTTTTTCTTTAATCAGCATGAGTTAATTAGCTTTTAACTCTAATGGAAAGATAAAACTGCTAATTTTAGGGAAATAGAAATGGCAAATCCTGCCTTACCTTACACTCTGACTGTGTCATGGGCCAGGCTGAGCTGTTAGGTGTCCAAGGGTCCCTCAGGGCTGAGGTGCATCACCTGAGTGTCTGACTCCAGCAATTAGCACGTGAGACTTGCACATGGGGATTYGATGATTTACACCTGTGTGTAATGGGCAATTTGAGTAAAGGATTTTTTTTTTTTTTGACATTTGCTTTATCTATATTTTTAGAAGCAAAAAAGGAGGAGAAAGTTTTAAAGACACCCATGCTGGAAAGCTTGTTGTGCTTCTCTGATTTAATTTGCATGGCTTGACAGATGCAGTATGCTGCTAAAGGCATCTCGGAGATGCATTTTTATTGCAGTCATCCAATATACGTGAGTTTCAGATTAATATCTGTTTTATYCTCAGTAATAGTTAATGAATCAATTGGTACTGTGGCTTCCTCTAATTATTTTCTGTTTGGGGAAATGTTTGCAATTTGAAAAATATAGGATGTCTATCAGTGTAATTCACTGGAAAGCTAATAAAAGAATACTCTTCTGCCTCATTTTTTTAGTTAAAGTTTAGTGGCTTTCCCAGTTTCCCTTGCTGTATCTGGGTGTGATTCACAGAACTCCCTGAGCATACCTACCAGCACAGCAAACATATTAAAAATGAAGAATCACCTGTGTGTTAGTAACAAATACCTGGTTTTGTTTATGTGCTAGTGAAGTTCGGTAGGTAAACAGCATTTCACTAGTTTTTTTTCTTAACTTGTRTATAATTCAGGATTGCTGACATGTGAGGCAGTAAGCTTCTGTTTGAAAATACTCTGATAGAAAGACTCGGAAGCTCTTAAGCCCTGTACAGGAATTTCTGTCCTAATAGAAAATTAGCTGCATTCAAGAATTTGTTGGCCCTTTATAATAGTGCTTCTCAGCTGCTGACTTAATATTGTCTCTCCGAATGCTGCATGTTTTTCTGTCGTTCTCTTGCTATTTCCTTGTAGTTCCTATTTAAGGAATGAGGAGTTTTTTTGTTGTTTGAGGCACCAGAGATTTAAGGAGCTTGATCTAACCAGTGTTTTCTCACTGAAGATGCGTATTATTCTGCAGCATACTGAATACTGCCTGCTTCAGAAGGYGCTCCAGTACCTCTTCAAGTGCCTTGTTTGCTCTGCACCAAGCTTTGCAGCRCTTGCAAGTAGTGCTGGTGCTACATCTGCATGCAGCTTTACTGAAACTGTGGTGTTACTGTCACACACCTGATTGATCCCAGTAAAGAATGAGCTCTGAAAGGATCAATATATTTATGTTAAAATGTTCAGCTTTTGGTTAGTGAAAATGAATTTGCATGTTAAGTTATGTTAAGTTCACTTGGATGTGGAGACAAGGCAGCATGGGAGAGGAGAGAGAAAGTGAGGAAAATATGCCCATGGTCGGGGAAAAGGAATTAAAATATTATTGACCTGCTGCCTAAGTTTTTTTTTTTTCCAGCTCACAATATAGAGTGAAAATATAGATTTTTTTTTTTTATGGAGATAGCTTATGAATTATTCACTGTAATTGGAATGTACTTACCACTTCAGACTTTTCTAGCAATAATGCCAGACACATGTCTTAGGCTTAACAATTTGACCTACAGGTGATATTGTTTATCTCTAAGGGAGCTGTCATAACCAAAAGGCTGATGGATTTGCCGACTCTAGTAGGGTTCACCTGTTGCTGGAAGAGGACTTAATAAAAGCAGGCTTTATCACAGGGCAAGATTTGTATTCCAGGTTAAAAATGATTTGGTGAGCAGTGGTAGTTGGGGAGTAGGATCCAGCAGTAGGGTTCCAGAAGTGGTGCACTAGATACTGCATGAGTACTATGGAGATGAAAAGGAAGAAAATTAACTTTATGACAACTTGTTTTGGTGTGCTGCTGGAGAAAGTCAGGTTAATAGGCTGGAAAAATAGAAAGTGATATGATTAAAAGGTGATCTAATGCAACAGCAGAGCTTATTTGGCTCTTGAGCTGAAATGAGTTTATCTGACTGTAAAGAACAGAGAGATTCTGAAGGAAGGTTTGCTTAGAGAGGACTAAAGATGTTTCTGGTTGCCCTTCAAGCTACCTTTTAAGACAACYRCAAACAGAGGAGTGCTTCACCCCTSTAATTYTCTGTGAGRGGATCCATCCTTACTCAGCTRGTGTGAATTAACCAAACAWCATCARTCTCTGGCATTTTGTGGGGTTTACTTTGTTGCATCTTATTAAATCCTGGGAGYAGATTTGGGTCCATAYSGGACAGAGATGTTTSTCTTTTTCCTCCTCCTGGTTTAGAACCGCTGGGATGCTGTGGTTCTTCAGCTCCTCCTTTCCTTCTTCCCTCCAGTGGCTTGCTAAGGCAACTTCACTACTACTATTTGATCTATATTTGTCAAATCAGAATTAATAACATGCATTTCTCTATTTTTTTTTTTTTTTAAACTCAAACTTTAAATTCTGGGACCTTTTTGCCTGGCCGTAAGAATTTAGGAACTATCTGACCAGAGAGCTAGTTCTTGTGTATTATTATTACTGGAGCACTTGGAGACCTAAAGTTCTGCACGATCAGATTGAATTAAAAAACAAGAAAGTTGTGAGAGGGACTAACTACGAAGGCTAGTTAATCTGGCAAGTGGAAAATGAACATTTCACATGGAGGATCTAGAAGCTAAATATCTCCTGCATGTTGTGTTATGTGTTTGCCTGTGTAGAGTGGCAGACCTCCAAAAGAGTGACCGATGGGTGGTTCTGGCCTAGCTAATGCTTGTGCTTGACCGTGAAACTAGTTTTGTCTTTGGTTGAATTTCATGAGCAGGTGAAAGCTTAAAGATGGTTGATCCAAAGGGTTTGAGTGTCTCGTYGGCACATGTCCATGCTTCTGCAGAGATGCCCTGAAATGGTGGCCTGTTCCTTGATTCTTGTGAGAGCTGGAGAGCCTGCATGACACTTACCAGGACTTTAAAAGATGTAGTGTRTAGAAAGAAAAACCCTATCACCCTTCTGTTTTTTCTTCACTTTTCTTGCATACGTTGTTCTACTTGTTTTAGCTGTTAGTGGTAAGCTTGTTAGAATGGAAAGCAAACTGAATAGTAATTCTGCGTGTGGAAGATCAGTGCTGAACTATGAAGACTTCAATCTTGGGCTGTTCTAGCCTGTTCTGTGTGCTGTTTGCTCAGTGACTGTTTTCAGAGCAACACAGAATCAYAGATGGATAGAACATGAATCCCTAACCCAAAGAGACAAAGGAGGAATTGCACTAATTAGACACTAATTAGAATCTTAGGGTAATTTGTTAATTCTCACTTTTTCCAGTAGGTTTGTGTATTTAAATTTAAAGTCTAATTCATTTCATATTGGTATTTTTTTCCACTGCTCTTTCATCCCATTAATAATAGGAGTATTGTAGCCAGTAATACTCTGTGTTAGCACAGAACCTGGAAGCAGCATTTCCAAAATGTACTAAAAGTCATAATTCAAATAAAATCTGTATGGGACCTGCCAGGCCAACTTTCATAATATACATTTGCAAGAAGCGTTAAGGAAATACTGAACCTGGCTGCACGTTATATTTCCTTGCCTGTAACCTGCTGACTTGGGAATGTTTTGGTTGTGAACTCTACTCTGTGTTTTCTTGGCATTAGGTTAATCATAAACATCCCTTTTTATGCATTCCTTGTTACCAGAATCCGTGTTTATATTTGGAGGTGAGTAAATAAACCTCAGCATAACATGTCTTCTTAATGTAGCTGTTTCTGTTTTCCCACTAGGCACCTCATGGAGTAGTTCCTGAATTGTGCTATAAATAGGGCTGTGCTTCTGAGAAGGCTTGGGGTAGAGCTTTATACTTATGACTAATTAATGCAATTTAAAATGATCATGTACAAGGAGATGTCTTTCACAGCTCGTCTGCTTTTATGTGAAAATAAGTGAAAATAACGATCCTTCCTTTTTTCTCTGAAGTGTTGACTGCTTTGGTTTTTCAGATGTAATTATTGCAAGAGAATTGTGTAGACGTACTTATGTGATTGTCCTTGCTCAGGAAAGTTGAACGAGCCCTGTTGACTGCTGTACGTCAGGTTGGACTTGATACTCCATTGTGCCTGATGTGAAATTAAACAGAGTTCAGAAAAAAATCACCACATCCCCCTTATGTCTTTAGGTTAGAGCTCTGTAGTCTCATATCCTGCTCCTGTAGGACTGGTAGGAATCATGTTGTGTCTGTCGTGTGTTCCACGCTAGTCCCAGAACACCCAGTTCCTGCTCCTCTTGCCAGGTGTGCAAGGGGCAGCCTGGAGCAAGAACAGGAGGGGAATAAATTAAAAAAAAAAGAATATTTATTTGCTGAGTTGAAAGCTAATCTKTCTGAAGGGAAATAAAAACATTATCTCCCAGATGTCATGTGGTTAAAAGTGAAGAAAATGAGAATAATTTAAAGGTTTAATTATCCTTTTGGTTCTTGGATCTGTTGTAGGTTTATGGCAGCTCAAGTACACAGAGGAGGCTGTCACAGAATTAACCAGTGACAAGATGGGCTTTAGAGAAGCTTTAAAAAAAATCATGCTTGAATTCTTAAAAAAATTTATGTTTCTTCTATTCACAGGGTTATCTTTTGTCCGTGACCATTAGTCTATTTAACTACTAAGTCCTTTCCCCTTTTTGAATGCTGGTTAATAGCTGCAGCACAGGGTGTTGGCTGTGAATAATGTTTTTTGGTTCAGTTTGATCTGAAAGGAGCTGAGTTCATGTGCTCTGAGATAATTATATGGTATGAAACCAAAATTAAGCAAATGGCAAAGAGAAATGCCTCTTTTTTTTTTTTTTTTTAATTGCATTTAAAACATACCTGAACTCAAAAGTCAGTGTGAATATGCCCTTATTTGTAGTGACTTGTTTTGCAAGAGTAGACTAAATGGGTTGCATTGGAYTTTGTCTTTGCCAATGGGATTTGATGTGTGTTACAGGCTGAAGAGAAAGGACTTWTGCTTTTCCTGAACCGTGAAGCTGCTATGGGTCTTAATCAAAAGATTGAAAAGGCAGTGATCTTATCCCCTTATCATGGAGCTATGAAGTGAGCTGAATATATTTCAAAGCTATATGATGTCAAATATTGCGRTATTTCCATATTAAAATCATCTGAAAAGGGATGTTCACCCTGGTGTAACACAGTCTCTGTTTTATGTCAAAAAACTCTAAAGCTACTACTTGATCTTTGAAGAAATACTTTTTTACCACCATGAAATACCCTATTTGGGTTTTGAAGTCTACACGCTTCTCTATGCAGTGATTGAAAAGGTCATTGAAGTCCACGTTTTGTTGCTTTTCGGTAACTGTAACTCACTGCAGATGCAGAGGCTTCAGGTGAAGGGGGTTTGCACCTCCCTCACAGTATTTAATCAGGCTATAAACATCCTGTTAATGGTTGTAGTATTGCAGCATTGCTGCCTGTGTTCATGCCACTGCAGTAACATCAGGGTAGATCGCAGATGTCTGAAGAGGCAACCTGGTTTAAATTGATGCTCATACATCATGATTGTGTTTACTTTTCTTACAAATTGAGAGCCAAAATTTGATTTTCCTATTTGTATGGAATGATATCTGATTCTGAAAATAGTATTGTATGTGGACCAAGTTGCTAATCAGTGTAAAATCAGTTTAAAATTTTAAGCAACAGTAATATGAAACAATTGGWAACCTAGGATAACTGAGCATTGTTTAGTTTTAATGGGCAAGACTTAAATTAGGGAATAGGCTATCCTAGGGTAAATATCTGTCTTAAATCTTTAGGGAATTTTTTTTTTTTTTTAAAAGATAAAACACAAAATAGTTTAGAATTCACAGAACCTCTCATATATTTAGCCTGCATTAGTTATTAGAAGAGRGAGCTGAACATGGGACAGTTCTGTTGATTCAACTTGGGAAATGCATCCTGAGACTCTGAAGTACCCAAAGAGCTTTTTGTGGAAGTCTGGCTTTTACTGCTTTGTTCTCAGCTCCAAAACAGGAGGTCACACTTAGAAGCTGTCAAGCGTTTAGTTTAATGCTTCTGAAACACTAGAAATTTTGAATTTATGAAGAAAGTGAAATCAGTTGTGCTTTTTAATGCCTGAGTGATTCTAGTMATTGCTAAATGCTTTACATACAATTTGAAGACATGCATGTTCTTTTATTTCTAGTCCTTTATGATATGCTTAGGTGGACTATATGTTATGGGAAATGCCTTAAAATAGCCTTTTCCCTTCTTGTATGCTTTGGAAACACTTAAACTTTTAATAATGTCCTTATTTTTCAAGTAGCATTGTAACTTCAGACTCCAGATTTGGGGCTGTAATACAGCTCCTATAAAATATAACCAATTAGTTGATGCCTTTAAGCTGTCATTTTGATAAAGTATTATTGTATCATTCCCATTCAGAACTTTTAGTGGTATTGTCAAAACAGTTGTGGGTTTGTTTTGGTGATTTTTTTTCTGGGAGTTTTTTTTAATAGAAAATGGATGGAAGTCAAGAGTTTTCTTGTTCACCATGTGCTGTAGACCATATACTCAGTGACATGGATTTTCTCAGTGCTTGGAAGCCTAACTTTGKTTTGAAATTGACCACTTTAAAGAARTACTWATGCTRTGGAAGGTTYGYTTCCRTATGGAAGGATTGCAGGTTAAGACTTCTACCWACTTTGTGCACACCTGTGGATTTGATGCGAGTTGTCTCTGCAAGTGAAATACTGAAAAGGGAAAAAGTTTTTCCTCCTCTCACAGGGGATGCAAGAAAAACTCCATCTAAGTTACAGTATTTTGACATAATTGCTCAAGAAGGATGAGTGAGTGGTTGATGAAGAATGCTAATCCTATGGTACAGTTTGRGACTAGTAAAAGTATTCAACAAAGCCTGACACGTGTTACATGTTGCCAGGGAATTTGCAGTGCCATACAGGATTATCCAGGAAATTGACTGTTTTCACATGACACAGTGACAGATGTGTAATTGCTCAATAGTAAGTACTTTGCTCAGTCTTGTCCTCTGAAGCTACTGTTTCAAGTAGTCATTTATTGAAGCYGAGCAACTGCAATGAAATCCTAAATGAGTGCAGTGCATCTCATGGGAGGGTTGAAGAAGGCATTGATGTCACAGGTAATACCTGACATGAAGTGCTAGTGCAAGTGGGAAGTGTGTGATAGATCTGTTGACRTAAAATAGAAACTCATTAATCACAWCTGATATTATAGCTATACAGTGGTACTGAGTTAGTGCGAAATGAGTTAGCAATATAGAAATTTGTTTGAGTTTGTTTGAGTACATTTCTTAGTGYGGAAAGGTCCGAAACAGGAGGTCTGAAAGATGGATCTGCTCGGAACAGCGTCTATGCACAGCACAAACCACATGTGAATGAAARAACAGGTCTTGTTGCTTTCTACATGTAAAAGGTACTAATGTACAAGTTCTTTCAGTACGGCTGCGTCTACCTCTTATGATGGTATGAACTGTTCTCCACTCAGACTAACCAGCTACCTTTACTGGCAGGGCAACTGCAGTCATAGCAGATTGCTGTATGCTGTTTTAACTGCTTTGGTACAGTGCTGTGTCCTTAACTGCTTGCTTGTGGAACAACTTAGTAGGTGGTTACTGAAAAAACACAGAGTTGTTAACCTTGAAAACCTTGCAGAGGTCCCTCTTCCTGAGACTTTAAATGATACTTCAAGGCGAGGTGATGGCTAATCATCAAAATAAAATAATCTGAAATTGTCTCTCCCTTTGTCTATGTGGCATTGACTTTTGTATATTAAGAGAAATGTCTCTATTATAAGAAATATAGGTGTAAATGTAATACAGATTACAGCTGTCCCTGAGACCTTGGCATTTTTGCTGGGACAAGTTTTCTGTTAGTTTCAAAGGAAGAACATTTTGCATCACTGAAAGAATGAATGGGCTTTTTGTTTGTTTAAGGACATTTATGATAATGTCTTAATCTCTGCAAAAAGAAACAGTGTGAAGTTAAATAGGTGTCACAGTTCATGAAGTTCACAGATATATCTTACAAGGGAAAATATTGGGTGATGAGTTCAAATGTTGCTGGTTTTCATTTCACTTAGGAAGATAAGCAGATTGCTATGCATCTTCTGGTGTCTGCAGTGTAAGAATATRTTTTTCTACAACAGTGGTTTGATATCGTGAAGATCCCATTCCTCATTTTGGTTTGTAAGGATTAAAGTCATTTTCTTCTGCTAATTTTAGCTGTGGAAGCAATAACCTGTGAAAGGAAAATCCATATCTTGAAGCTGTAAATTCGGAAGCGGTATGTTCTCATGTCTATTGAACAATATGAATAGCTCTTTTTAATCAAAAGAAACTGTTAAAAATRGGCTTTCTAGGAGCGATCATGTTAAAGAGTGGTTTTGCTAGCACTTGGTGTWATTTTTGTTTATTTATCTACTGGCAACTTTTTTATTTAGTTGTATTATATTAGTTCAAAGGAGCATGTGCTAGATAGAGTGCCAGTAGATGGCAATCAATAGCCTCGGTGTCTTAGATGTTTTCCATCTGCATGACTTTTACCTAGTCCTATAATTTAAAGGCAAATAAGACCTTAACTGCCAAACCATGTTTATTACAATGTAGAGCAAGTAATAAATAAATAAAGAACCCTCCTTTGTAAGATGTGAAAGCCAACATTTTGCTCTACTAGCTTATTTTTCTTTCCAAGCAGAAGTACTTGCTCTCTAACAAGTTAATTATAGGTGAAAAATAAGACTTCATCTTCATATTACAGGCTACGTATGAAATATTAGCTTCCAGATGAATAGCCTAACACTAGCCTGTTTAAATACTGATGGCTGTGAAATGACTATTTTAACCATATTAAATGAAAATGATGCATTTCATTTTCTCATTTAATGACCTCAGTGATATCCTCCTTCATCTTTATTAAAAAAAAAAAAGTGATAGAAATTATAGGCTTAGTTTTCAGAAGGCATTAGTGGTGCTGTCAGTATGTTAAAGTTGTATTCAAGCTCTAAGATGCTGGCAGTCAACTGYGAGAGTATAAGGATGGTCAGCTGGACCAAGGAAAGAAGGTAAGAAGGGGGTAAATACTGTACTGGCACACAGCAGAAATGGGAGTGGAGAGTCTGAGGGTGGACAGTAAGGACAGCCGAGGATGCTTTGTGGATGACCCATAGTCTGTATGGATTAGATATAATGTGAAGCTGAACCATCAGCTTGAGTAATATATAGCACGATAAAACCTAGGTTTTCCAAAAGATAAGTAAACATATATGCATATATGTGCTTGCAGTGTTAACATTTTACATTGGTATATGACTCTGATGTTTCAGGTTTGCCAGTCTTTCAGTAGAAATGAAAATTTGATTAAATCTTATGTTCTTATATCACAACATATATTCTTATAACCACAACAGCATCTTATATCAAGATTATCTTATACTAAGATGCTGTTGTGGTAAGAGAGGTCCTCAAACTTTTTTTTTTTCATACAAGAAGTATTTGGATAATGTTTTCTTATTCTTTCTTTTTTACATTTACGCAGACATGTGTCATGGTAGGTGTTATACGAATTGGCACAATTTATGGGTATGCTGGCTTCCACTTAGCTGCGCGGCTCCAGAGGCCAGTTGGAAAGACTGAGTTCTGGTAGAGTTCAGTCCATCCTGTCCAGGTTTCTGCCCTCCTTCAGGCTGTAAAGAGCGAGGATGTTAACCCAGTCATTGGCTGCCTATATTTGTCGGCCATTATTAGTGGGTTAGTTCATGACCCTGATCTTGATAGAAGCCAAGCAGGAGGAAAGCAAAGCTAAGCTCTGGCTAGCAGAATGAAWTACAAAATCAGCAAAATCAGTGTGGTAATGCAGTGTTTATTTTTTAAGAGTGTTCAAAAAAAGACTAATGCTAGCTGAAGATAATGTATTGAGCATAATAGAATTAAATATTAACAAAATGCATTTACTAAAAACATAAGAGGGATTCATATTTTATAAGATTACAAATCTAATTAACTTCATCCTTTGAATTCTTCTGTTTAATGTCCTCTTAACCTAGATATAGGTATTTCCTTATTTACATGCATATGCAAATATTTTCAATATTAGTTCATATTTTCACCCAAAAGGCTGTTAATATTCAGCMTGATTAATTTGTATCACTTGTAATTTCTTTGCTTCCATTAATGTGGAATTAAGAAATTAACACTGACTCCTGGGTAATGATATGTACTAACATGTCTCATAAGTATTTGTATGTTCTCCCAATATACTTGTAATCTTCCTTTAGATCAGCAGATGAGAATAAAATATTTATATTAGTATTTGGAATGCACTGTAGTATGCCTTTGATAGGCTGAGTATGTTGTGTAAGTTAGGCTTGAAAATGTTTGTTATTTTTCACATGGGCAAGATTGCATATGTAAAAASGTTTCTTCTAGTTAATTTTTCAAAAATGAAAGCTATAAAATCTTGTGTCCTGTTAAATAAAGACCTCCAAGGAAAGCTTTTACAATGAAAACTGTTGTCATTCTAGAATGTAAGAGAAGTTAGGAGGAGGAGAAAACACCGAGTTAGTGTATTGGAGGATAGTGGTTAGCAAACTGGCAGTGAGCAACGCTGCTCTAGATCTGAGTACAGATCACTGCAATTCTTTGGTAATACTAGGTAATATGTCAACATAATATTACAGGAAAGATGCAGAGGATGAAATTTCTTCTTGAAAACTTGAAAGTAAAAAGCAGAACATTTTATTTCCAAGTCCATTTTAGATATATTTCTAAGACAACTTCAGGAAATACCAAGGACTTTTTTTCCTYCCTCCACAGGAGTACAGATAAAGTATTGGTTTTTCTAAACATKTTTTGTACTGAATTTCTTTTTTATTTTCTTTCATTTGGTTATTTTCTTTCTGTTCTGCAGACAGAATAGAAATTAAATTAATATACTATGTTTGCAGGTATGTCAAGATCCTTCAAGGCCTGTTTCTGCTATAATACTATTCAGTCTTTCATATATATGTCGACTGAAGCTGGCAGGTTCTCAATTGTGTTTSACAGGAAATGCTATTTTATGCACCACTATCTCACTGCAGAATGCAGCTCCAAATGATTCTACACCAAGAGCATCATTTGTAAGTTAAACTCTTAAAGATGCCATCTGCACATAGAGTTTTGGGTGCCAGAGTGTGAGACACTTTTCCATTTTCATATGCTTTTTCCTGCAAGGTTTTGTTTGTACACTTGGTTCTCAGCCTACATTATCAAAAGATAACTGAAYAGAAATATAGGTGAGACTGGCACGCATTGTGCCATTGTTCGACCCATGCTTTATTATGTGGCTAAGATGGAACTCAACAGTRGTAATTTTCTTTTTGGTAGATTCTCTTCATCTAGGTAAGGAGATCACYTTTTGGGAGTGTGTACTGAGAGATGGGGATGCCCTAGCTGCAAGAAAATCTGTATCTGTAAATCTGCTGAATCTGCTAAATCTGCTGAAAATCTGCTMTCTGTAATAATGGAAGTTGAACTTGATTATGTATTTGAAGTCGCAGTGTGATTGAAATAGTTTTCTCAGCATGTGACAAAGAATTAGGGAAATGTGTTAGAAAGCTGGTGGAAGGTAGAGCAGTCCAAAATCATTCATGGCMGTCTATGGAAAAGGCTCTGGTTGAATTTTTAAAGACTCTACTTTCTGTAAGAGGTCTCAGACATAGTTGTTTCGTAGTGAAAGAAATTGGCCTTGTTCTTTTGGACCTCTTTGGTAGTTAAATGATCTCTAAGTAGAGCATTAGTGAAGTGGAAATGCTGATGATTAACTGTTTAAAAGCGGAACCAAATCACTTTACATTATGTAAGGGTTTGCTAAACATAGTAAACGGAATTTTCCAAAAAAATACTTAAACTCAGTTTCTTGCCTTGCAAGTCGTAAGGTAGGGATTCATTTTCTATGCAACTCTGGATATTGTACGTTCTTGTAATGGAATTTAAAACCTACTTTTATAGACACTTGATCTAATTCACTGTTGCCGGAGTAACGTGAARTTCAGAGTTTGCTATTTGGCAGGCAAACAAAGGAGGGATTGACTGTCAAGTATTTTGTGTTTAAGTATAATTATCATGGATCTTTTGAAGGTTGTTAGGTTGTTTCTGCTCCTCTCTGGGTTGTAACTAGTGTTTGGCTGGCTGAAAGATGGTTGTCAGTTAAACRTGTTGTAGGCATGAGCTATGCCTTCAGATGACTTTTGATATCCAGTTCCTGCTGTGAGATATTATAGTGTTTGCTTGAAATTATACAGAAAGCATGCAGTCTACCTAGATTTTTATATGAATGTTTTAATGTCATTTCATAACTGCTAATAGAGATCAAATGTTCACACTCTGACTTTTAACTGTTCTTTAAGCAATTGGTTGTAGTTCTAGAAACAGTTTCAGACTCCCCAGTTGACATTGGTGCTGCAGTCATGCGAGATGGCAATATGGCAGGGAAGCAGGGTGATGATGAAAATGAGTTTAGAAAAGTAGTGTGAGGAATGGGTTTTATTTGTGTGTTAGAAGTTTCTGTGGAGTTTTGGCTGTTTGAGTTGGAAAGTTTTCAATTGTTCTTGCAGTAAAAGCTGAAGAAAGCCCAAAGGA
>PTEX01000036.1:2199329-2225526 GCA_003342815.1 Eudromia elegans | reverse complement strand
ATTTGTAACCAAATATGAAGTAAATGAACATAAATGTTTTCGTTTTCTTGCAGTCTTCTGGCTGATTTTTTTCCAGACTATTCCGTGCCAGACTTGTCAATCAAAGTTTCTACCCTAAACACACTAGTTTCCACGCCTTCTGTGTCTGACATATAGCCATATCTTTGTTTTGCTCTCCTCCATTGATCTCTTAAGACATTCCAGGATCATGATTATAGTTGTTTAAAGAGGTAAAGAGGCAGGTGTTCTTTTGTTCTGTTTTTCRTATTTGAACAGGTGTGGGGAGGGTGTGGGTTTTTTCTTAAGAATTGTTCAATAGTTAAAGGAAATAGATGTGAATAACAATTAAAACAAGAACAAAAACCCTGCCCAGGGTACCTCGTGTGTTTCAACAAGGTATCTGCTTCAAATAGTGCATTATGACAAAATAGCTAATGTCTTGTCCTAATTCCAACTCCATTAGGTGTGATGAAGGATAAAATATAGGAGTCAAGGAACAGCACGTTAGACAAGAAAGCTTCAAATGCATGCCTTCGGAGGAGCAAAGGGGCTGCTTGTTCAGTTATTCTTCCTAATATACATTTTTAGCTGATCGATTGTAAGCATAATATACATTTTTGAGTACTAGTGTGCTGTACAAACCTGAAGCTTAAATGACTGCATGTGTTCTCAGTAAAAAGCGGAGAGATTTCCAACCGTTTTGGAAGTATTTTGTAGCTGCATTCAGTTTAGTGATGTGAAATATCAGTTATTCCCTAAGGTATTGTGTAGTTGTAGATCATAAACTTTTAGCTTAGATTAAACATCACAGCTGGCTGCCTTAATTTGGTGCACTATAGCACAAATGTTTCAACAGCTTGGCTAAAATGAACCATACTGCAAATTCAAGAGAAGAGCGAAGGTCAGTGCACGTGGTACCTAGTGATTTGCATTTTTTTCTTTTTCTTTTTTTATATATTATACATATTCTGTTGAACTTAGTTTAGTGSAATAAAATTTGACAGGGTAGACAAGGTTAGCAAAGGAACCTGAATGRATTTCACTTAAAAATAATATGGCAAAGTAGTGGAGTCCAAAAAAATAAAACACTCAAGTTTTCAGAAGGAAATGAAATTCTGAGYATCTTCTGGATAGCCAGATCTTCTGTGTTCTTCCATACATATTTATGTATGCATATATTTCATACAATTTATAATCCTGATTTCTAATCCCAATCTGTTGCAATTAAACATTTCTCTTGCATTTTAAGAGCTTTGTGGTCAGCATGGCAGCTATGCTAAGCATATACAGAAGAGGACTTGGTCAAAATGACAAACTTGGGAACTTGGAAATCCAGGCAGAGATTTCAGGCTCTCAGGCTGACTGACAAAATGGGTCATTCTGCAGCGAAGTGGGAAGCAGCCTTCACAAAAGATTACACTTGAAAGAGGGTTGTTTGGATAAGCTGGGGACTCAAAGCAGCTGCCACTTTTACAWGTCTACTCAGGATAAACCTAGTGTTTAAAAAGTTACATTCATGTAAAAGGTAATTTTATTTAGCCTAGCACAAAGAAAATGAAAAACATCCCGGTACGTTTGAAATTACAGCATATTTAAAACTAGTGAAATTCTGTGTAATTACACAGTGAAATTCTGTGTAATTAATTTTGTTTAATGTGCGCTCAAAATCCACATTAACTGCTAATCTAGTTGTAGTTGCACTTAATACACATACCTGTATATGGAGTTGAAAAACATGGTCCAGAAGTTTTGACTCATTTAAGCAGTAATTTTTGTAATTTTAGGTAATTAAAAAATGAATGTGTGTACCATAAAAACTTGGTCCAGTTTATACCTATGATAATTACCTTGTCCTCAGAGGGACAAGATTTAAGAGTGTTAATTTGGAGATTACTAGCAGAAATAGTTTTCTTTCAGTCTGCTACTTCCTACTGTATTTCATTTGATTAATATCTTGTGCACAATAAAAATAGGAGAAAGGGCTTTCATGAACCTTTCCTGAGTTCTCTACAGGATTTTCAAACATTTATTTGCCTTCACATACATGCAAGTTAGTCTGGGTTCTTCCTTCACCAAAGCTCAAAGTGTGAATTATGCCTTTCTTGTACYGTCTTCTGATCTAACTCATCAATGCCTTCACATCTGTGATAACTGTGGTGATCTGCTGTACAAAGTATGTCCCTGTAGCTACCTCATGGCTTTTCTCAAGTGGTAAATGCTCTCCTTGGCAGAATACCTTTATATATTCAGTTATTATGCAGCCAAGACTCTATCTCCTGTAACAATTTCCATCCTCCATGGTTCCCTGAATCCAGATACTTCCTTCCATCACTTCCATTTTAATAGTTATTTTTCTGTAATGTTAAAACCGCCTTATTTTTTGCTACTTGATACTTCTGATTATTCCATTTCTTTGTGCTAGGTGTAGGCCAGATCCATCTCACCCTATAGGGAACTTTGCAAAGCMCTGAAGTCGTGTGATTAGGTGATGTGTGCTAATGAAAAGCAGGAATCTGCCGGATTGTAAAGTAAAGCCTATGTTTTTGATAATKGCTGATTCAAACTGTGGTACCCAAGATCAAATGTGGGTTAAGGTCCCTATTTAATTTATCAGTCCTAATTGGCCTCAGTTTTTCTAGATTTAAGATTTCTTGTCAGGAAGTGAACTAACGGTCTGAGACACTGCTGCCATAAAATGCTTTCAGTCAGTCTTGCTGCACCACTTGAGTGATCCAGAATTTAATTGAAATTTACTGTGTTAATAGGAAATAAGACATACAGTTGTTAACTTAGACTTCAGTGTGTGAGGAAGTTACGTGTCTATAATACCATCTGCTAAATATTTACCTAAATAAAAATAAACTCTTATGTTCACTGGAATTTAATCTTCACAAAACACCTATTCCCCAATCTTTGTAATATGATTTTCATAATGTTTTCTAAARTATCCTTTGTTTCCCACCAGTTAATTTCTTGTATTCATGTTATTTTTAAATGCCTTTACTTCAGTGTTAATGCTTTAGGCTTTTACTTGGTTTGATTTTTACTTGACAAGTTGACAGCAACAATTGTTACTCACTGGCTTTTGAAAACTCAATTTGTTTGATGACGGTGTGTTGTGCTGTGAATACGTAAATGTTGTTGGAATCTGAGGCTGTAGAAAATTAAGTACTTAACTCTGGTTTCTCTYTATTTGTTTTAGGAGTATGAATTTATAGTATAATCAAATGTGGAGATTAAGTAGTTTGTGTATGTTTTGCTTTTATTATTATTAATTGAAGTCAGACTCGTGTGTCATTAAATCTTGAAAACGGCACAAGTAGAAGGTCTTCAAATAAAACCATTGTTTGGTACTGTTAAAGCTGCTATAAATCATTAGATCCTTAAAACTTTTGAAAAATTAGTTGTTTGTGGGCTTAATAACTGAACTTGAGATATGGAATCTATTAAAAGTCATCTGCTAGAGTGCTTTAGAAATCACAGTGGAGACACAGGTAATTTGGAAAAAGTGATGCTAGGCATCTTTATTAAGAAGAATAGCTTGGTTGTTGGTACTTCATGAGAAACAAATTTTTGTTATGTAAGTACCTGTCTCTGAGGTTGAGCATCAATATTTTCTGCGCTGATCCGAAGGAAATATGACTGAGGACAGTGTTTGTTGAGCAGTAGGGGAAGTTGATTGGTATAGATTTGTTTTTATTGAGTAGAGCAATCATAGTGTTACATAATTTCTGAACGACACATAAGTGCAGCCAACAGATTTGGGTAATGTGACCGTCCAGTGAAGCTTGAGGATGGAGGATGAGTGCTTGTCATCTGCCATATCCTTCAAGGGAGCCCTGTTATGGGGAGATCTGGAAAAGCTTTTTGATATTCTGACTTTTGTTTGTTTGTTTTTTTAACTTAGTTCTGCTATGTGTTTTGAAAAAGCCAGCTATTACATTGAAGGTTTTTTTTTTTCTATTAAAAAGGAAAACTTTTTATGAGATAGAATTAAGAAGAAATAGCTAAAAGATTATATTGCTTATTTGATGAGTTTGGGTAAATATAAAACCTTCCTGGAAGATTAAGGTTGCTAAATCAAGTATTCACTTGGGAAWTATTTTAGTGGAGATGGGCTTTGGTTTTGTTCTTGTTCCTGTTGGCACGGTAGGTTTTTCAGTTTGGCGAGCCTYCTATCTGCATCTTTCCCTTCCTCCCTGCCCCTGAAAGAGTGAAATGTTCYGATTTTACGGTTGCGTTGCTTTCAATTGAGTCATTGCTCATTATGCAGTCTAGAACTTTGAGCTGTCTTTTCATCCAAATGCAGAATTGTTGCTCAGGGTGCGAGATGACTGTGAGGTTACTGTTGCAAGTACAGAGGCCCTAGAAATCAAATTAATTTTTTTATGATATTCTTCAATCGGAAAAAAAAAAAATAGAAGTGGGATTATAAAAGCTGTGACTTCTATCTAATAATGAGAAAGTTCTGGCTATCTCATATAAAACACGTCTTTTGGCAGCTTGATATAAATTAACTTTTTWAAAATTTGAGCCCTGATTCAGTCGAGTATTTCATATGAATTAAACTCTAACAACACTTAAATTCACTCAGGTGCCCAACTGTCTTTTTAGAAACATTTTCCRAATAGCACACCAGTAATAAAATATGTTCCGTGCCTCATGATATTCAGACAGCTAACTTTGTGTCTTTCTGAATGTCACAAATAAGATTTGTTCCAGTACGGAAGATATTAGTGTTTTTTAGCACAGATGATTAAACAAATACTGCTTTTGGAACTAGCAATAGGTTAGTCTGCTGTCAAATGTGGAACAACTGAAAAAAGAATGGAAATTTAGGCAGCTGGCTTGTGCTTGAAAAATAAATTTAGGGTATATAACTACTTGTAAAACCTTTGTGTTGGAAGGTAAAAGAAGTGATAAACTGGATTTGTGAACCTGGCAAGAAGACTGTAACAACAGAGTGCATTTGGGACATGGGAGCTGGCATTTTGTGCAGGGTAGCGCTGTGGGCACTGCTGCTCGGTAGCTGCAGAGAGCAGGGATGCAGAGCTGGAGAAAGAAACCATCTGTGTGAAGCAGGCAACTGAAACGCAAGAGCAGACACGATAGAGGAGAGGATACGAATGTTGCAGCTTGTCCTGCAAGGCAGTGGCGTAGGAATCGTYGGTCTAGAACGCTGTGTTTCTGGTGACTACTTTTTGAACTGCAAAATGCATGGAAATACRTGACAAGGGATATGTCGGAGAGAAGTACAGCAGAACTGGACCTCTTCCTTTTGACCTTGGGTCTTGCATCGTGTCTCGTTTAAAAGTTGTTCTAGAAAGAGACTATCGAAGCCACTGTTATTTGGAACATTTTTTTTTTCCTGAGAATACAAGTGTGTATTAAACTACATTTTAAAATATCRGGCCTTTTTTAAAGTATACATGAGAGATACTTTTTGTGCTGCAGGATATAATTTAATTTAAAGCAGGGTTACAAAACGTAGCTCAAAAAGGAACATGCGAAATATTCAGATATATAGAATAAATATTGGCTCAGAGAAAAGAAATATGTACCTATTTRCTCAGTTTACAGTTATGTCTTGAACAAAATAGGTAGATATTTTTGATGTTTCCTGAAACAATTGGAAATTTGGGTTGCCAAAATCAATTTAGTCTTTTGAAAGTGTGGTTTATTGGTGGGGTTTTTTATTATTWTTTTTTATTCCGATCCAAATAGTTTCATGGGTCCCTCTCTCGTTTCTTCCCCCTTCTCCAAAGCATTTGGCACTTAAAGCAGTTGCTTGCTCTTTTCACTTTCACTTGTTTGTCAACTTTGATAGGAAGGCAGGTCTTGGTTCTTTATGGGTGCCAGAAACTAATTTATATAGAGTTAAACCTGAAATGAACATCTCTTCCTAGAAATGTTGAACCCAGCATCAATTTCTAAGAGGTTCATCATTCTTGACATAGTGGGAGCTTATGCATAACTGAAGTCAATTTTCACTGCAGACTTTATTGAGCGTACAGCTAGATAACCTGAAAGTTTGACCATGTTGAGAAACTTGGTGGAACTCATGAAGAGCTCAGCTGTTTTCTTATATGAAAGCAAGATGCTTTGTTTTTCCTAATATCTACATTTTGTAATACTCTGGAAACTTTAGAAATAAAAATCTCATTTTTTTTAGTGTGCTTGCCACAGTGATCATTTTGGAATTTTCKGTAAAAGCCAAGTTTGCAGCCAATATTTTCATCCTTCAAATGCCATCGTTGTGTTTTATATGAAGAGTGAAAAGGCAATATTCCCCTATCCCTGAGCAGGATTTGTGTGTGTGTGTGTGAGATCCTCTGGTAGCATAACAACTATGCAAAAATGCATAGGAAACTGGGAAAAGATGAACAGATTTCTCATAGAAAGATTTTTGGCTAAACCAAAAATAACAAAAAATGGAGATTGAACTTGTTGYGCAGTTTAGACTTAAAGATTGCCTGTGCTCTATGTGTTCAGGTGGCTTCTCAAATCCACAGACACCTTGTTCTGCTGGATGCTGCGGAAGGGGTCTGGAGAAAATGAGTAAAAGCTGTAGTAGTAATAGTGCGGTGTACAGCCATGCAGGCAGTTGTGGCACCCTGGGGTAATGTAACAAAACTGTAAAATGCCTTTGCTGCTACCTRTGGGGTGCATCTTAGAGGCCCTGTGGATGACTCTTCATGTTTTGGCATTAATAAAACATCTGCTTCGTTATATGCTTTATGCATCCTTTCTGACTTGTGTTCAGTTGGAAATTTAGGAAATTGGTCTAGAGCTGCCGTATGGTTTGCAATCCATTTTTTTGTTTGCATTTTTTTGCAATTTGCAAAAAGGTCTGTAGTATTTGTAGATTTTTTTTTTTTTTCAGTTTGTTTACAGAGCAGAGGCTGTTTCCTGAGCTGTGACTAATTGCCAGAATTCAGCCTGCTTCATGTGCATCTTTGCAAAACTTATGTAAGAAGGAGCATCTGTTGGGAATGAAGTGTGTTTAGATACCCTGCCTTGTCCAAAGGCTTGACTAGCCAAGCTTTGTTTAGAAAKAGTCATGAATTATAACTAATGATAATGTGCATTAAAAGACACTTGTGAAATTTTTAACAAAACATTTTTTTGACACCAGTGTACCAACAGATTGATTATAGGCCAATAAAAGAGGTTTTTATTCGTCACCTTGAATGTATAGTGTAGTATAAACTGGCTAATAAAGTTGTTTGATTGCCGTAGGTTTGGTGTGATCTCTCCTCACTCCTATTTTTTTGAGGCAAAATTTGGATTTATTCCTCTTTTGCCTGAATAGCTCTAAGATGAGATTGRGGTGTCTCTTCAGACTTGTGTAAAGTAGTTGTTATGCTTTTATGAATAGATCATAGTTTGGGTGGTTATTTTTCCCTCTTCAAGCAGTTTTATGTGACAGCTGCTTATGCTCACGATTATAAGTCGTTGTCTTGGTTCCATTAGAGCAGTAATCGAGGGACTGTTGCAGCGTGTTTTTCTGATGATACATGGCAGTGGGAAATAAAGGTCTAGTTAGCATTTCCTTAAATGGTGARAAATTATATTTGGAAAAGAGAAATATAAGTAGAAATCTGGTTGCAATGCTCTTTAATCAAGTTAATAATAACTAGGAAAAGAAACACTTAATTAGCCACCTTGAGGTGTTACAAYTTTGTGCTTATGCGGGACAGATGTGCTTAGGAGGTAATGGTTGCTTTCCACACACAGTATAAGAGGGTCTGAGTTTTTTTGCTTGGATTAGCCACACTCTCATAGGGTGATGAAAATGTTCTGCTATGTGCTTTACTTTGAAAACAAAACTTGGGTGCTAAAAATAGTAAACTAACTCAGTTTCCAGATTTCAGTACTGTGGAAACGGTAGCAGTACTGTAGTTTTGATAAAGTCAGTGAGAAATTTTCTATATTAAATGTGTGAAAGAAAAGAAAATGTTATACTTTTCTTCTCTTTCAACTGTAATATAACTATATCAGTCAAATATCACTGTAAATTCTAATTCTGCTTCGCCTTGGTTTGGTGGTGTTATGAAACTCGGATTTTGCTCATGGGTTTTGATTAGGCGTATGCGGAGGGAAAAAAATATGGGGAATGTCATGAGAAAGCCTATTAAAATATGATGACATTGTCATAGCGATTTAAAGGCTTATTTTGCCATTTATTTCTAGTGTTCTGTATTTCTAGGCTTCAGCTGAGATGATGAAGTAGATGGGAGTGGTAAAGCTCCGTTCGTAATAAAAAGTACCGCCACAACAAACTGTGCAGCGTCAGTTACTGGTGAAACACACCCTGATGCTTTATAACACTGCTAAACCCCTGAAATTTTTTGCTGATGTTTCTGTGCAAAATATTKGCAGGTTTGCCAATTATTCAATAAACTATTTGCATATTATGTCATGCTTGAAGCAACTGCCAAATTGGCAGCTGTGAGTTGTTTTTTGTTATTGCTAGACCTATTTGCAGTGGTACTTGGATCATATGTTATGGATTTTCCTCTCTATTATTTTGACCAGCAAATGATCAAAGTTTGCTCTGTGCAAARGTCAGAGGAGCAGCTTGGAAATGGTGCACACTTCCTTTGCATCATAGCTCAAAGGCTTCATCTCTGTAGCACAATTTCTGGGTTTTAACTAGTAAAATGTTACAGGTCTGGCTCAACTGTTCATGCACTCAGCTTTAGGCAGGGTTTTATTTATCTAAGTTGGACTAGTGGTGCTATAGCTGAGATCATCTSAAGACATATGAGGTATGATACAGGTAATTCTCTATTAAACCRGTTAGTGAGTGTTTTATGATATTTTCTTGGGAACGTGGATACTGCAATAACACAGATTAGGACTAATAACAGCGTTAGCACAAAGTTCAAAATGGTGCTTGGGGAGCTAATTTCTGTGAGAATGACAATATGGGGTGATGTATTYGCCTTTGGAGGTGTTTAGGACTGTACTACTGCTCGTTTCTCTCTCTTCCCTCATCTTCACCAGCTTTTAGAAGCAAGCATATAGCAATAGTCATTTCTTGCTCTGGCCTTGCATTATACCATGTTGTGTTTTAGATTGCTGTTGCTTGTGGCTGTTAGTGTGGCACTGCGTRCTTTGACACTTCTGGGCCATATATCAGTGTTATGTGTAATTTTGTATGTGTTTCTTTTGGAGGTGTGCTGACGAGAGTGAGGTCTTCTATACCTCACCATGTAGGGGTGTGGGTATGTCTTAGAGGACCACTGATATCTTAGGGGAATCCTAAGTAACAGCAGAACAATTATTTGCTATACAGTTTTACTGAAAGACAGAATGTTTGCTAGTCATGGGTCTATAGCCAAAGCAAAAATCAGTAGCATGAAAAATCTGTTTTTTAAATCAATATCTGGTTATTTTATTAAAAATCCATGTATGCCTTGTGAGCTAAAATCTACTCCCACTTTGTTTAGCTGTGAGAATAAACTACAAAACTACAGTGAGACTATTGAAATGTCTTGGTTTTTGCTTGGCTAATAGGTTAGTGTTATTGTGGAGGGTTGCATGAGTGCTGCTATGACTCTACAGCAATAATCTCTAATTTTAATGCAGATTTTTAGCTTCTGAGTTTAGTTGTTCTCTACAAACTTAGTCTTCAGTGCAGTGTTCGTGTGCTTTCTGTAGCCACGTTGGTGGCCTGTGCTGAAGACGCCTGTTTTTTGTTGAGCTCCATAAAGCATTTCAGGTGTAAGAGGATTCAGCTGTACCTGAGCTCCAAGTCTTCTGAAGACCAACTTTTCTCCCCAAGACCTCTATGACAAACATCAGCTGTTATTCTGGAGTGGAGGTAAAGGAAAGAAATGTGAAATGAGTAAATCTGACTGCAACACTGATGCTAGCAATTACAGGCTGTTTCAGTGATTTGTCTTCATAAAGCAGCGCTGTAATCCCTGCAGTCTACCGGAGTGATGCAGTTTGAGTGTAAGAGTTTTGAATGCGATAAGTTGTCAAGTCTTTTATCTAAGTAAGAATAAAAATGCCTAAGAATAAATTTTGCTCTTAGGCAAAAAGTAAAAGGTAAAATAAGTAATTTAATATGCTATAAAGTAGACAAAACCGATGGCTTAGGAAAGCTACAACCACGCTGGTTAATGGCCTTCTGAATCATCCASAGCAGCTGGAGCTGTGAGATTTTTGTGTATCAGATTAAGAGTATATACAGTGATTTCTGGGTTGGATTTGCAAGTTGGAATGTGCAGTTAAGCAAAAGGGCAGAAGCAGCATCCAAGGCTGCCCCTGACAGGAAATTGGGTGACAAAGATGTCAACAGAAAACCCTTCAASAAACTATTTAGCATATATAAAACCCAGTATTTATTACTAGGAAATATTGAATCTGTTGAGGCAGGGGGGAGGAGGGGACGTGGAGGGGATGGAATATTTTCTATGAACACATAAGCGGTATATTTGGTATTTAATTTAGATGAATAAAGAATGTGGTATATTTGCCTTTCTTAGAGTGGTACAGATAATATGTGCAGAGATAATCCATTCAGAGGATGTTTTTTGAGCAGATTTTTGTTGCAAGAGAGCTGTTTGTAGAACACTGACAGATGCATGTGTTGTGGAAGGATGTTTTTCACGGTGTTTTATGCTGTTTTGCTGTGGTGTGCAGCATAATAAAAACCCAAGCTACAGCTATAAAAATGTACCTCTTAGAGTCYGCAAGGTAATTCTGGTATGTCTAAGTATTAAAATAATTTGACAGGTTTTGGTGCATCTGCTTTTTTCAGTTTGCTACAAAGTTCTGCTCGTTTTAACATCTTGCCTCTAATACTGTATGAGATTAGAGAGTGGTACCACCTTGGTGGATGGGTAGCTCTGTTCCCACATCTGAGTAGGAGAGTTTATACAAGTTGGCATTGCCCTCCTGTGTGTGGTACCTATAGAACTTTTATGTAAAAGAGTCCCCTTGAGTACAAAATTTCTGTTGTGTTTGCAGTTGCAGTAATTGCCCTGGAGCTCTGCAGGGCTTACAGGGCCCATGCTTAGGATCATGTAGCATCTTCAGATGGAAATTTATTTTGGTCAGCACTCTGGCACTTTGTTGGAAGGCAAAGAATATCAGTGTTTCTTCTTTCTCTTCCCTGGAGTTCTTCTTCTTCCTTCATATTTTTTTTTCTTATCGTCCCTGCAATGATTTTACATGCTTGCAGTCAGCTGATGCCTACTATTTTCCTGTAACTGCCTCCCTCAATTATATATTGCAAACATAATAGTAGTAATAAGTATGTAATAAATGGCACTCGGGTACTGCAGGGAGTTTTGAGATATAAACTGCATGTGAACTTGTTCCCTTGCAAAGGAAGAGCTTCATTGATCGTGGACTGATGCCTTCTGGTAGGGCTGTTTAAGTACTTCAGAGAGCAGTCTCAGTAATTTAAGCAACAGGCAATGATGGCACAAGGCATTGTTCCACAAAGTCATTTAAGTGCTCACTCTCTCATGRGGTTAAGGCAGGGGTTGAGATGATTGTTGCAGGCAATGCTGCTCTGAGTTAAGTGACTTAAAAATCACCTACAGCTCTCTTTACCGTTGTGCTAATTAGAGTGACCCCGGCAACTGAGAATTTTTCATGCTCTTATTTMTCTCACCATACAAGTGTGTTCTTAATGCTATTTATTTTAATAAGCATTAACAACATGCAGAAGTGTTTAAAAAAAAAAAAAGTGTTAGTTGAGGTTCTATTTTAAAAAGTCACCTAGAAGCAGCTTGTTTGACTCATATCTAAAAATRAAAATTGATTTCAAAACCAGTGCTGTAGTCCCTCTTTAGGCTTTAGAGGAGGTCCTGTGAAAGCTCACTGATTTGTTCAGGGGCCAGAGTGYATGATCTAGGAGGAGGCTGAGGGGGTTGACCCTGAGGAGGATGAGGCTTAGGAAGGAGCTGCATTCAGTGTCCTATTCCTACTTGGTGCCTTGTGGAGAGGATGGAGGCATGTAGGAAGCATTGGGGAGATGCCTCCTACAGCGGGGAGATAGGTGCTGTGATGATGTAGAGTGCCACGAGAGTCTCAGGGAAGCTGCAGAGCTTGGCTTGTTTTAAAAAATCCTTTAATACAAAGCAACTGTTTTTGGGAATGATGTTGTGGTGGCAATTGGACAGCAATAAGAATGCAATACCACCTTGGTTTGTTCTGAGTATTAAAGCATGCCTCTTGGCTTGCTAAGATCATCTTTTACTTGGCAGATTTGCTCTAATTGGGAAAAATGGACAAGACTTTTGGTTCCAACACACCTTTTTCAGTATTTATAGTATTTTTGTGTACATAGTAGTACACTGGATGTTAATTTTACATGTTTTGCGTAGAAGAGGATTAATGTGTATTTATTGTGGGGGACTCTGAGTAACACAAGGCTTTTGCATTAACTTTATATAGTAGGTAATTTATAAATGTAAATTTGGCAATGCAATGCAAAGAATGTTTCTTTCCAGCATTTGATCAATTTTGTCTGTTGATACAGCCAGTGCAGCATGAAGTTACATTTAAAATACCAATTTGTCATTTTAAGAGGAGCTCTTGTATCATAAAGAACAGTTTACAAGGTTTTGGGGGAGTCTACTACCTTTAATTTTTCCCAAATTGTTTTTCTTAAACTTGACTGGTAGAATAAATATTTTGTTCTAGCAGCAAGATTTCTGCTATCTCTGTAGGAAAGAAGCAGTGTAAGTTAGTGAAATGTGTGGAATGAAGATCAAGTTGAAAGACTGTTAAGTGCAAATAGCCTCTACCAGCTGGGTTCTGGTTTGTAGACAGCTTAGACCTTGCCTTACAAGTCCATGGAAAAAAAGCCCCTGTCTTTGTCATTTTAAGCATTTTGCGGACTTTAGCTGCATCACTGKAAATAAGATAGCGTATGATGGATTCTTATTGAATACTTTGGGAATGAGTTAAGTCACATTCTGAAGCTTGTTTCACAGCAACAAAATTGAAAGTATTCTTTCTCTAGTCTATGAAGAAAGTATTATGCACTGTCTACAGGAAAGTCTTCAACTCCCACTGCTGGTAGTTAAATTAATGCAAAATCTACACCTGCGTCACCGAAACTAGATCTTTCTTCCTTGACATAATTGAGCTACTTTTAGGATTTTTTTTTAAATATTAAAGATGCAAATGTTAAATTTGATCAAATAGATCTTTAATACTGTTTTTGGTCCAAACAGTATGTTACCTATGTGAATATTTGGTCTCTGTGAAGGCCTGGATATGTAACTAGAAAATTTGCCTTTTTCCAGTAAAATGTTCAAGTATTTTATAAAGTAAATACTGAACAAGTGACCAATACGTAAACAAAATAAGTGAAAATGCTGTAGGCACTACACCGTTATGTTCAAACTTGAAGATAACACTTGTTTGTTGGAAAGAAGGGAGTTAACTTTTGCTATGAATGAAGTTTGGTCTAATGGATTATGTCAGTGAGCTTGGGAGCAAGATGTCTTATTTTACTGAAGTGACTAGTCAGTTGGTGAGGTGTTTGCTTTTTTTTTTTTGCTGTTGGGAACTGGACTGATTTGGTGTGTTTTCTCGGCTGATTTTGGTGAAAATTTATTTTAGATTTATTTAAGTATTGAAACACTTGATTTTTAAAAATATATAGAGGTAATATTTATGAAGGAAGTCACAAACTAAAGAGATGAAAATTAGAAGGTTTCTGTATGTTTTGGTGAGAACTGTGATTCATTCAATGGAGATTGAATTAACCTGAAATAAAATTAGCAAAGACTCTGTTTCTCTGTAATACATAGTTCATAGTGACATAAAGGCATACTTRAATAGGTCTGTAGCATTTGAGTCTYGGATGAGTTAAGTCGTTCATGTGGGCATAACTGGAAAAGTGTGAATTGGTAGACAGGAATAATTAAGTGCAATGAGGATACTTTKTTGTGTTCTTGTTCTCTGTTCCTGGACTCATGTCTTCCTGTTTGCGTTTTCCCACCTTACCCCATATTGCTGTGACTGTTCTGTCATGTACTTTCCAAGASAGAACAACTATGTTTCCAGAAGGAAAGAAAAAATACGTGTGTGTGTGTGTATATATATATATCTATCTATCTCACAGGCACTTTCATAGATACACAAGCTGAGTTTGGATAAGGATTACTATTTCTAATGAATGATAACTTTTGATACTTTAAATGACCCTCCAAATGCTTTCTATGAAGTACAAGTATGTCAAAATGGGCAAGTTTCCATGCATGTCCATGCAACTGTCTGTGGCTTCTGTGCCTAGATATTTGTGGCTGTGAAGCACATGGAGGAAGACGTGTGACTCACCTGCTTTATCTTGCTTTATTTTACAGGAGAAAGCCCAGTATTTACAGAAAACTCTCTCTTCCCAAGCAGATAAATCCACTCAGACAGAACTTGTAGGCCACGATGTAAGTAACTGTGTTGGGCAGTTTTGTTTTATTCACCTTTATGGTTTTCAGACTTCTATTCAAACTATTTGTTTCAATGGCTGTTTTTTCACTGCATTGATTTAAAAGAGTTTGTTTGGAATGCCATTCATCCTTTGCTCTTAAATATTTCTCAAATGTCTTCTATAACATGAAAAGATTATTATAGCTACCTGCCAGCATGATAAAGTCCTGTTAATYTCATGTTTTACAAACAGCTTTCAGTATACTGAGAATTAACAGAAATACTTATAGAAGCTATATTAAGTAGATGCTGGTTTTTTTCAGTATCAGAAGAAATCATTCAAAACAGTATGGGRGTTTGTTGTTTCTAATCATTGCATATTGACCAAATAGTATTTGAGTTTTTGGAAAACAATGGAAGAACTTAGAAATTTGTCAAGTTATTCTATAATTTTGTTGAGCAGCATCGGTCAGAATTTCTACCAGAAGGTGAGTTGACACTTTGCATCTTCATGCAGGAATATACTTAGGGAAATCATTATTCTTTATTAAGAGTGTTCCTCCTATGAAAAACTACTTTGCATATATGTAGTGATTCCCTTGGATACATGATGCTGCTTTGAATAATCCTTGATTAAGAATGCCACGACGGTGAATATTACCATGGATCTTCTCTTTCCTATGACTTGAGCAGAATCAAACAATGCTGATTACCAATGACTGTTCTGCAAAATAAAAAAAAATTAAAAAAAAGGGTTAGTGATGCTAAAAGGTTCACATACTTCATCAGACAAGTTCTTTAAGTCAGTTAAACTTGATTTTCTAGTGCAATACCTCAAAAAAGTGAGGAATGGTTGTATTGTATCCACTTGTATTGATTTATCTGGTACAGAATGCCTATATATATTAAGATGCTGGGAATAGGTAACGAAGAAAGATGAACAGGACTCTGCAGGAATGATACTTATTGTGATCTTCATTAAAGGAACTYGAATCATGCTAGAATGAATAAGAAATGTGCAAATAAAGTGTGTTTTAACATTTTACATAACATTAAACCATATATACTTTGATTTATTATATTTTGCTACTTCTCTTAAAAGAATGGATATTACAGATAGTAATGGCTTCAGTTGTGTTTCCACTGAAGACAAGTGCAATTGTATTTGCTTTCTTTGCTTTCATATGAGGCTTTAAAGTGCAAATTATGGTAATTTCTAAGTGGTAGTTATCCGGTAAGTAGCGTTTATAAAATAATTTATATAGAATTTGTTTAGATGCATATTAGTAGCTACAAGAATATTGTGCTAAAGTTAAATTAGATGAATTAACCAAATATAAAACAGGTCCTCTATTCTGTTGTTCTTTATTGCAACTTTAAAAGCTATCGATGATCAGGTAAGTGCTTATGAGTACTGCACCCATGTTGTATGAAGAGAACGCACTTCAGAAGGGAGCGTTACTGGAATCCTGAATGAATGTTTCTGAAAAGTTTGTTCTATATTCTTCCCAATGTTAGTTTCAGTGTATGAACTTAGTAGTTCCACTAAAAATTCTGCAACTTTTTCAAAAGTTTTCTGAAAGATTTTTGAGTACTCTTGCTTTTTATTTCAATGAGAAAATGATTTCATGAAAACCAACTGAGAAAGTGACATCTTTCCAGTGTATTGTGATGCTTGATGAAGCTATTTCATTTTCCATCTCCTGTTTGCCATCTATTTAATGGACTCTGACCCTTTCTCCAATGYAGTTAGCTTAAATTACTGTAAATAGTTCATTTTGCCAAATGTAATCTAGGATATAAAGAATTAAACACAAGAGATTAGAGAATAGTTTGTGCTCCAGTTCTGTTTGAATATTCCAAGGCAGGAAGGAAGGAATGGCAGTGTCTGCGATGCTGAGGCAGGTTGGTCTCTAAAATAAACCAATACTCCTTTCTTGACTTCTGAATTTTGCATTAGTTGAGGTACTGCTCTTCAGTTTTGGAGATGTGTCGTTAGAAATAAGTGGAAGTTCTTGCTTTTATTTAAACAGAAATTAAAACATTTCATGTGTAAAATGTAGAGCAATGAAAATAAGCTAGGGATTAATCAGTCTTTGGGAAGGAATGGGAGGAAAATGAAGAAATATTTTGATATTTCAAAAGGAAGAAACATTTCTGTGGATGAGCTCTGAAAAATTTCAGACAAAATATTGACTCTGTGGGAATTGGAGTCTCTCAAACTGATGGGCAAGGTATGGGGTCTTGGCATCTTCTACAATACCTATAAACTGTTGATTAATGCTTCTGACATAATTTTTGGTTTTCTACTATCCATAATTCTAAGATTTTTCCAAATGAAAAAGCTTTAGAATGCTATATAACTAAGCAAATGGAAACCGTATTTGGTAGAAATGATTTGTGAGATAAAAATCTGAGTGGACTCTACTGAGAATCATTTAAAACATCAAGTCTTACAGAAAGAAAGATGCGTAAGAGGCAGACTACTAAGTAATAAACGATGAGTGGGTCTTAAATAATCAATACCTGCATAATATCCTTTCTTTGTCTTCACAGACTGTTGAGAGAGTGAGCAGTAATTGTTCTGTCAGTCAAGTCACTGGAACACAGTGGAAGATGAATTGATGTAGACATTAAGCTTTGTGTTAAGATGGTGTTAAATGCCATAGTAGTTGTACAGCCCAAATAATGGCCAAGAACTAAATAAAGAGTCCTAAGTGTCGTGCAGGTATCACACATGCACTCTGCACCTTGTAACACTACAAGGAATTATTCATTAAAATATTTCTTGAAAGTAAATTGAGAGAATCATGGTACAGTTCTCAACTTGTTAACGAAAGGTCTCAGACTGGACACTGCTTATCACCAGAGTGCTCAATGGGTTTGGGTGAATGGAATTTGTGTTTATTTTTTTATATTCTCATTATGTTGGGCTGTGCTACTGACTTTGAGAAGGCAAGGGAAGAGGATAGCAAAGTACTTGGACTTTACCTGCTTTCTGTCAATAGATGCCTGTTCGCAGTGTCATATAGTTTGTTGCAACAGCAAAGGGATTGTCTGCTGAAATTGAAATTACCTTCTGCCTCTGCTTAGTTTGTTGGTTTTGCCTAGGAAGCTTATGTACATGTACTACTGTATCACACTGCCTTGCTTTTCTCCTTTTACATCTTATTTTGTCTCTGAGATCCATTATACAATAGTATAAATGCAAGATAATGCCTGCTGTACCTCTCTAATGTAACATGCCTTTTACAGGAAGTATCTTTGGAAATCAAATCATCCATCTCAAATCGTTTTGTTCTTGTTGGAATCTTTTTGAATCTTGATATCTGTTTTTCTTCTTGTAGTTWTTGCTTATGACTTCCTCTAGCTATCACCTTCTCCTTAATGTCCGATTCCTTTATTTTCAGTATTAGATACCATTTAAAAATTTCCTATGTTTATTTTAGATTCTCCTGCTTGTGCAAGTTCCTTCAAACCTTCCACACATCCGTAGTGAGAGATTATGATGAAACTTGACATGGTTGTGTCCTACTAACTCGTCAGACATTTAGCCTAACCATCAAATCATAGCCAGTAAGCTGTTAACAGTAGTGACCTTGAGCGCTAGCTTGTGCCCAAAGTTTGACAACTGTGGTAAAATACAGAGAGATATTTAAGCTGTCAAATAATACAAATAAACTCACAAAGCAATTGGGTGCTACGRCAAAACATCAGCCTTTAAAGTGTGGAGGAAATCAGCCTTGGAGTGAATAGCAGTAAATGCCACGTTCTGTAGCGATGCTTGATGAGTATCTGCTTGGCTTTGTGGGAAGTAAATCACCGTCTCTCTGCTTSTGTCAACAAAGATGCAGTTTAAGTATTTGTAGCAATGCATGGCTTGATGGTATCATAGCTCAGCCTCTTGGTAGATTAGAAATTAACATTATGCTTTTGAAAAATTTATATTCCTGTAATATGCCGTGTAGTAATTGCGCACAGTTTTTCTTGGCTTTTAAGTTTTGCCTGTTCCCACTTAMTCTACATTTCTGTCATGTTTCTTCTCCCTTCGTAGCCCTTGCTGTCTTGATTTTCAGGTGCAAGAAAATAAAAGGTGAGGTGTTAGGTAACAGTAAGTCTGAGGAATACTTTAAAACTCTTGCCTATGTTTCTTGTGGCTGGGGGGAAAAAGGAAAGGGATTTAGATATTGCTACTTATTCATCCTATAAATYCTTTTCTCAGTTCATCATCATTTTTTCCTTGCAGTTCTCTGTGAGTTACAGATAGCTTTTCGCTTAAACAGCTCTGTCCATTCAGTTATTTTTATCTTATTTCCTTTTAATTTCCTTTAAGTGAGCATGACTTAACAAAATGTTATTGCAGTGTCGTATTTAGTTGTAGAGCTTCTACCACATAGAGCTGGAGCAATATGAGACTGTCTGTAGCATCTCTAAGTACTGAACCAAGAGCTCTCCCTAGAATTAAGTGTGCTTACACAGTGTCAGCTTGGACATCCCAACCTGTGACATTAGATCTGGAAGCAAGTAGGACATGGGCATCTGGACCTCTCCTTGTTTTTTGTTTTGTTGAAATTATACAACCATTTTGGTCCCACATAAAACAATCTGTTTACGTATTATGCCGAATACTAGCTGCGCCCTGCGTAGCAAGTGAGCAAATGGTTTGGAATGGTTTAGCAGTGCTGTAGACTCTTAAATTTTATAGCTTTGTGAATAACAGTTTATTCAAAGGGTAAAAATTGTCAGGGAAAGATTAACTGCAGCTTCTAATAGGTTATCACAAATAAATGAGTTATGAGCTTAAGAAGAGAGGTTGAGTGAGTCCTGAATGGAAATTTGCAAGCATAGTAGTTTTTGGGCATGTTTTCTTTAAAAATAGAAAAACTTGAACTGAATTTGGAAAAAGATMAGCTAGCAAACTATGGAAATAAGGTAGCCGTAGCATTATGAAGCAATGTAGCTTAAAGAATGTGTATTAATTTGAGTTTTGTGTGTTAATGTGTTTAAAATGAGGTGTTTTTTATAGGAGAATTAGCTTTCTTTTAAAATAATTATTTCGAAAGGTTTTGTTGTGTGCATGATGCATGTAGATTCCTTGTATTGGCATAAACCAGCTCATCCTGATGACCTTCTTACTGTACAAGCRTGGTATCTTGTTGGATGTCTGTGTTTCCTAACCAGAAGTGTGCAATGCTCTGTGTTCCTAAAGAGTCATATTTCTGTTTTAATATGTATTGTCACTTAATTCCTGTTGCGTGGATTGCTGGTTTGAGAGCAGCTTTCTTTTTACTTGCTGTCTGCATGGAATGCTTTAGAGCAGAAATGAAATGTTTTCATCTGACATACTTTGTGTTACCATCAAAGCATGCATCTTTAAGATTTCATTTCTTTTTTCTTTTTCCTTTTTTGTTTTCTGTTGTCTTTTTAAGGCCCTGCGGAATTCACCATGTTCTGGCGGCTTAGTTTACAAACCTATCAGCATCTCATTGGTTCCATCATTATTAAATTAAAAAACAGCATCTGGACACTCTGCACTTATGGATGTAATTAAACACTGCTGAAAATGAAATGAGTCACAAGTTACCATTACTGATGAAATTCTACTAATTCATAGACTTTGTATTACCAAAAAGGAAACATCCGTTATTTTGCAATATCATCTTCATTGTTCAAAACATCTATTAATTATTAGCAAGCTATCATGAAGTTATATGAAATAAAATTCAGTTACTCTTGTCACAGTGTCTACTGAAGTCATGCATTGGCAATTCTCAGCAAATAAGATGATACTGCAGTGACAGTTGTCCCTCATAGATTGCAAGATATGTTTTCAAGGTCTCTCAGTAGCAGGAAATGGTTTTACAAACCTTTAATTTCTGTCTTCCAGTGAAAATAGCTTTGAACTATTTGCGGACACAGAGTCAATGCCTTTCAGTACCATGCTGTTTTAAGGAATATTCATATTTATGCTGTTTGTAAAGATCTAATTTTTATGCCAGATTTGAGACATGTTCTGTATCTGCAGGGGAATTAGTAAACATTAGCAAGGTCAGAGTTTATTCAGCTTCATCTGAGGAAATGAAATATCTGATCCTACAATGTACACTGTGATTTATTTTTTTAGTGCATTAGAATGATAGCTTTTATTTTCATTTTTTTCATGAGTACTTCTTTTTCTTAAGGGGCTTTACTATGATACCACCAAATGTGTGTGAGCCCATTCAAGGCAGGGTTTGCTGCATATGATGCTGCTACTTGAGGGGCCTTGGTCAATAAAGGAGGAAGGAGTAGGGGACATGACAACAAAGAGTTTGCCTTAAACTATATGGCTTTGTTAAGCAAGAACTTACATGAAGGTTAACCTCAAATCCTGTCACCACTATCAATTGCTTTGTTGCTCCCTAAATCTGGATTGTTTTGAGAAAGTACTTTATACCCGCTTTTACCAGGTAAGGTTAGAAGTTGCTTGGTATGTATAAGGATAAAGAAATCTATTAACTAAACGTTTGCGCAGCGCTCTGGTGAGGAAACTTTTCTTCATACTGTTGCAAGATGATGGCTTACTACTATGCTCTGACTGTCTCCTAAGCACCCCTCACCTTGCTTTGTCCTCCTTTATCCTAGGCATCTTTAGAGTTCTCTTGCCCTCTGAGTCAGGCTCACTGAAACTTCTASGTGGTGTTGCAAAGCCTTTTTTACACTTAATTGGGGCATCTCGAAAAAAAAAAAAAAACAAGTAACAAATACTGAAGGTAAAGAAACAACTGAAATGACCATGCATGTATTATTCCTGCTGAACATCAGCTTCCTTTATGGACTTTATTGCCATTGTTTTTCTTCCCTGGTACTTGAGATTTTTTCCTGTAGACACTGGCAACCTGTTGCTCTCTGCTGTGCTTTCTTTTTCATGCTAATATTTTTATCATGCTAATGTTTTCAGTCTGTGTAAGATAATGTTACCTGGAAGAGATATTCTTGGTTTTGGTTCTTTGGCAAAGGGATGATTCCTCCAAGGAGGAATGGTGTGAATGTAGTGAGAAATGTAGGTCTGTCTTTTAGGATCAATGTCAATGAATTGTTACAATCTGTACTGTATCAGACAGTTTTGCAAGAGACCTTTGGTTTTAGGATGCGCTGTAAACTGCTTGTGCAGCTGCTAGGAAATCTGTTAGGATCTGTAAATTAGCACCCAAGATCTCTTGGCCAAATTATGTATATTGAATTCTTAAAGATTATTGTATTGAAGTATAAATTTTATAATATGTGTAACACCTACCTTAATCAAGTAGTTAGTATATAGTACATATATATGTGATCCAGAAATAGAAACAGAAAATACAGTTTCTATCTCTGGTCTGTTAGTAGGACTTTCTCAATGAAGATGTAGCAAGTACTGCATCTAGGCTGTGTGCCCTACATTCATTTCAATGCAGTGCTATTTTAATATTCATTTATTTTTAGTAATGGAAGTTTCTGCTTTTTACAGAGTTGACAGAATATTAACATAAACAATAAAACAGCAAGAAGCTAGAATAGGGGAGAAGGTTTACAAATGAGATTTGGTAAGCAGTAATACATTACTTCTGTAATACTCAAACACACTAAATTGAAAAGAGAAACAACATGGATGCCAGCAATAAAACAAGAAAGTTGTTTCTGATTACTAGCAAAAGTACTGCAAAGCCCCGTGCACAAGTCCGGAAGGGGGGACAGTGCGTGCAGCACCTATTGAATGGTGCCAGATTAGAAACAGTGCGTGAGTGGAACGCACTGTTGTAGCTTCAGATTCTGCACCAGCTCCTGACTTCAGGGCATTTGCATTCCTCTAAAAAAGTTCAGAGAAACACTTAGTGGTGCTAGTAATGCAGCCATGATGGTGTCGAGTGATAGCTTATTGATATTATAGTAGAAAGACTTGATTTATATTGTGTAGTGGTGCATACTTATTATTTAGTATCATACCTACTATCTATGATTTGAGAGAAAATGAGAAGGCCGTCGCTGACCTAAGTAATAATAAGTTTTTAACTGAGAACAGGCGCAATGCATGGCTACATGAGAAGTGTAGATGATAATTCTCCAGTGTCAGTAGGATCTCCATGCCYGCTTTTATGCACGTAGCAGTGACTTGAGCTTCCCAGTATACAAGCATTAATAAGTGTCCATGTGTGCAGACATACGGACATCTGTGCCTCTCTGGAGGTTCCCTGTTCCACTGGAATCTGTTCTCAGGAGTTAGGAGTTAAGAATGAGTGTTTGGGATAGAGATAATTTGGTGGAGTGGACAGTGCATTCAATTAATTTTGGAGAAATTGTAGCTAATGCTCATTTAACCATAGATCTCTCAACATGATCTTAAATGGCAGTAGAAAGGCTTCATTTAAAATATAGAAACAAAATACTTCATGTTAATTCACTGTAATTCTGAAGAGGAAATAGTTTAGAAACAGATGAAGTAGATATTTCCTCTATGGGATGTATATTGCCAAAATACAAGAATTTTGGATTGTAGGAGCTATTTCTAATCTGTTAAGTAGAAAAGGAAGAAATTAGTTGGCTAAATCTATTTCTTCAAAAAAAAAAAAAAATTGTTTTCTGTTTTGCTTTGAGACTTGATTCTCTTGTTGCCATGTCTGAAATTTTTTCTTGCTTTTGGGAATATTTTGAACTGTTAGTGGTGAGGCTTTTGTTCTGGCTCATTATTTTCTCCTGCTGTTGCTCCTTAGCTTGTTTCCTTTTATCTAGCTGTATTGCTTTTATTCTCTTTCCACGTTACGGTCCCATTTGGCTCATCCGCTCCTTTCCTTTCTATTAAAAAATATTCTTTATCACCCATAAAAGATGCTTCTAAAACATTGGCAATAATGCAAATGAGAAAGTGATTGATTTACCACCAGTTTACCACCAAGTTCTTTTAACTTCTGTGGGTTTTGTTTGTTTTCACAATCTTGCTTTTGTGTTAGAAAGGATGAGATAAAAATATTTAAGGCTAGTACTTCTACAAAATGTTTCCCAGGGAGTAGGAAGTGGCAGTTTATCTATATAATAAGAATGACTGCTCTGGTCAAAATATGTAAAAGTAAAATCATGCCAAGGTTATAAAATTTCCATCCTTTTGAGTATTTGGCAATACTCAAAAACCATCTGGACAAGGGGATAGGGCTAGATGATATCCAAAGATCCCTTTCAACCTTAACTGTTCTCTAATGGCGTGAAACTATATTACATGTTGCCATCAGAGAGTTTAGTCTGGCTACCAAATATTTCCATTTGACCTTGCTGATGAACAATTCAATTCAGACACTTTTTATTATCTCATTTTTAGACATGCCAATGAAACTTCAGTAGGTCTTCCTGCTACTCGGACTAAACACACAAAATGCTTTTTCTGTGTGTGTGTTCTGCCATGCATTAGTGGAATATTCCATGACAATAAGCCAAAGAACTGGCAGGAGTATTGACATGGCATGCTCCACTTCCTTGACACTAGTATGCCTTAATTGAGATCTCATAAAACTTGTTGTGCATTACATTTTAAACTCTAGGTGAGGTGAGAACATTTGTGGAATATATAGGAGGCTCCAACATTTAGACAGTGTTGGGCTGTTCTTTCTGTTTTGCTTCTTTCCACATAGTTTCTGTCTTTTATTGTTCCTGCTGTTGTTTCTTTTAGCCCTTTGAGTTATAATTAATGCGATGCTCTGCTTTATTCTTGATAAATTTAATTTATGTTTAGTGCCAGTATTTCTGCATGTGCGTAAGAGATGTTCAGAGACCTGAGGCTATGTGCTTGTAAAATGCCCAGCATGTCTGTGAGTTAGTTTGACCAGATTATTGCAGAATCAAATAAAAATGGTATTCGATAGACCTGGGAAAGCATAGCCATTAAAGATTTTGCACAGCAGGAAGTAAAACCTGTTTCACACAGGCTTTTTAAAGACCAATATCTGCAGGTAAAGAAAGTACCAAAATATTCCATCACCTAGAGAATTCTTGCCTGGGGATACATGCTGCTTTGGATTTTTTTTCTTGAGCCTTTAGACTTCTACAGAAGTATTTACAGACACAGCTTAATATCTGTAGCCCAAGGGAACTAGGTTTTGACTGAAAAACAAGGAAGTGTGGACACCTTGATTCAACGTCCATGTTCAATCAATGAGGTTCCAGTATGTTACACTGAATGCTCTGGAGGCATTATGGTGAGTCATTGTAATGCAAAACCTCTTCTGCCCGTCACCTTTGTACCCAAATTTTATTTTGCTCTTCCAGTTTTATTTATTTATTTATTATTAGGTTTTGTCCTTGAAATTTTTGTTTCTAAGTGAGTAGACTAAAAAGCATTGACTAAACTTACTGAATAACATGTTTTACTGTTTGTGGTTTTATGTTGTGCCCTGTAACTGCATAAATTTATTTCACAGTCCTTGTGTCTATGAGAAGATGTTTCAGATAACTAGTGGGGAAATCTCCTACAGTATATGAAAACATTTTTTTTTTTTTTTCCCCTACCGTAAGGACTAAGTCTACCTCTGTTTTCACAAGTTAACAAGTTTTTTTTGGAAAAGGTATATTCTCTACAGTTGTAGAAAACTGTGTAGTATCTGTAGTAAACATTTTGGTTTTCCATACTTAATCTGGCTTTGCTTTAAATTCTCTTTGAAATCTTTTAAAGCCTTTCCCTATTCCTGCAGACTTCCGAGTAGCTGTTCTACGTGATCTTGCTTGAGTAGTGTTGTTGCACTAGGGGATCTCCAAACATCCCGTCTGACCTCAACTGTTGTTATGGCCTTATAACCTGCCCCATTGGCCTATTACAATTCTGCACTTCTCCAGTTTCTACTGGTTTTTGCTATCTATTTAAGCTTACATATATTACATAAATATTTATGTAAAAATATATATTTACTTCCTAGCACTTTTACTTCCATTTACCTCCTTTTTTGACCAGAGATTCACCATTTGTATTCTTTTTCTGATTCCCCTCTTTGTTTTAAAGTGTTCTTGAAATGTATCTCTTTGGAAAATTTCAGTCTCATTTTTTCCTGGATTATTTGGTCACTAACATAATATGTCACTTTGTTGCATTATTTAAAAGTTGCTCTATGGACAGTATGTCAAGTTAGCTAGCGATTCCTTGGACTGAAAGTGCAGGACCAATAACCTGGTGCCCAGGTTTGCCTGTCTTATGTGCGCTGAGTCCATCATTGTGTTGGTTTTATCTTAATGACTTCTTAGTTGATGGTTATTTTACCAGGTAAGAAAGAATGGCTAATATAAATATAACAGTATGCAAAATATCCTTTTTAATCTGTCCGCAATGTTTATCTGTTCCAAATGCTTTGAATTTAGTGCAATCTAATTGATCAAATTGTGTGCAATAATAAGACGCTATATGCTATTGATAGGTATGCTACAATTCCTTTCAGTTCAAAGAAAACTAGGTTTGCTAAGGTAGGAATTGACCAATAGCAACTTATCATAGAATAAATCATAGAATGCTTAAGGTTGGAAAGGAGCTCTAGAGGTCATCTAGTCCAACCCCCCTGCACACGCAGGGTCCCCTAGAGCATGTGGCACAGGGTGATGTCCAGGCGGGTTTTGAAGATCTCCACAGAAGGAGACTCCACCACCTCTCTGGGCAGCCTGTTCCAGTGCTCTGTCACCCTCACTGTTAAGAACTTCCTTCTCAAGTTCCTGTGGAACTTTTGGTGCCTCAATTTTTGGCCATTTCCTCTAGTTCTATCACTGGCCACCACTGAGAAGAGGCCAGCCCCCTCCTCCTCACTCCCTCTCT
>PTEX01000036.1:2069459-2199113 GCA_003342815.1 Eudromia elegans | reverse complement strand
ACCTGCTGGAGATGCTCTGCTTAATGCACCCCAGGATCCCATTGGCCTTCTTGGCCACGAGGGCACACTGCTGCCTCATGGTCAACTTGTCGTCCACCATGACGCCCAGGTCCCTCTCTGCGGGCCTGCTCTCCAGGAGGTCGGTCCCCAGCCTGTAGGCATGTCTGGGGTTATTCCTCCCCAGGTGCAGGACCCTACACTTGCCCTTGTTGAACTTCATGAGGTTGTGCAGGTTGACTGGAGCCATACTTGAAGAATTTTTTCTTTGTCACTTAATTTTTTTATAGATATTTTGTTAGAAAAAGTTGATAAAGCAGCCTGTGACTACCTGGTTTTCACTTGCAGCACCTAATCAAAGATTGTCACTATCACTGGCTCTAAAAAGAAATGAGACTCAAATCGTATAGAATGCCATAGGTTCTTAAATGACCCTGTAGAATTTTTCGAGCGTCAGCTTTGATGTGTTGGAATAAAGTTAAATTTTTAAAAAGGTTAAGTTACTTACCTTACTGAGCATTAGCTTTGGTCTACTACAATTTTACATTAATTTTCTTGCTTCTGTAAAGCAGTTTGTTCCTGAGCAGTAGAACACACTTGAATCCATGCCATCAAAGATTGTGCTAAAAGGATACTAAGAATCCAGGGCCTCATTTCAACAAAACATTTGAAAACATCTGGAACAGCATCTTTGAAAGTATGGTAACTGATTTCTGAAGTCAAGCAGTGCTGACATTTGTTGGTGAACGGGGTCAATTATGTGCATAGAGGCAATTATTGTAGGTTAAATTTTTATAGAAAGTTGAAAGGCAATAGGAGACACATAATATGCTATATGTGTAGCACATGAGCCCATCTGCAAGAAGAACTTAGTAAATAGTGTCTGCAGTCAACATCCTTCAAATGCTTTTTATGGTTTTGGGGCAAGGCAGCTATTGGAATTTTAAATATCTTTTGAGTATGTCTTTTATTTATATCTAATATAAATGCTCTGAGCACAAGTTTTAATGCAAATATGAGGTCCTCATAGGTTTTGTAGGGGAACTTTATTTCAGACTTCTTTCATTAGTGCTTCTTTTTCTACCATTCTGTTTTCAATTAGCCTAATGGAGGTTGTCCTCTGAGAGCCTTTTGTACGTGAAATATGTCAAAAAATTTATGCTGAGATAATGAGTATTTATTGCTTTCTCATTTTATATAAATGAATGAAGCAGTTAGATCCTGAGAGTGTTCTCCAGAGTATTTGTTTGGAAGAGGTTTTCACAATTGTTTAAATAGAAGACTGTTTTTGCCTTTGTAATGTGCAAATACGCTGCCGTGAAAGGTGTTGGAGTTAGAACCTATTTATTTTTTCAGAGCAGGATCTGAAATCGAATATGTTCTTGAATTTATGTGGTATGAATCAAGTAGCATGATTTTTTGTACAGCTCCCATGTACATATATATCAACACTGAAGTAAAAGCTATTTGCAAATTACAAGAACAAGAAGAGCAATTTATTGTTCATTGGTTTATGCCTCCAAATTGAATCATTACCTAAAGGGTAAGCTTTGTTCACCTTTCATAGTGCTTAAGGGCAATGGTCTTTCTTAACCCTTATTAAACAAACTATTGGTGGAGATGAGTAGTATATATTGTTGTTTTCATGATTGCCTTTTTTTTTCCCCAATGCTTTGTACTGTGGTTGAAAGAAACAAGGAGATCTCATTTAGAATTTAGAAAATATTGTTACTTTTGTAAAATGTAACTGTTTGGTTTTCTGACTGTGAAAGGTTGGATTAAAATGTTAAAAATTCAAACTTTTATATAGTGGAGAACATTATCTGCACCTACTTGGCTTTGTATGACCTGTGTAGTGGAATTTGTTAGGTTCTGATCGCATGGAGTTTTGTTACAAAGTWGTGCATTACAAAGAAGGCTGTAGTGTGGATATTTAAGTACTTTTGAGTCATAGGCCRTATACGTCAGAGTCTTTCTTTACTTTCTTATTCATTTGTCTTTACTTTCTTTTTTCATGCAAATTACTAAAGTATATTGTTTCATTTGTTTAATAAAAGTACCTAATGGAAAAATGATTCTGACTTCATTCAGTATATTACTTAGAGCGAGTGTGATTCATACTTAATCTCCCCTTGCATATGCTATTACAAACACTAATTAGTCCTGTTAGTAACAAAATATGATTAATGTGTATTCTTAAAATTTACAACTAATTACGCAGAATATAATCTTGGTGTTTGTGTAAAGAGGAGTTACAATTTCGAGCACTGCAGATAAAATATTTTGAACAATTTTCAAAATTTAGGTATGCGTATACTAATTAAGGACTGCTTCATTGTATTTACACTTACAAACAAACTGTGTTCTCGTTATTCAACTTTTGTTAACAGAAGAAAATAATGTGCAATTTTTGGTATGGGTCCAAAGCGTGCAACTTGGAAAAAAAAAAAATGGAGTTTGAGCCTAAACTCATCTTTTTTGTAAATTAATCCAATCAGTAGTATTTTGTGTGAAAGTTGAAATTCAAGATTTCGGAATGTCTATTTCTTTCTTATATCATTTTGCATAAGTGCTTCCTTTTTATTCTTAGTCTCCTAAATAGTCAAATAATAATAAGCATTCACTTGGCATACAAATAATACGTGGCTTGATGGATGATAGAAGAAACTTGTGCTAACAGATGTTTAAAGTACATTTTTATTGTAAACATTACTTCTTGTATGTTTTAACAGATAAGTAGAATTTGAAATCTGGGCATCTAAAATTCTGAAAAGAGATGTTTTCTGAGATGCTTAGTGCTTTTTTCACTGGCAGGCTGGTAGATCCTATTTTTAGAATTATTCTGTAACAAGTGACCTATTCCGTTCTAAATCAAAGTGTAAAAAAAAAAAAGTTTGCAGTAGTTGCAAAGTACAACTTGAAGTGGCTAATATGATTGATATGATGATTGATATGTAATTAGAGAATATACACTGCTTAGTGATTTGTTGCTGTTTAGGGTATTTTATTTAGGTGCTGAAAACCCTAATTGTCCTGGAAAAGAGTAGTTTAAACCCAGTTCCTCTTGAACATTTTAAAAACATTTTGCCAGAACTAGTGAGAGATTTTATTTGAACTAAGTAGATGATCGCAAGGCCATCTTTGTCATTATTGACAGTGTTAACATTTTAACTTGGTCTTAATCCTAGTAAGGCAACATGTAATTCTGCTATTTAATGATGAGTAAATTGTCTGCGTTGAATATATAGAAAACTCTAGTATTAAAAAAAAAAAAAGAGAAACTGGATTTTTCCTACTCATAAGAAGACTGAGAGGGGATCTGATCAATGTATATAAATATCTCAAGAAAGGGAGTGAGGAGGAGGGGGCTGGCCTCTTCTCAGTGGTGGCTAGTGATAGAACTAGGGGAAATGGCCAAAAATTGAGGCACCAAAAGTTCCACAGGAACTTGAGGAAGAATTTCTTAACGGTGAGGGTGACAGAGCMCTGGAACAGGCTGCCCAGAGAGGTGGTGGAGTCTCCTTCTCTGGAGATCTTCCAAACCCGCCTGGACACCACCCTGTGCCACATGCTCTAGGGGACCCTGCGTGTGCAGGGGGGTTGGACTAGATGACCTCTACAGGTCCCTTCCAACCCTAGCCATTCTATGATTCTATGCACATGGTTTAAGTCTATTGTTCCTTTTTATCAGTGAAAGCACTGATAAAGAGTTGAGCACTTTCTTCTAAACTCATTGCACATCTTTATGTTCAATGTGTTTTGCTGAATTTTACTGTCTGAGATAGATCATTTATATCTAGTTTAAAGCTACGCAATGAGATAGCGATAGTCTCAGTAGAAGAGGTGGGATGGCGATCTATTGGTAGCGTCCATTGGACCACTACTTGGTTGACATTACCCAGAAAGGGACTACCCTCGAGGTTCAGCTCAATGGTTAAACAGATTTTCCTGCTCCTTTGCAGTTCTACTTTGGATAGTGCAGAACAGTTTAGTTTTACTTGATAGCATTTAAAAACTGCCAAGTCTGCATTCAGAATGATGTTTGTACTTTTTTCTGCTTATAGTATGTTTCCCATGTTTCCTTCAGTCAATAATGATCATCATTATTAGTATGGATGGTTTTTTGGAAAGGTTTTATCATGTATGGGGTAACTTTTCAACATATATGTTCTTTTGACTTGATTATTAGTTTCTTTTTAAAAATCTTGAAGTAAAAAAATAGTGAAATGCTCCTGTTGGAGAAGAAGGTCTCCAGATAGTAAACTAGTGTAATCAATATGGTATAATTGGGTCTACTAAAAGCGTGTCAATCCATATTTGCATGTTGTGATAGCACACTGTCCTTGAAACATCTTTGGTTTTCTGTGCAGTTCAGATGATGCATATAATAACTGCAAAGTTGTGGCTTACAAACTCAATGCCTGAGATGCAGGTTTTATTTGCAAACACAAATTTGAGTTTAATAACTGAGAAATTATTAGTTTAAAAACTATAATTTTACCTGTTGGAAGATTTTTTCCAGAAACACCTTCTGTTCGTTATTTGATATATTAACCTGCCTGTTGCTGGGATGCAGTTTAGATTTGCAATTCTTGAATAGGTTACTATTTCTTTTTTCTTAAAATTTAAACTGTGAGGTTTTATGTTCTTCTTACAGTGATGCAGCTATTACACTTTAAAGGACTATTTAGTAGATATGAACAAACTGTAATTTATTTGAGGGTGTTTGTGAGAGGTTTGAGAGAGGCAGAGTCAGTCGCCGTTAAAAGAAGTTTGAGCCTCCGTATATGTCCTCATTTGGGTGTTCACTTGAGTTGTCATAATTTCTTGAATGTGACATTTAAACCGTTCATCTCTATCAAGGCCTTAAGAAAGCTGAATAATGGCAGCGGCAATATGAGTTATCTGCAGGGAGGGATTCTGAATTATAGCCAGAACCTGGAATGCTTCTATGATTTCCGTCCTAATTATTCCTTGCTGCTGTAGAAAGTTGACATAAATCAGTATTGTTGGGTGTACTAGACAAACTTCAGTAAAAAGTCACCTTCATTTGTTCCACCTCTAAGGAAGTGAATAGGTCTGTACACTCTTRTGCAGAGTTAGGAGAAAAGGAATCTAATTTTCCAGTTACACTATGTRTTTTCTTTAGGTTAGGTAGGTTTGYGTATTGTGTGAGGGAACACAAATTGGGTTTAAATCAGTGAATAYTGYRAGAAAGGAAAACATTGTAGTGGCATATTCAACCTTTTTAGGGTTCCTTAGAGTATTGTCAAGTGTTTTGGGAGTGCATTTCAAGACCAGAGGTAAATCGATTTGAGAAACTTGTCAAGAAGCAGGGRGTGGAGATGACAAAAATTATGGAAAATATCACTTGTGCAGAGAAGTGGTTGTAATAGGGCTGGTTTAAGGAGAAGTCTTGCTTTAAAGAAGTCTCTCTTTTTTGGTACTTAAACCTCTTATGTTGGATGTTCGCAGCAACTGTTTTAGTGCTTGAGTGTCAGTAACTTCCCAACTTGTGAACTGTATAAGAGCAGTGTTGAAGTTAAGGTGAAATTTAATTAAAGCTAAGTGCGAAGAAGACAAATGACAATAATCCTTTATTAATAGGAGTCAGGGAAGCTAGAAGATTTATTAGCAAAAAGTAAGTTTTAATRTTTCGGAGCTGAGGTTACCTGGCTAGGGACTACCCTTAGGGTTCAGCTTGAGCAAAGAGTGGACTTGCCTCCTCCTGCTTGCCTCCCTTTCTGGCTGTTCCGAATTGTGAGCTCATGGTGCAGACCTACATCAGCCAGAAGTGACTTTTTTTGTGCTGCCTTAGTTGAAGGCCTGCTCAATGCTGGGGAATGGCAGCAGAGGGATATGCAATACTCTGCAGTTAGGAGCCATGTGTGCTTCCAGGGAGACACAGCTCCGTCCTGGAAACATGCTTAATTCCTGCCAAATCAGGCTAGCAGCCATCAGTCGTGGAAGGATCTGGTACCATTTTGCTTTTCTGTTTCTGCCCTTGCACTGGCTTTTGACAGACCTTCTGGTGAGCTGGTTCAGGTTGTGAAGTTGGTGGGAAGGTTCAGGCACTTCTCTATGACTGTCCCARGCGTGGATCCCTGGGGCATCAGTTATGGGCCAGTTCTGTTAGAAAGTCCTACTGCTTGCCAAAGGACAAGACTTCCAAGGCATCCAAACTTKGCCTGAGTTCAGTTGGAGTAATCCCATGCTGGGAACTGACCTCAAGTTTTGCCTGAAGCTCTGGTGATCTGTTGTGTTCTTCAGTGCAGAATCAGAAGTCATGGCCTTATCTTGAGAGTATTCATTCAACAAATGAAAACTGGCTTCAATTTTGTATGTGGTGCTGAGTTTAGCCCAGGGAGGGTGTAGGTTTGTGTACCCATGAGTGTATATTCTTGCCTGTCTAGATCATGGTTTAAATCCATGAATAATCAATCTCCAAGTTCTGCATAGYTGAGTTAGACAGAATTGCTTTTTAAATGAATGAGAAAATACTGATCTTGCTAACTGGGTTTTCAACTGGCTCATTAAAAAGATTTCAGTTACCATATGTACTATAGCATCGAAATCCTGAGGCTATTGAAGGGGAAGCCTTAAAGATGTGRCTTAATGTTTGCTCAGAAAGCTCCATGCTATTAATATAAATCAGACAAGAGAGAAATGTATCACCATTCATCAATATTTCATTTAGGCATATTTATCTTAATTATTTCAGAAGGACTCATCTTAAAATATATTTTCTAAACTCAGTTGAAATGAATTCCAGAGAACTTCTACTTCTTGCCAGGACCCTAAGAGAGCAGCAACTGGCCAAGTGACATGAACTTAATGTAGGGTCTCCAATAAAATTTCATTTTGTCTATTTGGTATTGAATTTTTTTGTGGACTGCAGACTTGAGCATCCTAAAGCCCTGAAATACATTAGAGAGTTGAGGGAAAGATAAGGTAAGAAGGAAAGTGTGGATTGAAGCATTTGTGCTCAGCTTTTGGGGGGTATGTGACATGCTTTGGGATGGAAATATGTCCCAATGGCTGTGTGAAATATGTTCAGGCACTCTGAAAGGGTTCCTGCGTTCTGAATGATATCCTTATGGGAGGCAGAAACCCGTGGATTTGTCTTGCACTGCAGTTTGTCGCTGTAGCAGGTTTGCCAAGCCAGAAAACCTGCCTCATGTTGTGAGAAGAAAGCCAGGACTGAGGCGGGGTGATGCGCGRCTTTGTGACACCATCTGTGGAGGTTTGTTTGCCAGTTTGGACACTGAGGTACTGTGCCAGGTCATAGGCTGGTGTTGCAGGGGGGCACAGCAGCATAAGGACTTTGGCAGGAAGGAGAAGCTTGTGGTGGTGCCTGGTCGTCAGCTGCAGACTCTGGTGYGTAGCAGTTCTTGGAGAAGGGCACCAGAGTGCCTGGAGAAGTGGTCTTGCACTGCAGCCAACCCTCTCCGAGAGGGCACCCGTTCCCAGGCAGGGTTGCTGAGGAGCCCCAGTGCCATCCCAGGACACAACTAACAGCAGCCTGCAGGTAATGGTCACGGCTGTTGTTTGTCAGTGAGTTAAATGCCTAAAGAGGGAGTCTGCCTCGGTTGTGGGCAGCTCTTCAGCAATGATGACCCATTTCTGAGAAAGGCAAACATGTAAATGTTTTCTCTGACAAGTGTGATACTTAAATAGCAGCAAGGGAAAGAAAGAAAAAGTGTACACAGCAGTATCTATAGTGAGAAAGAATAAAGAAGAGAAATTATCCAAAAGGAGGAAAGATGTTCGTTGACAGACAGTGGTTGAAGTTGTTTTATCAAGAGTATTTCTCTTCCTCTCCAAATGATGCAGAAGTCTAAGTTAGCATGTACAAATAGGAATAGTTGTCTGCCTGGGATATAAGTGCTATTTCTTAAGCACTATATATATGAAAATTTTTACAGTTTGCACAAAGTTACCACTCAAATCAATGGATAGCTTCTAGAAGAATGCATAAGTAGGTCTACGTTTTAATTAGGTGCTTGCTGGAGATAAAATGCTGTAATATATTTTATGATTCTGAAGGGAGCAATGAATTGATGATATCTTGATATTGGTATTATTTCTCTTTCAGTTTCATGTTATCTTATTCTGTGTTTGTAGCTGTCATGTCCTTCAGAGCTCTGAGGAGTGTTCTGGTATTTACTTACCATGTTTTCACACTCACTATTTTCCCGCTTAGCAGTGGAACTTTTGAATTTATTCATAGAGGACCTGAATCCTAACCCCATGCTGCTGCTCGTATTTTAATATGAGCTCCTCATATTTTAATTCTTTGAAGGACCAGAAAAGGCTGTCTCTGTTAATATTTGCATAAATATTCAAATTTGGACTACTGCATTATGACTTATAAAAGGTTAATGCAGGTATCTATTCTGATGTCTTTGTGTCACTGTTTTCAAGTAAAAATGAGTTGATGATAGAGAAGCCATGAACTCATCAGATTTTTCTTAAGAGCTTAAATAGGTAAATTTAAATTCCGTGTCTGTCTTTACTTGACTTTAAAAGTAATACTAAGAGATAATTAGTGGATTATAAATTGGCATAGTTTAAATGCCCCATCTCTTAATTTTATGTGCACCATTTATTAAATCGTCGAATGTGTGTGTTCAGTATTAGAATTTGGCCTGCCATTATGATATGGCACTTGATGGTGTCTGACACTACTAGCACTGTCTATTAACAACATATTGAATTTTTTAAGTAGTGTTATGCAAATGAATGAATCAAGATATGTCTGTGGCAGTTGATTGGAATTTAACTCCAAAAAAATCTGCAAGGGACAAGAGTTTCAAAAATACAGAAATGAAGGGATCAGGATGATTCCTTTCTGTTATTTCTCAGCTGGGGAGATTACCACAGAATCATGCTTTACCTAAGCAGCTTTTGATTTTCATATTTTCTATCACTATGTTCTCACTATTCTGCTATATATATGTATTTTTCTATTTCATGTTAGAAAACAAAATTTATATGCAACACCTGGATGTTTTTTGTCTAAAAGCTTGTTCCATGGTAGAGAGATTAGATCAAGTTGATACTCATCTGTGAGACAAAATTTTTGCAGAAAATGAGAAGGGAAGAGAATGTAAATCAAAGCGGTTCAGACTATAATTACCTGCTAGGAGTTTGGTTTTTCTTTCTTGTTTGGGGGTAGGGATTTTTTTGTTGTTTTCGTTTTGTTTTTTAGCTTTTCATTAATGACTAAATCTTTGCATGGCAAAACTAGCCATTTCATATGCTTTTTTAGTTAGTCTCCAGCAAGAGAAGTATTTAGTGTATACACAGAAAGAAATTTCTATTAGCCTGTGATAGGATGTCTTGATGTTTTCAACACTTGTCCCTTGGTGTATTGTGAGCTGCAGTTGCAAGCACATGTGCAGAGCTGCCTTCTACTGTTAAGAAGGTCGGGGTGTTTTTGCATTACTCCTTTCCTAAATGCATGTGGCACATGGCTTTGAAGCAGTAGGCAGCCTATTCCCTCTCACCACGTTGTGATAGGATGAGCTTCCGGAGTAGACACTCCYATTTTGATTACTGCTTTGTGAAATACAGACCAGCTGGACCTCACAAGCCTTGTTAGGTGTTCAAATTCCTTATTCTCTGTATGCAGTGTATCTCCTTTTTCCCCATGGGCTGCTGTAACCTACTGTTCTGTAGCAAGGTTGAGCTTCTAAAATATCCAACTTGGTGCAAGAGTGAGATATAGCCCTAGAAGACAGGACTTGGTTGTGACCAGCGAGGCTGACTTCCTTATGTCACCAACTGGTCGGTTGGGTTTACACTATAATGTGCRGCTCTTCTCCTGAACTTGCTTCAGGGATGCGTCATTTCCGTTCTGTTATATATCAGCAAAACAGCATAACATGTTGAATAAGTATGCTGTGAATGCAACTACGTGCTTTGGTTTACTTAGTACAGATATCAGGACACAACCTTTGATATTTGTGAGTGAGCCATCTGGCTTTCCCCGCACTGAAGAGGTAGAGGCATTGGTTGCCCCCAAACATACCCAGCTCACATCACCGCATCCTTAACTAATCCCTCCTTATCTTTCCTTTTTCTTTTCTTACTTTCTTATTAACTTCAGAAGGGCTTTGGTAGTTTAAAACTGGCTCTGACCAGGAAAAATGAGCCACACTGTGCAAGTGGAGCTTGCAAACTGCAAGGCAGCCATTCTGCTGAGGCAGCAGGTGGCTAAATTGTGCAGGCTGTGCTATGTGATAGATGCTCCAAATCATCTTASTAAGTGTCCCCTTCTGACTGCATTACAAATGGCAATGCCCAAGGATGTCCTGGGCTTGTTTTACGTATCCTGCGGCTCCTGCTGTGCCCAGTGGTGGAAGCCTGAGAAGTAATATACTAGTTAGCCCTCTGGGTATCTTAGTGTCTCTAGTTTTAGTTTTAATTTGGTTCCTCAAATTAGCTCATTTTTAATGCAAAAAAAGGACATTTTGGAAATAATATTGCCATCTTATGGCAGTGCCTATCCAAATCTGATCCTCATAGAAAGTTAWAAGGAAGTTTATGTGCCTGAGCCTTCAAAAGTAACCGTACACAGTGGGCTGCCATATCATTTCAACAGAAGTGTTAATTCTTAAAAACCTTTTTTAGTTAATTCCCTCCACTGGTTTAGGGTGTTACCTAGAGYAGCTGGAAAATTCAAAGGTGATTCTATGGTTCTGTGAAAGAAGTAGTTGKTTTTGGTGGGTTATTTGGAAGAGATGAAATGGAAATGGTTAACCGTACATTTACAACATAAAACTTGTTGGTGGGAAATCAGATTTATTACATGGTGATCTGCGGGCTTGTACACCTAAAAATGAATTCTAAATTTATGTCAGAGTACTCTGCCATTAATGCTTAACAGGAGAATAAATCTACGTATCATCAGCATAGTAATGCGATGATCTTKGGAGCTGAATGGTGTGTCTCTTGTGGATGGACATGAATGGCAAGTGAGATGGGATAAAATCTGCAGCTTTGTGAGGCACTATATGGGGCTGAAGGAGAATTTGGATGCTATTCCTGAAGCATGGGCCAGTAATGTCCTATAAAATCAGAGTTGCATCATAAAAGAGACAGCAACATTAGCATAAAATAAAAGGAAAGACATTTTTGCTTCTGCTTTAAAACAAAAAAAAAATCCCCTACAACAAAACCCCAATGTGAATAGACATAAATCTTGGGAAATCAGAATTCTGTTCTGGTAATTTGTTTTGTTCTTTGGTAATTTCTTTACCTCTCTCCTCTAACTTGTATGCCATGAAGAACAAAGGCATACATTAGTTGAAGGTGGCCAGCAGTATAGAAAGAGCAAATTTGATTGGGATTGGGCTGCAGAGTACATCTCTGCTGCTGACTATGTCAGGATATCTTTTTCTAGTTCTAGAAATAGCTGGCAGGAACTGCGTGAATCTGTACTGCTTGGAAGCTGTCCCATTGGGCTGTACCCAGGCTTTCCTTAGCTTCCTGGGAGGCTTCAGATGCCTCCGAAATGGGTGATGATGAGTCAGTCTGGCTGAGGAAGCTGAAGGTGAGCTGGAGCCACCACCATATTTCTAAATTTTCCCCTTAGGCAACTTGGAAACACTCTGAAGTTGTCTAGGGAAACCTGGCTATGTGTTCAGAGTGGAAGCCAAGGAGCAGGCTCTGCTTTAGAGCACTGTGCTGCTGCCTGGGCTTTAGAATTGCTTTTGCTCTGTTTCTGTTTTGCTTTGTGTTTTTGATTATCTTCAACTGTTGGTCAAAACAGAAGCAAAACAAAAGCAAAGTTCAGGTAACTCTAAGTACTGCAGTGTTCAAAGTATATATCCACCTTTGTCTTGTTTAAATGTAGTGTTTTTAAAAGCAATGATGTCTTCTATATTAAATGACATATGTCCTGAAGAAAGCAGAATAGCTAAGTTGCTCGACTGTCACTGTGAAAGCTTTTATTTATAAATTCTGTATATTTTAAGTGGTGGTGTTTTTTGGCCAAACATTCTAGCTTAAAGCAGTCTTTTTAAATTTTATGCATAAGGAGATGAGATCAATTAATTAACCTAATAGACAAGTGGTAATAAATTCTACTTGTTTTAAAAGTTGAGCAGAGGTGTGCACCTTGGTGCACTTTTGTCAAGTTGTATGGGAATGTGTGTAGCAGAGCTAGAGAYGTAGCCCAAGCACTTAAAAAGGTTATCCAGGCTCTTAAGATATATAGCAATCTTCCCTCCTGTGTCCTGCGTGCTGTACTGCAGTACTGCGTACTGTATTACACCCTCCTGGGGATGTAGTACATAGTCTTGACTATGCTGTGATAATACATCTGTGGAAATAAGGATAATGCAGGATTTGTCAGTGAAGCAATTCCATGGCTTGCACTTGCTTCTCTTGCTGCCTGTACTCCAAAGAACCACTTATTCTCTCTAATATGTCGAAGTAGTAATAACTCTGCTTATATTCTTGGTATAGAAACTCTGTGTTCTGAAGGCATTATGATCGTCTGAGTCACTGTAAAACACTGTTAGAATGATAACCTGGAATTAGAGGACTACAAGTTTTGTGTATGATTTCTTTAAAAAAAAAGTTCAAGTCATTAAAAACAACAACAGATAAACTGACTGGTCCAAATTTGTAGTTATTTTCTGTAAAACTTTACAAGGGAGGTAAAACTTTGTGAGTACTTTCTGTGTTAATAGCTTAGCATAAAGTTTTAAAGGCTCTTAAACAGATTTAACTCATGGTGGAAGTGAGGAGCCATGTGTTTGCATGCCATTAGCTGGGAGGTGTGAATAATAAAGTATAGTTTATAGGGAAATAATGCTGGAAGTAGAAGATAGTTATTTTAGTTGCCTGCAAAACGTGTTGGACGGGGGTATTGGGCTCATAGCATGAGTGCAGATGATTGGAAACAAAATCCCAATGAGGGGTCCCTTTCACAGGTGTTGTCCCTATGGCCTCCAAGCTCCCACATACGTTACGAGGTTGCAATTCTTGAAATCACCTTCTAGTGGACTAGTAACCTCCCATGGGCCTGGATTACAGGACACCTTGTCCTAACACTGTACACCTTGCTTCCAAACATCTCAGTGTCCCACAGTGTTAAACTGTGAGTTGGTGTTCAAATGTATCAGGGTGAGGCACGGTAAATATGGCAGTAGCTGTCCAGCAAATACAAGATCCCTTAAAAGAGATCTCCTTCAGTGTGTTTTGGAAAGGTTTCTTGCTGTTATATTTAGTCTCATTTCATGAACAGACATAAAAGACAAACGTTGATTATGGCACTTGACTTTTGGAGGATAAAGAATAGGAGAGCATGGTGTATCTTTACTCTTTGCATTGTGAGGACAAAATAGACTACTTTTTTTTTAACCACGTGCCAACAACACTCACTGATATTGTTTACCTCTTCAAATACTTTTCAGTACAAAAACTACATTTGACAGGGTAAGAGTACAAAATAGTTTTTTGTTGTTTATTTTCTCTGTGCATGTAATTAGTTCTCTGATTATTTAGATGTGCACAGAAARTACATCTGGAAAGCTTCAAACCCAGTCACTGTGATGCGCATTGTCTCCTAATAGATTTGGAAATGATGTTGTTAAGTCTGGAAAGATAGTCTGATCTAGAAACAGTGTACTAAAGTACCACTGCAAGCTACTTAAGCATCTTGGAGAGTCACCACGTTGATGTGTTAGAGGCAATTGCTAACTTAAGGAATGAGAAGATGAAAAAATGGAGGCTCAGTAGTAACTCAGGGCAAGGCTTACTTTATGGCATTTTAGAACAGAAAAATCATAAGATASTATATTTTGAAAAGCAGGGAGTAATAGTTACTGGGTTTGTGTGCAGAGCCAAGTTTGTCTRTTTTTGAAGTACTCTGCAAGTTTCAGGATTTTATGGAGCTTGGTGAGGAAATTGTAAGAGGAGTGAAGAAAAACGTGGAAGGAATTTCCAAAAGTCACATGAAAGAAATTACGTGAAGATGAAGTAGACAAATCTTAGTACAAATGATAAAATAGTGGRGATAAGTAAAATTACTCATCCAAGATCAATGACAGATGAAGCAARTACAGTGGTCTTTATTTCTCCCAAGTTCTTATCACTGCCCTGCACATTTTATGGTGGTATGTCTCATCCTGTACCAAAAAGTATTTCATAAGTGCTTAATCAACTTTGTATACGTTGCTTAAAATAATGGAGAAAACAGAATTATTTCTTTTTAAAGAAGAGACTTTAATACAAATTAACAAGGAAGCCAGKCATATTACTACTGCAGGAACACATATATGTTGTGGGGAAGGAAGGCTTTGGTTTTCTTTGATAACATGAGCTGTTTGTGAATGTGGCATGACTAAATCTTTTCCACTTGTATTTTTAAAGAGCAAAAATAAGAACAAGTTACTTTTGTCACAGATTTTACCAGATTAAATATAGATTTGCCCTTTGTCTGTAGTCTAACTGTGCAGAAAAGAGTAATCTTATCTGTGTTAATCTTATGAAATATAGATAAATCGCTTCTCAGTACTTGAACACATTCATGAACAGGGACTATTTCTAGATTAGAAAGCTGCTTTCTGTATTTTATTAATGCTCTCTTTTTTTGGTTTGAGTTAAAACGTTGTCATAATATAGCCAAATACCATCACTAGTATGACTCTTCCTAAAAGGTTTTAGCATTTAAGGATAGAATTAGGGTGTAACAACTCTATGCTAATGCTAGATAAATATTTAAATATTTGTCAAAGCATTCTGCTAAAAGAAGATTATGAGGGGACCTCATTGTTAAAATACTTGGGCTATCAGTGGTATCAGCTTTATGGGAGCTGCGTACCACTTGGCTCATTCTCTGATTAAACCAGTAAGAGGACAGACTGTCTGAATAAACTCTGCAGCTCACTCAGGTAGGTGACATATCCTGAAAAATAAAGGAGGCAGAGAGTAAAATGCCAGAACTGGAAAACAGGGGCATAATGTCAAACTTGTGAGCTTCACTCACTTAGGGTAGTCTAGATTCYGAGGAATTGGTTTTTTTATGCTGACCTAAAAAAAATTTTTATATTCTTAAAATGGAAAAGGGAAAAAAAAATGGGGTAAGAAATGATAGGTAGGAGCATAACTTTTTAGATAACTTGTGAGAACTCTGTAAACACAAGAATTGAGATGCTGAAGAGACATGAAATTTTTCAAGAGTAGGAAGCATCTGTCTTGATAGCACAACTTGTCCGTTGTATTTGTTCCTGGACGAAAATCCAGAGTAATTTAATACAGAGGAGAAAAAATGCCTGGTATTTATTTAAAAAAAAAAAAAATGTGCATTAGACTACTGCAAAACTCTCATGGCAGAAGGAGACTGGAATTGAAGAGTTCTCGTGTCGTTGTGCAAGAAGTCCCTAGGTATGGAGGGTGCCATGCGCTGAGATCCATTATTTTGACATGACAGCTACCAGGTGTTCCATTTCCACTTGTTTTCATACAAAGAAGATCTGAGGGTCTATCACAAATGAAGCAGAACTGATGCTGCCAGCATAAAATTTCTGTGGAGGAAAGTAAATCCCAGCTGCTACATAGCTAMGGGTAAGGTAATTTGCTTCAGTACAGATAAAAGATAATGTGGCTGAAAACATTTTTAAAAATAAAAGTACTTTGCATCTGCTCAAAAATACCAGAGAAATCCATCCAAGTTCCTGAAAATGAGGAAGGTCAGTTGAGATATAATTTTTTTCTGAAGTATATTTTAAGATGAAATATGTTCATGAGGTAGCTTTGCCTAACACAAATTGTGAAGTATGTAAGATTCAATAAGGTGTTGCTTAATTATTTGTTTCTGGAATCAGCCTTGATTTACTGCCATTAAATAGTAAGTAACGTTTCTTCTGTCCTCCAATTTTGCTGCCAACATGCAGAGTTTTTGTTGTCTTGTTATCAGCTTCACATATCCAAAAACTGTGTCATGCATGAATGTTTAGTTTTAAATGCTCGTTGCAAAATGCATGGTAAAATATGATTATTTAATGTTTCATTATAGCAAAATGCCAGCCAGCTATGCATATTCCTGCTTATATTGACTTTTGCCATGGATGTAGGATAAGAAATTGTATTACCTTACTTTAAATTCACTATTTTAGTATCTTTTAAAAATTACTTGTTTTATGCAAATGACAGGGCATAGTTTTTTCTGGAATACATTTAAAGGCCTATATTTCCTCTTCTGAAAACTCTGTGCAGCTACAGATGTTTCTCATAAAACTGTTTGTCAGTTGATCAGGTTGTGATTATAAAACTTCCTCAAGGCTTTTGCCTTTGAGCTACATAAATTCTGGGTTGTTTGTTCTCCTGTACTGTGGTTTTGAGCMTGCAAAATTGGCTGTTTGCTTCTCCTGGAGAAGTTCTGAAATGCTGATGTAGCCTCTTGTGGTCTTCCTTGCACCCTCCTGTAGACCGGCCACTCTGGAGGGTCTAGAGGGTCCCTGGTAATTGCAACTTTGGCAGTTGATTTCTTGAGTGCTTCAGTCTTGGATTGCTGCAGTTTAAATGGAAAACGCAGGGCACCATTTTGCCTTAGTTTACAATGATTCCATACTGTTGTGACTTCATTAGCTTTGGAGATGTGACAAAATAGGTGTGTAATAATGTATTTGAATGTGTTTGCATCCTGAGTGCGTGGCTGTAGCAGCAACCTCTTTAGTGAAATAAAAATCTCATCTATACAACCAGGTCTGTTGGCCCATGTACCCTAAGGCAATAAATAATGTGCRCAGATGAGCAGCCTACTGGTAAATRGAGAGCTGCTAAAAGGTGTRCTTTTCTTGGTTATTARCTATTGCTCTTTATATGGGCCTGCGGAGCTATTTGCAATTCCCCTGTGCAAGAGGAATGTAACTGTGCTGACACTGAATGATCACTTTGTGTCTACTACAAGCAATTGGCACGCAGKATCTTGCCTTGGTTGTTGATAACTGTCCCACCTTAACAAGAATTTTCATAAAGGCTACTGATTAGAATTATGATTCCTTGATATTATTTTTACTTACATTAAGACAATTACCATGTGATTAATAAAATATGTTAGCATACTTATTGAAATCAGCACTCTGCTATCGCATATTATGGTACTTAAACACAGTAAAGGCTTCTAATTAGTAACTGAATAACATGCATTAATTTTTATTTTATCTCCYGCACGAAGTTTAATAATGTAGCTGGCCATTAACTGCTATTAYGAGCAATATTGCTTAACTCTTCCCATATAATTATCACTATTCAAGCATTTGAAAGAGAAGAAGTAAACCAAGTGTTTAAAACAAGCAAAAGCCTCATCCAGTCTGCTTCCCTGATACTGAAAATAGTCCAGAACAAGCTCTCCAAAAATTTTGCTAAGTGACAAAGCTAATTATTTTGTAGGTAATCACTTTATGTAGATAATTCTTGCACCATAACAGTAGGTGAGCTTTTCAATACTGTCCAACTTCAAAATGAAATATTTTTATCTAAATGTAATACTTTTTTCTTAACAATTCATTTTTTTCTGTATATGTTACAAGACAAGTTTATGATAAACTACCTGACTTTACTTGCAGAAGTATTACATGGGTCTGGTAGTGCTTGAGTGATAAATAGGAAATTACTTTAGGAGTGTTTTAATGMATGTTCCTTGCAAAGAGTTGGTAGAGTAAGGCAATAAATGTGTTACACTTGCTCAGGGTGAGTTTGTCACGAGTACATAGATTGCCATCTGTTGAGAACACAGCAGCCGACAGTTTATAATGGCAGAACTTATATATCAYAGCATGTTTTTTTGTTTTTCCTTTGTTGCAGGAATAAGTTTGGTTTACTTTATTGCATGTGTAACTTTGCTAAAGGAARAGAATAATCTTTTTGTCTAGTTTTATGTAATTCACAAGCTAGAAGAACCATGCAAAATGAGAGGTRCAATGTTTTTCTCCAAAGACTTGAAATTTATAATATTAAATGTAAGAGGAAGSCTGTAATGTGATATTTTAAAATCTAACTGTCAGAATAATATACTGTTCTCCAGAATTCACTGAGATATGCAAGTACTGATTTTCCTGTGAGAAATAGAAGTGAGCAAGTCAACCCGTCCCCTCTTGACCATTTTTCCCTAAACTTTTTCCATTAACTTCAGTGTAAAACAGGAAGGAGTAGAACAACTGCTTGCTCTGAGCATCCATGCTTAAAAATTTTCAGTCTGGTGATGCATCTAAGTATTAACTTCCATCTTATCATTTCTGGCATAAGCAGGTATTAAAATAAGTCGGAGTGATTGACCAAGAGAAGACATGAGTAGGAGATCTGTCTTCCAGTGGAGTAATCATAAAATTCCTCTTGAGTTCAGAAGAGCTGTGTTTCTTCTTGGACAAATATCGAAGCAAAGGATATTGATTGTTGGAGAGGAAAAAAAAAAAAAAAGAATTAAGAGTCCTGTCTCTCCTATAGTTCTTTATTTAATTATTTTGAAAGTAAGGAAAATGTTTTTAATATTTTTTCTTATGTTAATGTTTCTTGAAGGTGATATGTAGAAGTACTACCATGGATCTGTGTAAAATATTTAAAGAGAAAATATTTTTTTCCAAATGATCTCTTTTCCTATTGCTGGATTCAGTTGTTGAGAAAAACTCTTCCTTTTGTTGGTACCCTCTCCATTTAGAAGAGAGTTTTTTTTTTCCTCTTGCCCATTTTTAAGTGGGAATACAGAGGTACAGACATAGTGTTAATAAGTTTTTCTTGAGGCATTTCCAAGTAGGACATTTTGCTTAAAGGTTTCTTGTGCGCGTGCTCTCTTTTTTGCTTTGGTGATGGTCGACAGCATTATATTSTTCCTGCAGTCTCCGCCTATCTTAGCAAGAACTAATTATTTGAAGGCTTGCAGATGGCTGCTGCCAAATGGCCTCACAGTTAGTGRCTGAGTAAAGGAATGAAACAGAGCACTAAACCTTGGGGATTCACCTGGCTTCCTTTGCAAGCCAGGTTTGGTCCCACAGTGTCGGGCAACAGATAAAGGAATTGAGTTTTGAAGGTGATTCTGTAGAGGTCAAACTAAAGAAAAAAATTTTCACATCTTTGTGCTGCACCTTTGCATAGAAGAAAGTGGAAGCATAAGAAAAAGAAAGAAAAGCAAAACCAAGCAGCTGTGCACCTTTTTTTTGGAGAAGATGGGGCTGCCCATCACTTACCTCGTGGGTGACCTAAGCATCAAATGAAGCACCAACCTGTTGGTACCTGTGATGCTCCCTGTCCTTCTGTTGAAGCTGTCATGTTTTTCCTAGCTTATTAAAGCTTACTTGGATGCAAAGGAGAATTTACCTCTGAAATATAAGTGTTGAGATACATGCACAGGAGGGGAGATGTGAGTTCTGCTTTGTGCTTTAACACATTTTAAGTACATTGAGTAGCTGTTGGAGCCAGGGAGAGGACTGCTTTTGGCTCTGCCTTTCCAAGTGACCTCTGTAGCAGTGAGCTCAACAGTGCAGCTGCAGTTTTCCTCTTCTCTGAAGAATCTAAGAGCCTCRGTGGGAGAGCAGTGAGCTGGGCTCTGCAGTAGGAGACTGCTTGCTAATTGGAGCACCCTGCTGCGAGGCCAAGCAGGGAAAGCAGACTGGGCTTGCACACTTATAGGGGGGGATATTTTAACAGCCAAACTTTGGGTAAACAAATTGTTTGCGCTTGGGTTAAGACCTCCCTGTTTCTGCTGTTATGATGGAGAAACTTCTGCTGATGCTGTTGGGGTAACAAAAATAGCTGGACAAAATGGGGTGACCTTGGAGTTTTGAATTACTCGGGACCATCTTTACACGGACCTCAAGATACTTATTGACCTTGGTTTTACTAGGAGTAACATAGTTAAATATCTGCTAAGGTGTCACATAAGTGCATAGAGGTAGGGTCAATGTAAGACAGATGAGATTGTCCATCCTGTGCAGTCATTGCAACTTGCAAGGACAGTCGGGAGACTTGTCCAGGATAGTCCCTTTGCTTTAGAAGGGCATTTTGCTCTTGTTCCTCATGCTTGCTCCAGGTGTTAATGCACTGTTGATATTGCCTTCTTTGGCAAAGATGAAAGGATGAAAAAGTAGAGTTAAATCCAAAGTGAATTGGAAACTTAGGAGCCTTGGACAGTAAGTTTAACAAGTTTTACAGGTTAACACAAGTTTGTTGTTAGATCCTTGAAGCATTTTAAGAATTTGATGATTTTAATTCTAAAGAAGGTGGGAGCCTTACAGTGCTATGATATTACTGGAAAGTAATTAAAACTGATTTTAAGATTCTCTACAGTGACCCCTTAAAGGGTGTTGCGAAGATGTTGTGCCATTGAAAAGAAAAAGAATAGGCTTAAGAATTGATCTATTTGAACAAAAAGCATGTTTGAGTCTTCCCTGGGCTAGTACAGGAGATAAAATGTTGCCTRTATTCTATTTATATTGTTTTTAGTGGTGGTTGGAGTGTTTATACTTTGTGAACTTTTTTTCCCTTAAGTAGCTTTAGTGGAGTGARGTAGCAATATAAGGCGAAAAGTATCCTTCAGATAACCAAAAATATTATTGGGTTTATTTAATATTAATATTACATCAGAACCCAAAAAGTGCAGTATTCTGCCTAGCAATGACTAGGACACTGTTGGCGTTTGACACACACAGCAGTGGAAGAACGTGTTCTGTTTGTTTGTTTTTTCCATATTTCTCATGGGGAGCTTCTTCTGAATTTCATGCTATGCAAAAAAAAGGAAAAAAGATGGGGTGAAGGYGAGATCTATGAACAGGTGAGGAAGGAGACAGAGCAAGTACTGCAGTTGAAGTAAGGAGTGATGACATAGGGAATTTTTTTTTGGATGGGAGGAAGAGAGAACAGAGAATAATGTTTAGCACAAAGGTTATTCATCATGCCGTGCAAGTTTTAAGAGTTCCCAGTTGCTCCACAAATCTAATTTATGGGAATAAGTGGTCACAGCTTTATTTTAAATTACTGTAGAGAACAGTCTTGCTTGAAGCCAAATTTGGGAGTCCCTTACAAAATAAATTCTGCATAACTTTGTGCCAGTAGGAAAGTACTGGCCATAAATAAGGATAAAGGTCGATATGTTCAACGAGACAGTAGCCGAAGGGCAAATGAGATGGCCTTAGAGCGTTCCGAGGCTCTTCACTTAGAACAGGGCAGATAGAGCATTGCAGCCCCTCTGAGAGGAAAAAACAAAATCCAGGGTATCTCACCATTGATACCTGGTTGTAAATATTTTGATCAGAGGTCAAAGCGTTACAACTGATTATACTCCTGCATCCCTGCAACTCCCAGTCATTGCTGCAGTGAAGTTTTTTTGGGCAACTTTGAATTAAACTTGCGCTCAAACTTAGTATTTCGTTTTGCCTTGAGCTATGATAACCACAGACAAACCCTATGAAACGTTATTTGCGCCCATAGAGTACCATTAATTTTCTTTTAATCTTTCTCTGCCCCAGGAAACATTTCAATTGAATTTTGCTCTTCATGGATGGAATCAAGAGGACTGAAAGCCAAGCTAATTTCCTTCCATTTCCCCTTTATTTCCATATTTTAATGGATTCACGACCCATGGTATTAATACTGGAGATACTGTAGGAACATGTTATATTAAAAATATATATTTATTGTGCTCATCTGCTAAATTTTAACAGCTTTCCGGAGTTCATTGAATGTTCTAATATCAGAAACCAGTTTTACACTTAAGATTGATGATTTTGTGTTGTCTACTTCTTCCACCTTACCCTGCAGTGCTGAACTGATCTTGTCAAGCTTTCATGAATGCTCCTTGCACTACTCTACCCCTCTTTATTGACCAAGATCTCACTCCTTTTCTCTTTCTAACTCTATTAAATTGTCTTAACCTTTCTCCAGTTTTGTTTTCTCCAGTTGTTTTTTTTTCCTACACGATTTCCATTAGACTCTAACTTGAAAACTTGCAAGAACTTGTGCATAGTCTATGAGAGAATTTAGGAGAGTATATTTTACTCTACAGACATGTCCTTAGTTCTTAATATCCAATTTCAGAGTTGAAGTTCAGCATCCTGGTAACATCATTCTTGTAGATGGATAGAAGCAATTCTTTGACACAGAATGATGTGTCAAATTAGCAGCTTTTTCTTACAAGTATACTTTGGATTGGTAATGGTGATGGAACCAGGATCTTGGTGGTGCTATGATGGATTATACCTCTAGTGATATCAACCCTGAGATAGTGGTTCACATTTAAGTCAGAGGGAAGTATGCCTGTCTGTTGTGGAAATCTAGTGCTGAACAGCTTGAGCTGAGCAGGAAAATGTGGATCTGAACCTAGCCAAGTAAGGCAGCGGACTGAGGGGTGGAAGAAGAAAATAGTTTCTGGTCCTTCATTTATGTCTGGTGCTGACTATCGGCACAGAAAGCAGAGGGAAATAAGAGTACACAGAAAACGTTGCTCAGGAAGCCCTGTTGCATATCAAAGTAAGCAAGTGGGAGAGGATTTGCTTGGGAAGAGTGGTTCTGCACTATGTAAACTGTTTCCTGGCTCGTTCAACATGTAAACTTTTACCACCCCTTTATTGTTTCTAATACTAGGCACTAATTTCTCTGTCAACAATGTATGTTCTGGTTACTAGCTTTCTACAAGACTGTTAGTTGGCCAAGTCCAGCAGAAAGATCAAATATTTGTTGCTGATGCTTATTTACAGAAACAGTTTGTTTTATGTCTCAGTCTTTTAATTGAATGCTTTAGGTGATTTACAAAACAAACCAAAAAAGATCTATCAAGTCTGCTGTTGTGTGAAGAGGAAAAAAACACACCCCAAAATGGCAAGATTGGAATTGGAGACCGCGGCTGCTTGTGATGAAATACAGTGCTCCAAGTAGCTTGCCCATGTCGTATTTCCAGATATTGCAGAGATAAATGTACCATAACTCTGGGCCCTGGATAAATGCAGATCCGACCTTTGTTTACATGGTATCGAGGGGAATCTTTATGAGAGGGCAGGAGTGTTTTAAAAGGTTTAGAATCATTGCGAGGCAGAGAAATGGGTCCCCGGGGGGTTGAATTTGGCAGCAGAAAGCTGACACTATTTCTCAGCGAGCAGTACACTTTCTGTAGAGATTTGAAGGAGCTGGTTTTGGAAATGACATTTGACAAGCTTTTTTGGTAGTATAATTCAGGGGAAAAGGCAACTTTTTTAATTAAGGAGAATTGTGTTACTTCAATATTGCTAAAATAGTTAACATAATATGAAATAGTAACTTTAAAATAGTGTTAAAAATATTGAGGGTATATACAGATGTAGATGTTGATATAGTGCAAAATAACCTAGAAAAGATAACATTTTCTTTACAACAGCAAAATGAATCAAGCTGCTGCCCTGTATACATCCTCTAGCTCCCACTGGCTATAATTGGTCATCTGATTGTAATTAAGAGTGGGGATTTCTATCAGTTGAATTAAAAGTCCAGATTGTGTTTTGTTACAAGAAATGAATATTGATCAAACAAATGCAGTAAAAGCTAATGAGCATGAGGGGATCCTCACAGAGCTGTAGGCAGAAACAGTTAAATCTGGTTATGCTGCGCAGAAGAAAGTGCCTCTGAAGGGGAGAGTTGCAGCTTGAGATGTAAAATTTGGATTAACCCACCAGTTCTGTTAAGTTATCTAAACTGGCAAAAAGATTAAGTAACCTGGGATTCAACTTCTGATGTGTAGAAAGGTAATGATTCCACATACATTGACTATGATCAATATGATCATATATTTTTATTCAAAGTAGACTAAAAGTGTAGATATCTTTCTTTGTGAAAGTGAGAGCAAACACTTGTGAGTGCAGTCATATAGGAGGACGCAGACAGGATGCCTACGTTCTCTCCATAGGCAGCAACTACACAGGAATCAATTAGGTAGTTGCTCTAGCTCTGCCACGTGAACATTGTGCAGGAGGACTTGCTGCCGGCTCTCACCCTTTTTTCAAGGAGACCAGGTGAACCTTGGGACTCTTGGCACAGTTGAGAACAGAAGTGTTTGTGTTGTCAATGGCTGTGTCTTCAAAAAGAACTGCATTCGAGTCTAACACCAATTACTAAAGACAGAAAATCTCAGCTCTGCGGTAGTGCTTTCCCTTCCCGGAGCTGTTCTTTAGGCTTATCTAAAAAATTGTCAAGTAATGGGTACAACATTTAAAACCAAACAAAAAATAAAAAGGTAATGCCCTTCTCTGTGAGGAGTCTGTATTCATTTAGTCACCTGCTACGTTCACTGACTTGAATGTGTATTGTGATAATGTTGTTTTGAGTCTGCTGCTTTGGCTTTGGTTTGGAGATGACTTGGGCTTCCACTATATCCTTGCTTGCTTCTGTCCTAGCTGCCTGAATATTTATCTTTTTGCTGGTGATAGAAAAGATGACAGCTGGGGCCAGGTTGGGGTTTTGATCTGCTTTGTTTTTACCACTGTTTCACAGTTTTCAAAATAGCTGAATCTGTTCAGCTGATTGACATTTCGAGCCTTTGATATTGATTGCAGAAATAGTTGTAGAGTAAGCTGTAGATAAAGTCTAAGTGTTTTTCTTTTTGTTGTTGTGGCAAAGCAAGATGAAAAGGATTTCATTTCAAGATAATATTGCAAAGGAAACAAGGGGTATCTCAGTACCGATCTTTTCATCTAGGKGATGTTTTTGTTCGAAAATGATCAGAACTGGTGTTGCTCACAGAGAAGGGCCTAGAAGTCGGTGTCTGCTGATGAAAACTTAAAGCATAAGCAAACAGCAGTGAGCAGCTTTTATCATGAAGGTGTAAGTGGCAGATGTATAACTTTATAAAAGTGAGTCTATATTTTCATTTTTGCACTATGATACTAGGTTTTTTAAATAGAAAAGTTTCAAAGAAGAAAAAATATCAAATCCACTTTAAAAGTCAGTTTTCAAAACTACACATTTGAGCTGACAGTAATGCATGACACTTGCAGATAGGTGCCCAGGTTGAATATTCTTCCTTTTCTTGCCACTGAATAACAAGTTTGAGCAAGTCTGCCTGCCTGCCTGCTTAAATAGAGCCAACACACTCAGGCTGGACAAACCAGGTAATGTACAGGGTTTTTTCACGCTTAGTTGTTTGATAAAGCCCTTTTCTGAACAATTTACCCTGTTCTACTTTTGATCAGTTACAGAGAAAATAATATCTTCTTAGAACACATATTTTAAAATATAAGAAATGAGAGATTTAAACCAAGCCGGGTATGCTATATCTAAAGTACTGTCCAGGCCAAACAATTTAATATCCATTTCTTGCACTTCCTCTTAAATTTCTTTTCCTGAGATTTGCACAGCTTATAAACCTACACCTCAGAGGTTCAGCTTATTCTTTGTAAACCACTTTGATGGCGTGTGGCACTTCTCTGTGGACTGTGGTAGAATAACAATAATTTGCTCATGATAAGTTAAACTGAAGTCAGTGAAATGGCACAGAAGTGAAACAATATGTACTATTTAGTTGTCAGGCATGTGTTTTTGTTTTTGGATAAAATATTCTGGTTTTGTAATAGCTTCTGTGCCATCAATATGCAGTATCTAGATTCCATATCTTAATACGCAGTGTAAACCAGCCCTCTCTGGGTTGCCCATTCTGGCACCTCACTGTGTAAGGAAGCCACACATGTAGTGTTTTAACCGGTTGGTACTGCTTGAGCTTAGATTATTTAAAATTATTCTAGTGTAAATACACAGTAAAATTTATGAATTCCCTTTATATCTTTTTTCAGTTGTTTAATAATCAACAATCCAGGAAAAAAAAAAAAAAAAGTCTTGAGGTTTTAATGTATTTTCCCCTTCATAGTTCATTTCCTTTAAAATATGGCATTGGAAGAGCTGGGTAATACCACAGTCTGTTTCATAAACATACACTGATTAAAGTCTGTTGTGGTTTATTCGACAGATCAGGTAGCTCCAACTGATAGACTGGAAGCAGTAGAAATACAGCAACTGACATTATAGAGTTCCTCCCTGTAATGGGACCTTTTTTTCCTGCTAATTGTGGAGGTTAGATGTTTTTGGGAAAGGAACAGAACCTGGTACTTGAAAAGCTTGGTTTCTGATTTGGCTTTCATAAGAGATGGATAATACGCCTACAAGAGCATGAATAGGCAATAATGTTGATGTGATCGAGAGGAGATGACCTTAAATCTGTTTTTATGGATGGACTGTCAGTGTTCTGTTGGAAGATGGTTATAAAGTGTTTTAGTAATACAGGTCATATTAGTGCAGAACCTATCGTAGACACAGAACACTAAATACTTAGTCTCCCTGGTCTAACAAACATCTTTGTACGCCTGATAAAGTACAATTAAACATGATTTGTATCTTGACAGCTAGAACAGTGTAGGTGTACTGGCAGCTCAAGGATTTTTTGCATGAAAGCCAAAATGTTACTGATGTGCAAAATTCCAGTTTGGATTCATTCATTCACAGAAACAGCTACGTGTACTGCAGGAGGCCGAATGGCAGTATGCAGTAGATGATTTCTGTGGCAAGTTCAGTGGCTTTATTCTTCACTTTTTCATTTGTAGAAGCTCACTGTCCCTGTTCTGCAAGTTCTCAGAGGTTAATTAAGAATCTGCATTAATGAAAGGTGTCCTGTTCAAGAGGATTTCATTGGTTCATTACTTGCTGCTTCTGTTTCCTGCCACACATGCTTCTTTTTTTAGATCTGATTGATCATAGAGAATTACCCTCAATGAAATGAACTCTGAATTACGAGGCTGTAAGTGCACCATTAAAGTTTTAAGTTGAAGTATCTGCTTTTGTGATTAATCTCAGAAGATATACAGAGCTCAAGTCATTTAGCTGAGCAGATGTATTTTGACTAGTGCCACAGAAATGAGAGGAGAGGACAGAAGGAAATAGTCAGCAGAGACAACAGGCTACAGGGACAACTAATTAATTTCATAACGTTGACACTCATGCCTAGATGTTGTCATTAGGGGAATCAATTTTATTAGTAGAAGGAGTAGGACAGAAGAAAGTGTTCTTAGGCTTTTACTAGATAGTTTATATAGATATAAATATGTATATGTGAAGGTCAATATTTTTAATATTCTGTATTACCAATAAGTCATGACTGAAATAGCTTCTTACTCTATTCAATAATGGAGCTAAAGAAGATGACACTTCAACAAGTGGCACATATAAAGCTGGAGGGAACTTTGATTTTAATGGAGGAAACTCTTTAACCCAAAGTCAAGCTCCTTATATGCTGCTAATTATATGAATTGTGGTCAAGTGCAGGTGCAGATGTAACTTCTAAAATCGTTTAGAAAATGGAACATATGGGATTTTCTGATTTAATTCCTCGTTTTTGTAGATTTTGTGTGTAGTTGGGCAGTTTTGCAACAGTGAAAATGCAGGCAAGCTTCATATAGTGCTGCTCAAAAGAGTAAGAGCGACAGTCAAGTGATTAGGCTTCTTTTGAACCCCAAAAACCTCACTTTTTCTGGTGACTAAAATAATGCAACAGAAATGTTTGGTGCTGTTACTGGGAACTGCAGGCAGATATACAGCAGTTGTATTCTCTGCCCTGAAAGTTGTATTTTCACATTACAAATAGTAGAAATATTGTTGATTTTTACACACTTAAATACTGATGTAAAATACAAATTCTAAAATGACTTGTTGTCTGATGTAACCTGCTTTTTTTAATATATATTGCAGTTGAAAAAAATATATTGGAAGACTTTACATTACAGTGTAATATATTGCTTGCAATAGACTTAGGTGATAGCTGTAGCTCCAGGCCAGCCGGAGGACTGCTGATAGTCTTCAGATCCGGATTTCAAAGCTGAGACCTGCYGTCCTCCCTTCTCCTCAAGGGAAGTGGGCATGTGTCTTTGTGCTTGTGGTTTGGCACCTGGGAGCTGGCAAGAAAAAGGAGTTGTCCTTTTATATTCCRTTCTGGCAGTGAAAAAATCAGATGAAAATTTGGCTCATAATTGTGTTTTAAAAAGATGTTGCTCTAAATCAGACTTTTGTCAGCTATTTGCAGCACATTCAGTGCTTTTCTGCTGACAGGAAGCAAATTTAGAATATATTTTGCTTGGGGACTGTGCATTGTTCTAACAATTACTTTTTTCATATAATCTTGAGCTAAATAAGATTTTAATGATAAAGCTGGGATAAAATATATTGCTTTAAGGTCTATATATCTGATTGTCTAAAGCAGACTGAAAATGCAYTGTAATATAGAAGAAAAACCTTCAAATGGAACAGGTTTAAAGATATTGCAGCATTGCAAAGCTTGTGCAAGTACAAACTAAGGGTGGACGTGCATCTCTTCTTACCTGCTGGTGTATTTGTCTGTTTTAAAGCACTGTGATAATTTTAGAATTGGAATTTCTTTGTTTACCCATATTCAGCATCTTGCATTCCTCTGGCTTAGGACTTCAGTAAAAAACCATATTACTGTGACACTGTAAGTGACAGCCTTGCCCTCCCGGTGCTTTGAGAGATAATATTGTTCYAATGTCTGCAGACAGAAAGGGCCAGCAAGTTTTTGGTGGTARCTGTATGGGAGAATTAAGTGGATTACACAAATGTATGTATGTGTAAAAGCTAATGAAGTGCCCCATATATAACACTTTTGATAAAGAGTCATTGAGATTTTAGTTACGTGGGAGAGTGGTCAGTCCCTTTGCATGCTTTTAAATTTTCTGTGCGCAATAAGCAGCACTAATCCTTTCGGACACTCTCTAGTTTATTATGCCATTAGCTCCCCGGCTAGCTAAGGGTGAAGGAAAACAGTGGTTATCRTTCAGGTTGTGGGTAGAAAATGCCTTCATCTGCGAATCAGGAGGTGCTCCAACACTTGGGTGCATGGGGAGGATGCTTGGGAGGATTTCCAAACTGAGCGGGCCATGACGTTATGTGCTCAGGAGCCTCCCTTCAAACAGGTCAGTGCTGCTGGTTTTTGGATCACTGTGTGTGCATGGATTGAAGGAAGGAGCATGGAGCTTGCAGCATCTTTGTGTCTGTTGTGAAGAGCCCACCAGCTTTCCATATTCCATTTCRGTTGTCCAGGTCTCCCAATTTTAGTGTTATTTTTGAATTCAAGTTCTGCTGCTGCCTGCTAAGCTCAGCCTTTTTATCTTTATATTTTGTAGTTACCTGAAAGCAGGAGGGAACTCGTATAAAAATGTGTGTTAATTGCTTTGTTTCCAGCCCGAGGATCTCTCTTTGCATAATGTTGCATTGATTACTGCTGAAAGAGAAGATGAGATTTTCTGGGGCTCTATCTTATTCAGCTTTATCTGTCATTAGAAACAGTGGCCCCTGGCTAAAAGATTAGCTGAGGGAACATGTATTCCATCCTCATCTTCTTTCATTAGCACAGTGATAAAAGTCAGTAATTTCTAGTCCTTTCGCACACACAGGTGATCCTCTTTAAAGGCAATATAAGAAAATTTTGTTATCAGCTTCTGACCCCTCATCATTAATCCAGTGATACATTTTCACTTGTTCAGTTATTTGGCCTACAAGGTGTATCGTGGGAAATGGACCCACTTTGACGTTGTTACTGCATAGACAGGCTGTATAATCACAATTTGGAAGCTGGAGCCATTAATTGTAGTGTCCTCTTGGACTCAAGCAGAAAGTGCAGCTTAGATGTATGGTCTTGTAAGTTCTGATTGGGGTGGAAAGGCACATGTCAACAAAAATATTAGAATTTTGTTTTGCTAGATGTTATTGCAAAGACATGTATCACTTTTTCCCAGTTACATGGAAATCATATGTGTTTGTGTGTATGAAATATTATTTGATTTCTAATCATTTTACATTGGCTTTTTCCTCTCCTAAGCAATCCTGAAGGAGTACTAGTTTGTGTGAAACATGTAGCTTGGCCAAAGTAAACCACCCAGCAGGGAATGTGCTAGGTAGAAATACACCAGATGCACTCAGAAACTTGTTGCAAATGGCAAGAATTACTGTGGTTTTATAATGGAAAACTGTTTGTTTCTATTCATTTATTTATTTATCTTACATTAACTTAAATTCCCATTTGCAGATTTCAGTAAAATATGATGATTGAATTAGAGCACGTGACTATTGAATATGCTTATATACCTAATATGTCTGGTTTACAAAGGTTAATGGCACCTTATGATGCTTGCTATGTTAATGTGTTCAAAAATTGCTTTTCAACAGCTATATTAAAAGAATATTATAGCTTCAGATTTTAGCAGAACTGATGGAATTAAAGTCCATTTACCTACATTGAATCTGATAATGCTATGCTGTGGTAAGTGTGCCCTCAAAATAATCACTTAATCACAACAAGCCTGTATTCCTGCTTCGTGTTTAGGAGACTGAGGCAAAGAGATACCTAGGCCTTAAATCATCAAAGCTGCATCACTTTTTTGTAGAATCCATAGCCTCTTRGGTGGTTAGTTTTGTATTCCTCACAGTATAGTCCATTTGCAGTTCTGAGCATTTATGTGCTTGAGCAAATGTCTCTCTCCACCCTGAGAATGAAGATTGTAAAAGCAAAAATAAACAAACAAACGAAAAAAAAAAACCCAAAAAACACAGTAGGTATCTTGGAAACATTAAGGGTTTGGTGGCTTGGCTGTCGTTAATTAGCAACTTGAAGATAGAATGGAGCATCTGATTTTCAGATGTACTCAATGTGACAGATGTTTAAGAAACATGGTGATAACTAGGTAAAATAGGAATTATCCTTCCTTTTAAAAAAAGGAAAATCAATTCTTTAAACCTGAAGGCTACTCTGTTTTGATACGCAGCATTGAACATCTTTGGGGACACATGTCAGTGCCAATGTTTTGGACAAGTTAACTTCTTTTTGTGGCCCATCCTGGGATGGGTGTCGGTAATGCTTTCAGATATTCAGCAAAACAAAAATGTCAAATATGAGAGAGGGAGGGAGAGGTTATCATGAGGACTGAGTAGAAAGGAGYGATTTCTATGTCACGTAGGCCACTGGGGCCTTGAAGACAAATGCCCAAAGAAGTGGATCTTGTTCTCTAGTGCAGCAGTAGGTCCTTTCRGCAGAAGAAGGTTGTGATTCGCTCYTGGGAGCGTCCAGAAGGACTGTGATGGAGCACTCAGAGTTGCTGGTCAAGAARAGAGTGTGTTCAAATCTAATCATTAAAGAGAAGCTTATTTTGATATTAGTCCTTCATATTTATAGGTGAGATTGAGCCCCTTCGGAGGGAGCAGCCAAAAAACACGTTCTTGTTGAGTCCTTAGTGGCCAGTTAAACATACGCTTACTTCAGCTGACTCATCTGGTTATTGAATAAGCACCCACAGCACCCWTAAGCACCCACAGTGCTGATGCACTCCGCATTATTGTTTCTTATTTCTGAGAGGACTAACAAGCTGTGGTTAAGCAGTAAATTTCATTTTCAGATRCTTATTCCTACTGTGTCACTAACATTTTTCTGTTCTTTGTAATCAACTCCCCTCCTCGCTGCCTCCCCCTCAAGGAAAAAAAAAAAAGTTGCTATATGAGTGTTCTGGATCTCCACAGCAAGAATCAATTAATTCCCCAATGCAGAGAATTTTGTTGCAGTTTGTGTTGGGAGTTTACTTTCCCTCAAGGAAAAAAAAAATGTTTTGTGGAACAAATGTGTCTCTTGCTCTTGTCAGACTGTGACTAATTGCTCTGACTTCTGGCCCTTTTGCCATGCTATTCAGCTGGGACCGAGGCAGGGATATGACCAGATGCAGCCAGTAATTAGGGCTAAGCGAGCTAGCGAGCAGTAAACTACTGCTGCCATAGTGTATGCAAAGCAGATACACTTAATACATGTTGATAGCACAAGTAAAAAAGAAATAAAAAGTGAAAGTACGAAAGGTAAATAAAAAGAAAAATGCAGACAGAAAGCCATATCAAACACTGAATATGCATAATGATGTGTGAAATGATATCGTGCATTAAAAGAAAGAAAAAAGCTCTTGTTCTTCTTCCTGGGGGGATGAATTGAAATATATTTTCCTGCATAACAACAGTGTACAGAATTCAATGCAGGTGCTACCTAAAGGTACGACCTAAAGCAATCTCATTTGGAGTGGATGTCTATCATACAGTCATCTGAATATGGATTTTTGTGCATGTTATACTATTCATGTGTAATGTGCAGACATACACTGTTGTGGACACCAGAGGAGACCAGGATTAGTTAGCTTCTCTTTCTGGTTCTCTTTCTGGGATAAATAACACTAGAATTATCTAGTGAGCCTTATTGGCTTGTATTTGTTACAGAGAGCTCTGCAGATGCGTAGGTGAATGCGCTTTGCCTGGGCCTTTAAATTACMAGCATTAAGCTTAATCACTTGCTCTTTCAAGTAGCTTGCAATCATCTGTTTTTTTAATATTTACACRTTTTTATGCATGCTGTGAAAGATTACTTGCATGTATGTAATTATGTTTTAATGATAGGATGGCTGTGACACAAATCAGAAAAGCAACAACTTGTTTGGGGGAAGGATAAGAATGGGGGAGGCAGGTCAGAGCGTCGCGCATAGTCTTTGACAAGCTCTCCCTTTAATTAGTCATTAGCAGACTTTGCCAGACAGTTTCTCAGCCCTGCAAAGAGGAGAAGCGGTGGGAGCAGAAAGGAAGATGTAGCCAACTGTGTCACTCAGAGACCTCTCTTTAAATGGATGATTTACAGCCTCATGTCTCTTGTCAGGTTCTTAAGCCAACTTTTCTCCCCCTTGGCTGGGACTTTTTCCCTTAGCAACAAATTAGTAGGCGGTTTTGTTATGTGCTTGCTGCATTTGCTTTTGTTTCCCTGCAAATAAAAATGATTTGGTGGCATTTGTTTTGAGATCAAAGATGCAAAATTTGCTAATGAGCATGCGCTGTACAATCAGCATCCCACCCTGTTTACAGGCTCCACTTTATTTGCAAGCATACTGCCTTGCTTTAGAAAAGACTGTATACATATGCATATATACTTGTCATTTTCAGATTGCTACTCAACAGTGGGATTAGCCCTAATCAACAGAACCGTTTTTTTAAGATTTAAAAATAAAGTAAGTACTTGAGGCATGGGAGTAAGGGAGGTTGCTCAGCATGTTTGAGGATCTGTGTCCTGGTCGAATAAAGCATTGAGGAATGCAGAGCTTTCAGTCTCAGTGTTGTCAGCCCTAGCAACTGTTTCTCTTTTCTGTCCCATCTTRCTGTGGATATTGAATTTTTCCATTTTATCCATGGCAAGAAAGAGACCAGGATCAACAGTGGGRCTGGAAAACTTGTAGACAAGTGCAAATGGGCCTTGGCATCCTGCCTGTTTCCTAGTGTAGGCTAACCCTTCTCCTCGAAGATGTCCAGAATATAGTAAAACCCCTCACAAATTCCAGCGTCTCATTCTTGCTCTGTGTTTTTAAAGSTTTCAACACTGTCAGTGCCTTTTGGGGGGCTGTTCTAGCCAGCTTCTGTTCTATCTCTTCATTGTTCACTCATATTGCCCTTCTAGTGTCTTAACTTTCATCTTGAGATCATCTGTTCTGYGTAGCATCTGACTGCAAGTACTTTTCTGCTGAAAGCAAACATAGGCTATAGACTATTAYAATTGGCCTTCAGCTTCTGTATTGTTACTCTGTGTTTTCTCCTCCAGCTTCAAACCAATATACATTTTGTAAGTCCATCCAAAGATGTACTGGTCTTAAATAGCTCATATATTAGACCAGGCAGCATTTCATACAGTGGATAATAATCAAAATTGTTAACAATACTCAAAACTAGTTTGCTGATTTGGAGGTTAAAATTAATGCAGAATAGAGAAGCAGAAAGAAGTTTCTCTGTTATGCTGTCAAAATATTTTGGGTAATGGCTGCTTCACCATGAAAATGGTGCCTTTAGCCTTATAATATGCATATATCTAAAAGTGACAAAAACATGTAGTGTTTAGAGCTGTCTAAATGACTAATATGTTGCTTACTATTCCCAGATAGTGAAATATACTCATCTGTGCTCCTACCAGAGGAACCATCACCTTGTTTATAATGTTATAGGAACCAAGAGACCTCCCTTGGAAGGAGTAGCTCATCTTTGTCTTGTGCTGGTTTTCGTCTTGTAAAACTTTGCCACCTAATTGATGCAAACTTAATTTTGCACCCAATAGTTGACTCTCAGTGGACAATACTTGCAATTAAGTGTGGAAACAAGCACATGAAGGCACGAGAAGTTAATTTAAATCATTTCTTTTTCCTTGAAACTGTGCAAAACAGCCAATACTTTGACATATTTTAAGGGAGGGGGTGGCACTGAAGTTGGCATCCTTTTAATAATGTGTTCTTCGTGTAAGTACCATAACTTTGTGGGCAAGAATATTGACAAGATGTCCTACTTAAATGTTTTGTAAAAGTAGCACATTTTTAATCAGTTTCTGTAGTGCTGCCAAGAATTTGTGAGGTTTGTTGAAACTGGTCTCCCTAATTGAATTTAGGGGAGTAATAATGTGTRCAAATTGATACATTTTTACTCTTTGTGTATCTGTTTACATGGAGACCCATCTCCAACCTGACTATTCTTTTTCGACTCAAAGGAATTAATTTTTAGYTCTTGTTACAACTCTGCATGCAATAATCTATTTGCATTTTATGATGTATTTTCAAAAAGGAAGACTGTATATTGATATGGTTAATTTTGTTATATACTGCTATTAAGGATATGAAGTAAAAATAATAGCATCATAACTTAAAACTTTTCTTCTTCTGAGTTATCAGAATGTAATCATACAATAGTGTGACTCTAATAGTCACCCTGAAGTAATAAGAAATGCCTTCCTTTTCAGATAATACTTATTTAAGTAAGGAAAGTATTTTCATTCTTTTCTGTCATGGCAAGTTCCTTGATTGTTTTAGGTTATYTTCTACACATCTAAACAGAGAAATAGCTGGTAGCTATTCTTGCTGTGCAATCATGTTATAAAGCATTTTCAAAGATGAATTTTTTTCAAGTCCAAATATTCTTTTAGGTAAAACAAGAAAAAGTACATTCATGTTGTATGTGCCATGTGTATATCCTAGAGGGAGCTACACATCAAGATACTMTTCTTATTAATACCTTCCCATTATTTCTTAAAAGACTATTGGTAATCTGTGTGATAATTGTCTTGACTTTTKCTTACTGCTCCCAATGGTATATTTTGAGCCAGGCAAAAAAACCCCAAATATTTTCATAATAGGCATAAAATAATTTAAGCCCAACTTTTTTCTTCAAGCCTTCAGAATCCAGTTAGTCTCAAAGTGCTCTAATTAGTTGGGAGAAATGATTTTGTGCCTTCATGTAACCTTCTCGATTGAGTTCTAGAAAAACTGGTAAGTTTTGCTGTGGAGCAGATTGCCTGCTGCAATATATCCTCAATCCTCAATCTGAGCGCTTGCAGTAATTGCTTTCTTTAACTAGAACTGAAAAAAATCAAACCTGAGAGGTTTTTGGTACCTCAAGGCTCATACCTAAATATGGTTAAAAGTCATAATTTCTAAAGGAGAATTATGTATACGTGCTAGACTTGACTTTTTAGYGCTAACTCTTTGACTGTGGTGGAATTCGATGTACCCGCACTGCAAAGTTTCTTATTTAAATAGAAGAATACCCTTATAGTGTTTTTATCGATGGTGGGATTTGTTGGAGTGTCTGAAATCCAATAGCTAGTTTCTGTGTAAAGTAATTTGTGTGTAGCGATAGAAAAACATGTTCAAAATTGTCCTGGTATTGGGAAAAGTCGATGTGCCTCTATTTGCCTTCTGTTATAAAGCAGAGCAGGAATATATTTTCTCTGGCAATTGTTTTCTGTCACTTTTCAGCCTTCTGAAGGAAATCAGTAATTACCTAAAAATGATTGAATTTGAAAGCACCGAGGAGTCCAAGTTGGTTGATGCCATTAAAAAAATTTCTTGCACTTGGGTAAGAATCTGCACAAATAGTAGAAGAAACSTACTGGCACAGAACCTCCTTGGTATKAATTGCATTTATATAGGTCTTCACAAATATAGTATGTGTTTTGAGGAGATGGTATTGATAGTGATGTTATATACTTGCATGTACCTGTACATTTTTTAAAAGTGAAAAGGCAGAAAATATCCTTATTGTGGTAAAACACAACCTCTCTTGACATAAAACTAATTTCACTAGCATTCTTAGAGGATCAGGAGTACTGCAAGTAACTTTTTTTTTAATGGAGATGTGGAAGAACCGCTTGTGCTTTATTTATTCTGAATGAAACTCAAGACTACTTTTCAGTAGGTGTTTTTAGAGGAGGAGAGGGGAGAAAAAAAMCAAAACAAAACCACACAGCATTATAGCCTCGCTTGTCAAAACCTCCAGGAAAAAGTTCTTTCAAAACCAAAATATGTGGGTCTCTAAGAGACCRATGTGTACTCTGCTGCAGGTATTTCTGCTGAGTGGTTACGTGTAATCTTGGGCACTGAGCAGCAGGAACAGCATCTATTTAAGCAGCATATGCACCAGGTTCTGTTGTTCCTGCACATGCTGTTTAGCATCTTTTCTCAGCTAAATTCCTTCTGACTTCACTGTGTCTCTTTGGTCTACCTGGATAAGTAGGGTGAGAAAAGCGCATTCGTCTCAGACTCTTACATGGCACACCACAATTTGTACGCTTGTGTAAGGGAGCAGAGTTTACTTTTTGTGTTACTTAAGCACAGCAGGGAGCAAGGTCTGTACTCTTATTTTATCTTAATATGATGTTCAAATACAGATGAGTCTGTCTAAGTTKACAGTCTTCACATGATGGCAGGAGAAGCACTGATGGGAGGGAGATGGCAAAGGGAGATTTAGAATCACAGACTCCACCTTTAAAATGCACCAGAATAAGATATTTCCCTTCATTCTCATCTAGACAAAGAATAACTTGTGTCAGACTAGTAGAAATGCTGATGATTTCGGTTGGCCTTTGGTGTTAATTGCGAGTTTTCAGTTCCTTTGCTCCTTTTTAACGATAGAATGCATACCCCTGCTGTTAAGAGCCTTGGTGTTCCATAGTAAAGCTGGCAAAGGGCCTGGAGATGTTGGTCACATTGTCGGCGAGCGTTTGGGAATGCGTTCATGGCCGTGTTGGCCCTCAGGCCCTCAGCTCGCAAGCTGAACTGAAACACCCTTCAGCAGGAATCTCTATGAGGGGAGGAAGGCTTCTCAGGCTGTTTCTAAAGCAAATGCAGTCTGAGAGCTTCCTAACCTAAAGGGAAAGTTAACATCCTAAGTATTAGGTTGTGCACTGTGCAGCTGAGGCCTCCGTCTCATAACTAGGCATGTAATTCACATTCAGTTTTTTATTTCAGCAAAATCTGGGCAAACTTGCGGCTATTAGCTTGGAAACTGGATTGTGAATTATTGGCTGTGAATTAATGCATGCTTTTTAGACTGCTTCAAAAAACTTTGATGTCACTCATGTAATCTTCCCATCATGGTTCTTCATATTGGACTAGAGGGAGAAATTAAAGAGGATTTTGAGTTTAGGCCAGAGCAAAATAATACTAGTTTAAGTAAAAAGTTCTTAAAAATGTGAGCAGAGGTTCAGGTTGGTTATCTAATTAGTTCTTGGAATGTGGTACTGCAGAAAAATCTAAGGTGTAGTTAAAATATTAGATTACAAACCTAATTGAGCAGTATAATTTTGAACCAATATGTAATGAGAATTCAGGCCAATCAATTAATTCAGTGGTTCAGTTGGTAGAAGAATTGTTGGGTCTAAGCCAGCCTCTCTTGTAACCTCAATTAGTTCCTTTCTTTGTCTTTCTCCTGAGAACTGTCAAACCATCAGCCTATATTTCAGCTACTTATTAAAAAAAAATCTGAAACTGCAGGAGTTTAGACATATTAAGAATGCAGTGTTCCTAAACAAATATTATGTAGTTCATGGAAGACAAAGAATATTAGTGAACAACTTAGCTGAAGTTAAGAAATAAATGTGAATTTAAAACATCCTTAATGTTAAAACAGAGGTTTCTCAGGAGTAAGGGAGTAATAGAGAGAAGTCTATTGAAACTGAGCCTTTYGGCCCTCCTTATTCAATTGGTGATATGGTCCTAGGATCCTACGTATTCTTCTCTAGGCCAAAGTATGGATTCTGAGGTGTATGTGTTTATAAGCTAATGAAGTTAGGAAATATTCTGTTTATTTTACATGCCTCATAAAATACTTCTGTTATCAAAATGCAGTATTACTATGTGTACCCCTCCATCTTAGCGCTCTTCAAAGGGAGGGTGGTTAGACCACACTTGTGTGTACTACCAGTGCTCTACATCATATATTCAGGAAATATTTCCACGTGATTTCCTTTGGAACCTGATAGTAGCAGAACTATGTTTTGGGAGCATGTCAGTTTTCTGTAGGACTCTTTACACAGGCCCGCAGTATTTTTGTTGGTCGTGTTAATGGATGGCCGCTCTCAAGCTGTTGCTAATGCTACAGCCATTGACAGAGCTGGTCCAAGCTCTGACCTGTAGAATGTGGTGTTTAATTATAGATGAGTATTTTCTTTGGGATGTGTCAGAGGAGCTTATCTCAGGTATTTTCCCGGTATCTTCCACATTTAGGTTGTGAAATGCCAGTGTTTTTCTCTGCTTTAATAGTTTCCGTGCCGTTTCTGGAAGCTGCTGACTGTGTGCATCACAGATGGTAAAAGATGTATGCAATACAGATTAATAATGCCCCTTTTAAGATTTTAGTCACACCAAATGTCTTTTTGTAATTAAATTATTAACAAAGAATTTTGTAAATTCTTTGTTGTCTTCTTCTGCATTACAGTTTATGAATTTCTCAGTGCATCTCTCATCTGTTGTTTGTCTGAGAATAATAAAAATTCGATACAAAATGCAAATATATCCTAAATCCTCATCTTCAGTGAAAAGGCTCGTTAGGAACTATGCGTGCTATCTGTTTCTCTGCCTTGAGGTAATTAGTTATTTCGAATGAACTGATGCCAATTTTGGCACTAAGAGGTTGAGCTGCTGACCACGTTTTTGCATTAATAGTTTTTGATTGCCTCCTCCCTTCCAATAATCCTAATGTGCTATCGTAACCTGTTATTGATTAAGCAAGCTAATTAAATCTCTTTTTAGTCTTCATAAACATGCCAGAGAAAATCAGGAAGTCATGTCGAGCAGTAGTTAAACATATTCATCCTGGAAAAGATGCTATCTGCTAGGATAAATCCAGTGCCACCCTTGACAGAGCAAGGCTCTGAGCTGAAGAGCTCTTGAGAATCTTTCTAGATGTAATATGCTCATTGGGGGGTAAAAAAAAAAGCAATCATTCTTCCTTCTTAGTTTAGAATATAGAGTATAATTCATAGGTGCAGGTGGGCTTATATCAGAAGCAATTTCTTATCAGAAGAATAAGATKCATGGAAAAAACAGCTGGTTMGCTAGCCTACTTTTAACTGTTTTCYGTTTCATGTTTTTTGATCAGAACCCAAAATGCTCTSCTGCAGTGAGTATTCACCCTAGGACCTTATTCTAACTGTTTGGCTGCCTGCTGGGGAGCCAGCCTTGGCTGCTTAATTTACATACCAGTAACCTCCCAGGAGCTGGCAGATGTAATTGCCATACCTGTTGTCTGTAGGATGCCCCTTCCCAGGGGCTTTGGAAGGCATTTTGCAGAACCCAGCAATTAGAAAATTGTTCTTGTCTAGCATTAGTAAATTGAATGAGAAGCTTGCTGCCCCGACAGAAGCTTCAATAGTTTATTAACAAATGCATTTTATGTCTTCCCCACAATTCCCTTTGACTGCTCAGATGCAAGGCATTAGGTGCTGTTAAGATGTAAATAATTCCTGCCGTTGTCATGTCTTAGTGTGCTGGATGCTTGTGGGATGCCCTTTTGTATATGAGATGTGCAAGAAGGGAAATTTTGCGCAGGATRTCTGTACAGAGCTGATACAGGTCTAAAGATCACAACCAAGTTAGGAGGTGGTCCCCATGAATCTTTTTATACTTTACTTGCAACGAGCACGAAGGACTAATGCTGCTTGCTCCAAAACAAGAAAATGCCCATGCGGGGAGCAAATAGAAGATAGTTGTGATGAAGAGAATATGCAAACCTGGAAAGGAAAATACAGGCAATACTGGGAGGTCATAGAAGGGCCTYTCTGACACATCTACATTTTTTTCCAGGTCTTTAGTTTAAAATGAAGCTGGTTTTAGAATGATAGTTGTACAAACACCTTTTGATGACTAGTAGGGACRCCCCTGAATAGCAGAGAGCAAGCAGTGTTTCATAGACTAATTGCTTATTATTTTATCTTGTTTGTCAGGTTCAATTTTAGCGGTGTCATTAGCTTTACAGTTGCTATTCAGATTGTTAGGATCAATAAGTTTGTTTGCRTGCTTTCCACATAGCAATTCTCGCTCCAATCAAGATCTATATTGCCTTCAGTCTACAGTATATAAGCCTGGATCTTAACCCTTTCAAGGAGTATGCCCTTAAACACTCAGGAAAATGCCTGAAATAAATTGCCTTTAGCCTGTCTTCCAGATAGGAGAAGGATAATAAGAAATACAAAAAAYATTATGAAATATGTAAATGGATATTGCAGCCTTACCTGGGGCACACTAGTACTAGTATTACCAATGTAAATAATGAAAATATAACTGAATGAGAAAGGTTACGGAGGTGATGGTGGTGTTCAGTTCATTCACAAAGTCMCAAAATGGAGAATCTAGTATTAAATGTATAAAGTAATCACTGTAAAACTAACTTTTAGGTAGAATGTACTGAAATGAAAGCTTAAACAAAAGCTTTTTTTGAATCATTTTTATTTATTGATTTTTGAACTAAAGGAAACTTGTCAGTTCCTGAACTTAGAAGTAAAATATTCTTTTTTTTTTTTTTTTTAAAGTATGACCCGTTCTATCTCTAAAAGTACAATGCTGTAAGACTTAATTATTATAAAAATTCAGGCTAACATTACTCTTTAAACTAGATTTGCYGATAAAAATGACTGCTCCTAATATGATGACTATGAAAGATCAGTACTCCTCAGATCCGAAACCTGTGCACCAAAAAGGGACAGGGGAAAAAACAAGGATAAATTGACCTATGTCCATGGAATGACCAATTCATGTTCACTTACCACTGGGAAGACTTGTCAGTAGTCTTCAGCATTCTTAAATACCTCTGAATCCTRGAAATTAGTGGATAAAAGAATTCATCATAATATCAGAGCTGGTATCTGTTTAATTAGTACTTCTTTAGTGCTGTATTTCTCCTAGCTCTTTAGCATCTGGCAGCTTTTCATGCATCCAGAGATTTCAGAATAAACATACTGTGCTTTGAAATGTAATTCACTAAAAATCCAAATGGTCYGAAACACAGAATAGAATTTTGTGTGAAAGATTTACAGTGGTTCTTTTGTATTTATATCTCAATCTATATGTTAATGTCAKGAACCATATTTAAAGACAGCTCCCAATTCTACCTGAATGAAACTGGTCTTTTCCAGCGTAGGTAACATTTATTGCAAATGAAATGTCAAGCTGGGTGACTGGCATGTGCTACCCAGTCTGAGGTCACTACTTGTCATGCATGTGGCTCTTTCCTGGCTGATGAAAATCTGCATCTTTTAGGAGACAGGACTGTGCTTGTAATTGTTTTGCCATTTAACTTTGCCTTGTTCATGCCTCCTGCATCTAAATCYGAGATTGTAAAAGCTGCCTGTTTTTACAGGATCAGATTTAGGCTGGTTGTGGCTTGGCTGGTAGGCTGCATGCGCGGGAAGAATTGCCAATGACTTCTTGTTCTGTGTCCGTGCTTAGGCAGTTCTGAGGATTGGCGACTTTGTTTTTCAGGATGAAATTGTATAGTTTCAGAAATGCAGTTCATTAACATTTATTGCTCCCAAGTAGTTATAGTGGTTTTTGGTTTTTTAAGTTAGTGTAAATGTTAACGTGTATTTCAATAGCATGGGGTGTTTTGGTACAGAAGAGAATGCGGAGTGCAGCTGAAATGGCCAAGGCTTCGTATTTGAAAGGCAGAAGGTGTCCTGAGCCATGGCCTCCTCTCTCTCTTCCTCRCACTGCACTYGTWCAAACTGAATTAACCCACGTGACTRAAACTTTAGTAGTAATAGAAGTTTAGGATCCTTCCATAAGGATCAAATTATTTGRGGGAAGAGTTAATAATATACAAAAAGGTTTTATTGCTCATCKTGGTGATTTGTGGTTTCAGGATAGCCCTTGAACCAATGACTCTCATGGGACATTCCCAAAYTAAATAGCCTTTAAAGACACATCTGATATTAACTTGGTAGAGGTGCAGATTAAATGAATTCTTTTTAGAAGTTTTGTTTGTTTATGGCGTCTGATATGTGGCCCACACTGAATTAGCAATAAAATAGGAATATGTGTGTATATCTACTTGCAATATATCTGTGCATTTGTAATCTAATGAGTCCAAATGCATATACTATAAATACATATACAAATAATGACTGAATTATAATTGCATTGACAGAAGAAGTGTTTATATCTCAATACCCCTCTGTTCATAATGTTTTAGTAAMTTGCATAAGTAAATCCACAGAAGAGTAAATATTCTGGTGTGAGGGCCATGTATGTATAATAAGTATTATACATGTTAGTTACCTTGACAAGTATTAATATTATATTATTATTATATATAAGTATGTTTTTGTGTATATGTGTATATAAATAATCTCCAGGCATGTTGATCTTTCAGAGGCTAAATTATAAGCCCTTAATAACATTAACCTGACCAATTTGATGTGACCAACTGGGCAAGTATCAGTGAGTTTTCTGGTGTATATCATTAAATAGAGGCTGATATTGCTGAGCAAAGGCCATTTATCTTTTCAACTTAGTCATCTTAGTATCACATTGGTTTTGTTCAGTCATGTCAGTCTAGGTTAAAAGTAATGATTTGAGTTGTGTTCAAATAATGCTTTGAATGGTGTTCAACAGCACCTGTAACTAACTTTTAATACTTAGAGCCCTTTAAAGAGGGTGTAAAGTCACACYAGGATCAGCTTTTATATTGTTGCAGTTGTTAAGTTGGAACTAGAGAGGTCAGGTCTATGTCCTAACTGCTTTATGGATTTGTGCCTATCAGAGGCTTTGTTTAAACTCAGTTTAACAGGTTTAACAGCTTTGCTGCTATGTTCTCCACTACTTCAGCTGATGAACTGATACCTGTTTGATTTAGAAGCAGAAATGTGTGCTGTGCTRTCTCGGAAAGACAGCAAGAGAGAGAGTTTTGCCTGCTGAATGATGATGGTCTGGGGACTGCTAAGCGATTTGCTGGAGGGATTTATCTGTGTCCTGGCCCCACTTCTATATAAAAGCATAATCCCGGTCCAAGAATAAAAAAATCTCCAGATCCTAGGTGGCTTCCCCCACCTTACTGAATAACTTTTCCAAAACAATGTCAAGATGTGAAACAGATTTGAAAATATAGTTTGAATGTAATTATCATTCTGATTATTTTCTGCAGTATATGCAGGAGCTGAAATATAGAGAGAGATCTGAAAATGCACTGTACCTCCTGAAGAGCTCTGTGAAGAAACAGACTCTGAATATATCTGTATATGACTAATGGCCTGATTGCTTTGTTGAAGTGATAATCCAGTCTAAGGCTTTTGCAGTTAATTACCTCTAAATTGCTTCTGTTGTATTAGGTTATTCTCTGAAAAGCGGGACATATGCTRACAGATAAAACTAACAGACAGAATCTCAAATGGGTTTATGATGCTCTGCCTAGCATCACTTGGTAATATAGTCATATTTCTTGCCCTGCATGGCAAGGATGCCGTGTGATATGCTTCTCAGAGGATCCTTTTTTTTCTTTATGCCTCTTCACCTTTCAAGAGAAGTGTAATGAGTTTTATCCTAGTCAAAGTTCCACCTGTGTATCTGTACTGTGGAGGTCCCTTGGTGGAGGACCTGTTGTGATCCTCTTACTCATTTGCATTAASATATTCAGATGGGAAGTGTGAGCAGAGCAATCAAAAACTAGAGAGAAAATAAGGCTCAGAGGCTTTTTCACACATGAAACTTTAGGCTTTTATGGTCTCTCTACTAAAACAATCTTTCTACCTAATTCCATTTCTTGTGTGTTTAGAGCAGAGCGAAATAAGTAATTGCCTTACTGGAAGAATTTTGTCCACTATTCTAGCGAAAGCTGATGGGTTTAGATTTTTATGTAACCAGTACTTCTAGGAATATAATTTTTCATTTCACCCTTTCTACTCCCTGAAATTATATGCATTTTGTATTACCAGTTTTGCCCTGTTTTTTTTCAAGCTGTTCCTTCTGAATGATTTGATAGCTCTAACAAATACTGCAAATGTATTCTTAAAAACAAAATTATCACTATTAGCTAAGTGTTCTTTATTTTTTTTCTTTTGTCTTCTATTAATATAAAACTCTTATAATTATGTTCCCTCCTCTCCYCTGGAATAAATATATAGCCCAATATTTTCCTTAGTCTGCTTGTAGAAATKATAGAAAGCCTAGTGAAATTGCAGGTTGGCCTTGGCTGCCCCCCAGCCCCTGTGCCAGCAGAGGAGATGGGTGACTCGTTTGGTCTTTGCTGAGATCTGGGCCAGATGTTTCTGCTTAAACCCCTGGCACTGTTTAAGCCCTGCAGCGGGATCCTGGCCGGCTGCTGGGCTGCTCCCTGCCCTGGGTTGAGCACCTACAGGTGCCTTGGCAAGGAGGCCCCAGGGGTCACATAAAGCCCCAGCAAAAGTCTCTTTTCGGCCAAATTAATGATCCCCTTTAACTTGGCTTGCTCTGCTCTTATTGGCCACCTGTGTCAAAATCGGACCTGTTCACAAATTAAAGGTGATTTAGTGTAGTATAATTGGGTTAGATTTTTGTACCTTGTGCTTAGTCATAATGTGATTGATATCTCCATACACACGTACCCTTATGCATCAAATCTATGCAGCACTTTCCCACAGAGAAGAAGAAAAAGGGTGGAATTAATGCTTATGTGAATTAGCGAACTAAAGGAGCATCAAAGTCCTGGTGAAGGGCTGGGCATGTGGCTGGTGTTTACAGAAACCCAGTAAAACTGGAGCGTGAGAYTTGCCTTTGTGTCCTGTGGTTCTGTGGAACTCACAAATGGCTGTAATTACATCAGCACAGTTTTTTTGAATAATGCAGTAAGCCACCTATTTTGAAGGGTTTCTTTTTTTTTGACATATATTTTCAGAGCAAAGATCTTTCCTGTGTGTTATTTTGGTACCAGTGTTGTTCTTGAGTACAAGGTAAGAGAGCAGGGGGGCACAGCTTCTGCTATGGCCATACAATAGTATTTTGGTGTCTCTCAGTTAGGAAGCAGTGTCTAGTGATAACAAGTGGGTCTTGGCGAAAAACAAGTGGCTTAAATTCGCTATACTATCRAGCAAAAGCTGCTCCTGTGGAAAGKAACCRCACCCAARGTGGGGATGTCCAGCATGGCTATATTTCTGCCTTGTGCAGTCGTGCTGTTGATATTTTGATCCCGTGATCCCGTTATTATTTGCACATGCACGAATATTCATGACGGCCGCTGCAGAGATAAGGGAGTATCCTTGACTTAGGCCTAAGCTGAGTTGACATTTTGACCCAGATTTAACTGATTAGGGAAATATTTCTGTTTCAAATTGGGCATGAGCTGGAGGCTACAAAGAAAAGTAGGACGCTGATTCCCAGAGGATGGGAGTGTTGGATCAGATGTGTGTTAAAATTTATGCTCATGTAACTATGTTGCAGCGACATCGCAAACCCATTTATTTGCTTGATCATGAAAGATTTGAAAGAAGATGTAATTTTGTTTTTGTTAYGCCCAACTTGAAAATTTAGTACAAATAAACTGTATTCAAGAATTRTTAGAGTTGTGATTTTTGTATCTGTACTGCCTAAAGGTCAGTACATTGAAAGAAACCATAAAGTTTGCAATGTGCTTTGTGGATTAATAAGGAAGGAACTCCAGTCTGGGTAAACCCAGTACAGCTAGGTAGGCATCAAATCTCCCCAGCATCTGTGAAACGTTTGATATGGGGCAGTGTGATGAAGTATTAGAAAATTGCTTCTCACAAGAGGTGGTGCTTCTCTGTGTCAATATGGTTACTGTATAAGGTAACTTTGTGGATGTATATTAGTATATTTCTTGATGTAAATTAATCAGAAGCATGCAGGATTTTTTTCTGTAATTCCTTTTAGGAACTTAAGTTCAAAATAATGTTTACACAATATTTACTTGTTGCTCACTRTAAAAATTCCTGAGTAGAAGGTAGCTTTAGCTAGCTGCTTAATTTCATAAAGATTTCTCGGRGGGAGTTTAGCCTTGTAAGTTAATGCTGAAATCTCTCTGAGAAGAAAACTAAATAATAAAACTAGCTAGTTCATTAGAGAATATAATAGTTGTTTAGAACATCCCTACTTAAACAATTGTCAGCATAACTAATTAGTCTAATTAGGCCACCTACAAACTATACAGTAAATGCTATCCTGCAAAGCCTCTATCRAAGAATTTACTCCAGTTGTTTTAGAATTTGATTGCTGAAAGCTCATTTCTTTCATTGTGAAAAAGTTGCATTTTTGTTGCATTCGCAAGATGCAGAGATGATTATKTGGAGAGAAGAAGAAATATTCTGACAAGATTTTAATGTGGTCTGCTGTTTCAGATCAGAATTGCAATTTATAAAAAAGATTGTTTATCATAAGACTGTCACCCCTGCACAAAGAATTAAAATGATACGGCTTTACAGCAGTTTAATATATCTTTATTATTGAGATTTATCTTGTTTTCATAAAGACAAGTTTTCTATCCTTTGAAATAATTCAGCAGGATTTAGATTTTGTTGTTTAGCATTAGTGTTTGGCTCACTTCTTATAAAGCACTTTCCCTTTTTTTTTCCAGTACTTGTTTATCCAGTCATCCATCTTGACTGTATTATGCAGCAGTAGCTGTTCCAGTATTTAAGGTTAAATCCAACTTCCCACTATATAAATTTCATTTTTTTTTAACCAACCTCTCAGCATCTCCCACATTAAGCTCATCTCTTGAATTGTAGATGATAGATCACGCCCAACATTTCATTTCTGGGAGAAGTGTGTGTGTGTATRTGTGTTTATGTATACAGATATATGTATATATAAGTTCCCCGGGCCCTGGGGAAGTGCTGGGGTGCTGTGAGAGGGCCCCACGTTGGAGCATCATGTCCTGGGCTGTGCTCCCCTGTCTCGTGGGAGCCCCACAAGGGCCAGGGGCTGCCGGGAAGCAGGTCCCCAAGGCAGACGGGGCCCCAGGGAAGCCCCTCAGGGGACAAGGGCAGAGAGCTGGCCATGGCAAAGAAAGCCCTGCTCACCTAGCAGGAGAGGAGCTGTGTCAGCTTTGAAACCTCTTGGGATTCCCATGCCAGACCTTCAGGTGTTTGATCTTTGAAGACCCCACTCTTGAACCACACCTGCTGAAAGCTGCTTGTGACTTAGGCCTTTTTCTTATCCATTCCCTCATGAAGAGACTTCACTGTCTCCATCCTCTTGGTTTCGGTCGGAGCGTGATTTGCTCTGGCCCACAGGGAATAGAGCACGATGGAATGACGCCTGGCGACCTGCAGAGTGTGGCAGAGAGTTTTAAAAACAGGAGAGAGCACGTGCTCCAGCTCGCATATTACTAGTGTGTGAGTGAATCTGTGTGTGTGTTTATTTTCCCAAAAGGGGAGTAGAGGACAGCTCTTTGCAACAGTCCCCCATTGCAGGGTGATGAACTGTGACTGTGATCAGCCCGTTCCTATTTTTGCTAATGTGCTGGCAACTCGCTTGGAAAGATTGCTGCCTGGATTAATTTATTGTGATTATGCTGTTTTATATCAAAAAGATTATTTCCGTGTCACTTTGMATGAATACTATTGTTAGGTCTGCAAGGCTGGAGGGGAGGAAAAAAAAGACCATARTGACAAGTGCCACAGGAAGCAAAGGCAAAATTCTTCCTTTGYAGCATCGTGTTTAGGGGAGCTGGTGCTATTGGAATGAAGCACGACCCTCTCTCAGGACTTGGGTTTACTCGCCKTGCTGCAGGATTGCTTGGAGCATGTGCTTTACCTGGGCTAACAAGTGCTATCTCCAACAGCTACAAGGCCATGGCAGTGCCAAGGGGTTTTGCTCGGAGAAGCGGGCCCTCCCGCCGCGCCAGGTGGGTTTGCGAGGCAGCACCAGCACCGTGTGGGGCCAGCACTGCTAGGGTGGGAGGCCCCAACCGGGGGCTCCTGCCCCAGTTCAGTGTCACAAGGGAAATGGCCTTAGAGCGATGAGAGGGTTTGAAGAGTCACCCAGGAATGCAGAGAGCTGCAGGAGACCTGGGAACTGAGGAGACACCAGCCAGAGAAGTCTTTAGCTAGGAAGCTGCCAGAAAAATTGAAGAGCAAGGTGAGAAACGAGTCTGGCTAAAGGATTCCTGCCTTAATAAGCAACAGCTGCCTTGAAAACCCACTATAACATAAATACAATTTGTACATAAATACAGCTTGCACGTAAATGCAATTTGCACAAAAAGCTGGCCAATTTTTTYGATTCTTTTCTAACAAGAAAAAAAAATTACTCCAACTGCACTCTGTCATTTAGTAAATCCAGTCTGTTTTCATTTTCTTTTCAATGCGATGGTACACAGGGTCAGTAAAGCAAGTAGGGTAACTAGCAGGAAAGTATGGCTCATAACCAACAGACTGCCTTGGTTCAAAGCCCTTAAAATGGGAATTTCAATGGAGTTTTTATATTCCCCATCAATAAGCTGGCCGTAAACAGGAAAAATGATGTGCAGAGCAATCTACATTTTGGCCTTCCTCCTTTATGGGCTTTGTAGCACTGGCATTTGAGGTAATGCATGTGAAATGCGTGTTTGCTCTCTCAGACTTCTCTTCCCTGCAGAAGGAAATAAGAGTTGATTTATTGTAGCTATATAAATTGCATTATCTTGCTAGAAGTTTAATTCTGTGGATAGTTTGTTGTGGGTAGCACTGAGGCCATCTGCTCCTGGGCACACACTGAAATCCTCGTGAACACCTTGGTTTTACTCTCGTTTGGCCTCTTATTCACAGTGTTTCTCCTCTGGTTAAGCACTGCACTCTAGTAAGAAATGCTGTAGAAAAGTTCTAAATTCCATTTCCCAGGTTTTGGCTTGAGCAGGAAAGGATGTGCTTTGTTATTGAGCACTTCCTTGATGAACAAGAGAGAGGGAGGGAATGCTGGTTGTTCTTCAGTAGTTTTTAATATGCATTATAGATGGACAGTTTGTACTCGAAATCAGATATGTTTAATATCCCTGGCAAAGCAAGGATGGATTCCTTGCTCCTCCTCCTTTCCTCTGAACATGCATGGTTTTATTCTGAGCCTGACTGGACTGTAGCCTCGGACTCCTCTTCCAAGTACTGACGAGGGAAACCAGAAGTACTGTAGCTCAGTAGAAAGTTGTGGAAATAGGAATAAATAGGTAACTCCCGCTGTTTTGAGGCTAATGACCACCGTCATGGATTTACATTCAATTTCTTCAGTTCTTATACAAAAAAAAATAATACTTAAAAAAAAAAAAAAAAAAAAAAAAAAAAAAGGCATGGTTGAGAGGAGAGCCCTGAATAAGGCTGAGGCTGGGGAAGCTGTCTTGCAATGTAGTATATATCAAAATAAGATGTTCTGCTTATGTATCTCTCTAGAAACGTTTTCACTGCTCTTGAACCCTATGCAGAGGCTGTGAAAAGGYCTCTTTTCCCTGTTCCTTGTGTTATTTCTTGCTGCTGTGCTCCTTTGCAACGTGCAGCATGCTTAGGAAGATGTTGCCCTTGATTTACAAGGGATGCTGGACCCAAGTATAGGCCGCTGCAGTCAGTATTCATGACTGCTTGCACAGGCTGCAAGTCCTGTGCATCTGATTAGAGTATTTGTTCACCCGAAAGGCCCTAATCCTGCTTTCCAGTGCTGCCAGTCACCAATAGCTGTTTCTCTTGACTGCGGGGTGGCAAGCACTCTTTTTAGAGTGGTTTAAAGTGTCCTTGTTCGTATGTTTTTCTTAGTAAATATGTTTTATATTTGCTGGTGTTTAGCAGCACTCAGTTTTAATTTCTGCTCTAAAAGAGCTGGTATGAGAGACTGTCACTGCCTTTCTCTACGGCTGGTTATTAAGTCTGACTTGGGTGCCCTCCCTTYGGTGGCAATTACCAGCTAGGATTCAAATGCCCCAGACCAAGGAGTGGAGCCCTGGAACGGGGTGGAGCTACAGACTGAATTTCAGCAGACTTGAAATGTAATTTATTGCAGAATACATTACCYGATTAATGCAAGAGATTTGCCCCGTGTCATAAAATTTCTGTACAACATTTCACAGTGTAGAGGGAGGTATATTATTGCTAACCAGAAAAAAAAATTACAGAAACAAAACCCAGAGAGGTTACACACCAAAAAATGTGATGACTGTTTATAGGCTGCAATTTTTAGGGCCATGTTTGTGGCTGCCATTACAGATCCAATATTATTTGTGCATGCAGAGCTCAGCCTGGTGCGGACAGGGCTCTAGGGCTTCTGCAAGGAGCTCCCTGCTTGGATGGAAGTCTTGGTAGCAAACATGAAGTACCAAGAGGAAATCTGTACTGGCTTTCTGGAGAACTTGCAAATGATTTCTCTGCTTTATATGTATGGGGCTGTGCTTGAGCTGTTCTTTACAGGTTTTGGTAATAGATGATACMTTAAAAAAGCCTTGTGCTATTTTTCCCATGTACAGAATTTAGAAATCTCGCAGGTATACGGTTAATTGTCAAGTCTCTACATTGAGAATGTTACTAAAATCCAGATTTTCTCCAGTTATGTGTAAGCACTGAGGAATCTCTGACATTTAGCCTATTTAATAGCTTCTCTTTTTTTTCATTTTTGTCCTTTACAGCAGGCCTGCTACTGGCATTTATATCATGTCTGTTTTGTTCTTGTGTTTGGCTTGCTAATTGCTTATGATGTTCCACATTTAAAGAAAATCAAGGTAATTAAGTCATACACCCTATAAAAATAAAAAATAATTATAAAATAAATGAAAAATAAATATATATAAAATAATTATAATTGTAGGTAGTCATTTTTCTCCCAGGTTGTTGTGGTGACTAGCACTGGACTAGAATATTCTTAATTTCATGTCTCATGCTGGTTTGGGTTTTGTTTAACCTTGTGCATCTGTGATGGGCTCTGAAGGTGGCTGAGGGGAGAGATGCATGCATCTTCCAGTTTTCTGCTCTAAAGAGCAGCTGCCAGCAGCTGTGTTATGAAGAGGAGGAGGAGGAGGAAGACAAACCCAAAAGCCAAATGACTTRAAGCCATTATTAACTGCCCATGCTCTTGCCTTAATATTTCTTAATTTTTCAAGACCGCTTGCAAAAGCATTCTTCTTGCGTTGAATGAGAAGAAATATTTTTTATTTGSCAGTAAATATATATCCAGAATTGAGGAGAAGCCAAGGAACTCCAWCCTTGTTACTGAGAAATTATCATGTTAAGGAAGAGACCAGACATCCTTGACTTTAGACTCTTATTGATAGTATTTCACTGTGAATTTTTGTTTTAACCAGAGAAGTACAACTGACCCATGGTTTTGAAGTACCAAAAAAAAAAGCATTTCTTTTTTTTCCCTTTTTTTTTTCCCTTCAGATATTTCACATAAATGCTAGTCAAGGAAAAATATATAAAATTTAAGAGGTGTATTGTTGAGAGTGGAATTTTAAATGAAATAATGAAGGTATGTCTTCCTACTACTGTATTTTCATCCTCTGTGTAGGTAGGAGGTTTCAAATGCTTTGCTATTCTCTACTTATCATAACTGTAGTTATTATACTGCCATTTKGTAATACAGTGTTCATGCACTGGAAAGCTATCTACAGTAGTGTTACAATTTTGTATTAGTTTAGCAGTAGAAGAGAGTTMATCCCTTAGGGCCTCAAAAATCAAAAACTAAGCACAGGGCAAAAAAGAAGTGATTCTGAATACTCTACTATTCAAATAATGCTCTTTAAAAATGTGCTTTTCTRGAATAATCTGCAAGAGATCCTGAGRACCAGATTGTTGAAAAAGCGCTAGTTTATGTGGACTAATATGCAAAATAATCAGCCCCAGGTATCACTTCCTGTAAGACACGTGTTGATCTTTTTCTGCTCTCCCATCCCACAGTTCAAACTGTTTCTATTCTGTTTCTATAAAACTTTAAATTGACCTTGAATTTGAAATTGTACCTTGCCAGTGCCAGTGGCCAAGTTAAGGCCRTTGCTGAATTATCGCTGTTGGTGAAGGGCTTTGGTCAGAGGAAGGACCTGGTCTCCTGTTAGTTGTGTGTACATTGCTATAGTCATGTGTTATCATTCCTTGCTGAGTGTGTGTGTGGCAACACCCCTAGTTAAAGGAATTACACCTCTCAATCCTTGCTTTTCTGTCCTGCCATTTCCCAGAGGAACACCMAGTCYCCTAAATGGGCTAGAATTGCCATTKTTGCCATTTTCTAAGCGGGATGTGTAGTGTACAGGGAGCTCTTTCAGAGGATGGAGGATGTTTTGATCATGCTTTTTCCCCTTGCTGGCTGCATTTATCATCAGCCGTTTTGATACTGGAGATTGGGTCCTTGGCATGGCCGAGTTCAGTTTGTGGGAACGGAACATTTCCTGCTGCTCTTTAAGGTGGTTTCTGCATAGTGTAAGAGGAAAACCATTGAAAATATCTTGAAACTTACAATGCAGATTTGAAAGCTTCAGTTCCCAGCTCCACAAATGATTTAGCACCAATTAAATTTAAAAATATCAGCAGTTAAAAATAGGAAAYGGACCTACTTCTAATAAACTTCATCCAAATAACCACTTAGTGTCTGTAACATGTCTGCATCAGTCCATAAACTCTGTTTGCTCTGACCCAGGAAACATTTCTTTTAGTGTAGTTACCAAAGGAAAAAAGTCAGTTTGTGCAGCAAACTTGCACCATCATTTAGATAATTGTGTTTGATAGTCGTATTTTTGTGTATTGGATGCAATATGGTACTCATCTAATTTTAGATGAGTATCTCTGGAGGAATGTAAGGGAAGAAGAGAACTAGATGTCCTTCTAGGGAAAATTTTGTGCACTTAATTGATTMTTTTAGTCATTTYAAAAAGCTGCTCCTTTTATTYTAACCTTTCYATAATGAAAAAWGTATTTTGCAGCATTTTATTATCAGAAAAAGTACATGAAACTCATTACAAAAATAGGCCTGTGGTTTTGAAACACTTCTGCAGCATGGATTTCTTTTCATGGCAGTCTSTTCATCATTACCTTGCAGCAGCAGAGCGTTTTACCTCCCAATGATCGGTGTTATCACTAAATTTCAAGGTCAGTCTGCCTGTGGCGTTTATTTTTAACATATATAGTGTATTCATTTGGCTAATCCATGATCAAGCAGCCTCCTTTTTTCCTTTTCCTTTGGTCTCTTTGATAGAACTTGCCTGGGGATTCATTAAATGGTAATTCACGACACAAATCCTAAGTCTGCTCGTTCYCTGCAGCGTCGCCTGTTGCCAACTCGTAGCCGATCTGTCCTTTCATGCAGTGATTGCAGATCTGCCTCCTCCTCCTCTACTGCTCCTGCTACCTCGGGCCTTTCTGCAGAGCCACGTTGGTAATTTTGCCCCTCAAGGAGTACTAATGTGCTCACGAAAACGGGAGAGAAAAACTTGCCTTTTGGGGGGATTCGTTTGTTTAAACTGTTCTTCAGCATATTAGAAAAAAATGTGGGGCATGTGGGGTCTCTGCTTTTAAACCTGATAGCTACAGGAGGAGAAAGTGTGACAAGTTGCTTGATGGCTTGATTTTCAAAGTGTGACTAATTTTATCTGTGTCATTGAGATTGTCAGGCCTTAAAAGCAAATATGTCTACGTAGTGCACCAGTGTGAAAATCCTGACACTATTTTTGTTCTTTTATGACCAAAAATAATATCATAAATGCTATAATTTTAAGAACTACTAGAAAACTTCAGTTAATTGAGTTCTTAGGGGATTTCAGGTATACCTGGTTTCCTGCCTGACTCAGACATGGAGCAGGAAACCTTTGCCAAAAGCTGGACACAAACTAAGATTGCAGTGGAGAAGATTTGATTTGATGTATAGTATCCCATTTGTTTGTTTGTGTGTATGTTAAATTTTTTGAGTTCTATTTGACTGGTTTGTGTTTTTTTAAAACTCAGTATTCTCACAGAAATTCTGGGATGCAGTTTGAGGTTGCAAAGCCTGCTTTGCAGAGGCTGAAATAAATGAAGAGTAGGGGGAATAAATAAACTCAGGCAAYGGTTTATTGGATCATTTTGGTTTCAGCTAGCTTGCAGGTTGGAAAGAAAACAGTCTACCTTCTTAATTCTGCTTATAATAGGAGCCAGAAAATTCTTGGATTTCTTGGATACAATTTTGTATTTCTTTCAGAGGTAAAATTTCCAGTAGCTTCAACGGTTTGGTTTATGCTCTGGTATTGTTTAAGCACATGGAGGAAGTGTATCTTATTTTTAAGCATTTCAAGAGCTGAACAAAGGCATAACAATGGGCCTTTGTTCTCCCAGAATGCATTTGTCACTGAGACTGCACCTTTGAAAGGCGAATTGCCTAATGAAATAGGAATTTTTAGCTAAGTCCCTCTACCCRAAGATGTCCCTTTAGATTTCAGGARTCATAATTGGGCAAGGATCATGATTTTGTACAAACGATTGAAGTTAACAAGTCGATGGGAGTCTGAAAAGCAAAACATAAGTATGCAACTTAAAGGACATTTTTGTAGAAAAGTTAATTAGGTCATATGCAAAAATAGAATAYTAAAATACCATTAATATTTCCCCATTTGACTCTGTGCTGCAATTAGTACTGTTATTTTCTCACTGTTGACTATTTTAATTCCGTGCCCTAAATTATTTTTTTCTTAAACTCCAAAGAATGTCTTATTTTCTATGAGTGGGGGAAAAAAAAATCATAATTTTGTTTTCTTATAGGTCCCAACAAGTGTCCCAGCTAGCTGATAAAGTGATAAAGGTAGCACAGGGAGTAGTGTACATCGCTATAAGTCCAGATTTGTCCTTACAGYTGCTCTGCTCCTTTTGCATTAGGGTCCAAAAAGCAGTCAAGGCTCTGTGGGATGGAAACCTTTTTGCTCAGCTAGAGCCTGGAGTATTTGCCAAAAGCTCTCCTGAGTGTGCACAGCAGCAGCAGTCTGTGTTGGCTGCAGGTGATGGTGTTGATGGGCATTCAGTGTTTAGAAGAGGGAGTGCTTAGGTGGGTGGCTGCAGGTAGATCTATGTAATCAGTCAGAGTGAACATATTTATGTTAAAAAGGAGGGAAAATGCTCTTATTTTTGAAATCTGTTTTGGTGGAACAGAAAGGTAGACTTTTGAAATAGTGAAAATTCCACCTACTGGAAATACATAAAGACCATGGAAGGTTCCAGTGTTGTTATTTAGGACTTGGAAATAAGTCTCCACTTACTGCCTACATCCCCTTGCACAACACAACTGCAGATGCTTCTGGCTTGGAGCTGGGTAATGGTTGCCCCAAAAGTGAAAATATTCTGCGTCTAACATGCAATAACTGAATTCCACTGTTTGTGCCTGGAGCTAGAAGGTGCAGATACACCCAGATGCAAAACGAACACGTTCAAAGATGAGAACATGTGCCGCTGAGGTAGGGTTGTCGCTACCTTGTCTAATCCCAATGTTATTTTGTTTATAGTAATGTTACTATGTGCCTCGTCTTTTCCTCGGGGAAAGAGCACTTTTGCATCTTGCYGTTGGTATTTCGGTATTGCTTTCATTGTGCAGCTCTGCATTGTAACCYGCTGCCATCTGGAATTTTTTCTTTCCCGGGAAGCTCCCAGCACAGCGCAGTYAATTAGCTTAAGACCTTAGGGCACATTTTTTGGATTCCTTTAAAAATAAATACTATGTATATTTGTATACATGTGATTGCAGCRGGGGTAAAAAGAGAAACAGTGAACTGGCACATTTTTCTTTTTTCATTTTCCTCTCAAAGGTCAATTAAAAAAAAAAAACAACTTTAAAGAGAAGTTGGTTTCAGAGCCCTCCACTCGGAATGGATGTGTGTTTTATAGCAGGTGTTTGAGCAATTATTACTAATTGGGAAATTAGAAGCTGTTGCTATAGCAGCATCTTTCTTCCCTAATTGGCYTTGGCATGCTTGGTCCAGCGCCAGCTCAGCGGGGCGCGCAGCCACTCGCATGGTGCGTGCCAGGGCGTCTGTCACAGCAGGGGCACCTGGAAGCTGCCACCTCGTGTCCTGGGCATAAACCAAGCTCTGTCTGGGGGCACAAACAGCCGTGAGCACGGTGGCCTGAAGCCACCCCACGGGGGAAAATGCTGCAGCCCGGGGGACTGGCACCAAACCTGGGGTTCCTGAAGGTTTTGAAGCCTTGAGGTTTAGCAGATGTTCTAGAAATTGCACTGCAGGTTGGTTGGTTTGGGGCTTGTTGGGGATTTTTCACTTTTTAAAAAACTATATTTTCTACCTTTTTCTCAGTTAGAGTCTTTCTTGCTATCTGAAAAAGAAGTTGAAGAACTCATAAAAACAATCTTTGGAATATTTTCTCCTTTTCTGTGCACCCTAAGGAGGGCGCAGTGAGCAGCAGGGCTCCCTATATGTTCTGCTAGCGGGGAGAAAAGAAAAAACGTTGTTCTGGTTTTCTAGGCTTGAACACACAAGCCACACTGGGGAGCGTTCACAAGTGAAATGTCTCAAAGATTACTCATAAAGTTCCTCATAACCTAAATTTAGAGCTGTGATGCTTTCTATCGCAAGTTAATTAAGTGCTAGTGTGTCAAAATACTGAACTTTTGTGAGCCAAGAAATTGCTAAAAAATTTTCAGCCTCAAAATTCTTAGTGATAGTAAAAAATTTTKATCACTTGAGTGTCACTTACAAAAAGCATTTAAAGAAGCAAGGGATCTCTGGATATGTATCTCTGAGGCTCTTTATGAACAATAAATGAGGATTTGTTTGCTAAATGTGACATTAGTTGACATGAGTTATTACTAATCACACCTGGACAGCCTTGAAAATAGCATTTCTGTTCATGATAATTATTTTTGTCTGTATTGGTTAAGTTCTTTTAATGGGATGATAYGTTGTCAACAATTACTAATTCTTTTCTAGAATGGAAATACTTACAAAATATTTGCACTGTGGATACTGATAAAAGAGACTAAGTCGTAACATGTGGAATATTTTCCAAAGAATGTACATAGGTGTGTTTTGATCTCCTTGATATGTCAGTTTAGCAGTTTGTTAAATGCGGTGATAGAAACATGCCCCAGCATCCCTGTTAAGTTGCTGCACRTGCCCGTCTAGTTCCTGGTGATACCTCCTTTTTACTGGATTAGATGGTCTCCAAAGGGGGAGAAAAGACTTTCTGAAAACCCCTGTTAGTCATCATCTTTGCAGCTATTAATATGGCACAGTTTTCTCTATTGTCAAGAGTTCTGAATAGTGGCCTTCCTTTTTTGATGTGRCTTGGGGACTAATACAATTAATTACTCAAAGTCAGTATGTAAAAYGAAAAAAAAGAAGTCCTAAATGATAACAAAAAGTCAACGTGTCTGTCATAATGATGCTGTGAACAAGCAGATGTTACTGTCATTTTTGTGGGTTGTATAAAAACTTGAGTATGGTGTCTAGTCCCTTGTGTGTGTGTGTATAATGAACACCCACTTGCCYAAAAAAGAGCCTTGTAATATCTTGTTTTGCATTGCAGCTTTGGTTTCTGCAATGTTTAACAACTTTTTTTGAATAGTTACTCTTTCTTTTCATATTTAACCTCATCTGTTTTATGGCAGATCTCTACCCATGACTTGGAAAGTTACGAAGCTGCAGTTACAAAATGAGACACAACTTGAAARTGTCTCCAGCCGTGCAAAGCTGGGGTAGATGTTGCTGCAAAGCAGCTCTGATCAAGTGAGAATTTCAGAGATGCAAACCCCCAWATTTCTTCAGAGGTTTGGACTTCAAAGCAGAGATATCACCTGCTTCGTTGCTAATTGACTTTGTAGCTCTGCTYGTTAGGACTGATTTTCTGCACAGCTCCTGGCTGGTCCGTACACTGTAGCGGAGATCATCTTCACCAGGGCATTTTTATCCATTTGAAAAATGCATGTTGGACTGTATGCAGTTGACGGGTCTAGATACTGAACAATATGGATAAACCACGAACACATAGGTCAGGCTGTGGTTTTSACACAGGAATTGTGAAAACTTCTGTTGTTTTAATTTCCTTGATTTATTAATCTTTTTTTTTGTCTGAGTTTAACTACCATAACTGTYGGTGTCTTTTGAAAATAAAAAGGAAAGGTGTTTGTTTTGAAGGGATAAGAAAAGGCAGCAAAGGTAACTTTGGGAGGTAAGAAATCAAAACAGTGGATACCAGCTCAGTTGAAATTAAATTTTGAGCTAATCATACTGCTTGTAGAATACGGATGAAAATGAGATGTGTCCAGAAGCAGGTTCCATTTCTTGTGCAGAAGCATTTTGAGTATATTTGAATTTTTTTTCAGGCAAAGCTGAATCAAAAAGTCTTCTGTTTGAAATAGGGACAGATAAACATAGATCTCAACTTGGAAATCTTTCTTGTATAATAGTTTCCTTCAGCTTTGTGGCATGGGAGGGCAGCTTGTGTCCAATCCAATTCTTATGCTTTTGTGGAGYAAGGAAGACTTTATTGTGGTGTCCTGTTGTCTTGTGAGCATTGACCMGTTAGGACCACAAGTCCTATCGCTATCTCTCAAGAGCAAGCATTGATCTGATAGCAGTTGCTTTTCTTACTGCCTGTCCAGACGTTTTGCTGGATTAAATGTGCATCTTCTAAGAACCATCCCTTTCATYGACCTTCTGAGAATGTTAAGTTCAAGAAGAAGGAATCATATACCCAGCTGAGGGGGAAATGTGCTCTATGGTGATCTACATCATTAATCATTCTTTCAGTTAATTTATGCCAAGAATAGTAGTGTGTTCCCCATGAGATTAACTTTACCTCGGTACCATTTTATGCTCAATGCAATTTGCCYTTTCACTTTGGGAGGGTTTTAGTGACTCTTTCAGGTAGTAGAAATAGTAACAGTATAAGCAATTTATTGACATGTTTTAAACATGACKGATAAAATAACACTGAGCTAAATTAAACAAGGCCTTCTTAAATTGTTTTCTATTTAAATTCAATTCTCTAGTAGTTTCACTTTAGTTCTTAGGAGTGCCTGACTTTGGTGTGGGTGGTCTTTTAGAGGTTAATATTATATTGGTATTTTCAAAAGGAGAAGGTGCTTTGGGATATGAGAGGTTCCTAGAGATGTTTGTTTAGACTTATAGTGCAATTGGATATCCTCCGGTCGTGTTCATCATGTGGTAGTTTGTACACATGCAAAGCTAATTGGARATACAAGATAGAAACATTGTCATCCCTTTAAAAATAAAAGGAAAAAAGGATATTGTCTTGCTGGAATGCTTGAGCTAGACACCATTTCAGAATCAGTGTAATGAACTATAGAACTATTTATTTAATGTGGCAAAATAAATGGTGCAGGTCTGTGCTTTCTRTATATGGGAATAGATTTGCAGTTTGCAGTAGGGGGAAAAAAAATCTAAATTTCACACATGCATTGTTTTTTGGCATATATTTCTTTTTTTCTTTCATTTTAGCATTAAAGTTATTCTTCATGAAAGCACTGGAGGGTTTTTTTAGAAATAAATGAGCTCTAGCAGAAATATATGCTGCTAGAAGGTAGCAATAAATGTATTCTCTAGCATTATTTTCTGACTATAAATTAAAATGAGTATGTGAATCCCTAGTGATTCAGTTTTACTTTATACAAACATTTACTGCAGTGTTATATTCTCATCTAGATATCATCATCCAGTGGTCTCTGTTGGTCTCTATATTGAATTTTTAATTTGAGCCTGGATTAAGTGAGAGTTTATTGATACAGGAGTGGGTACGAGGTGCCCAACGGAGTCCTTTCCAAAGAGAATGAGTCAATTCGGTGACACACTAGCACAGACACACTGTTACTGAAGTGAGCACAGCTAACGTGCTGCTGGTGAAAGGTGTCATAGGCCATAGTGTCGTAGAGGCCTGGAGGACTAAGTTCAGGAAAGAGTTAAATGGGCGAAGCAGCAGCCTTAAAACAACAACATGGACCACCTGGAGTGCAGGGATAACCAAATTGAAGTTTTCCTGCGGAAAGTAGRACCCCGAGAGGATGAAAAAATCAGGTGGATGGCTCTTATGGTACCAAGAAATTGCTGTTGTGTTGTAAGTGTGGATGTCTGCAATGTGAGGGTTTTTTTTATTCCATGCTTTTTGTTATGTTTACAACTACTACTTTAAACAGGAAGAACAATATTTCAGCAGATGCTGAAACATGCAGGAATTCASAAGTTATTGATGATTTTTTTTTTCCTAAGCAATTTGAGCAGATTGTTATCGTTCCTACTGAGGTGCTTCCAAGGAAACATCTGGCTAACAAATGCAAGCTAGCTCACCAGTAACGTGAGTTGGGTTACCTGTTAATCTCACCAGATTGCTGGCCACACGCTGCCCTGTAGGTGCATTGGAGCATGGACTTCTGTGGGCATCAGATCTGGAATTAATAGTGTGTATATTTGGACTTTATCAGGTTGTGTTCTAATCTGTAGCGTGAAAGTACATTTTAGGGTCTTCCACTCGTACATGGAAGCAGCAGATTGCTGAGAAATGTTTGTAAATGTTAATTCTCTGGGAGCTGAAAGTGTGCCAAAAGGCTGCTAGTAAAATCCATACTGATAATTTGTTGATGGATAGGCTTTCCTTATTATGCTGTGACTTGAGTTTGCAAGATATTTGGAGGAGGATAGATTTATATTAATGTAACTATAGACTATGTAATTACGTTTGCTCCTGAGGCTATTTTTATTAGTAATTGTGTTCGTTTCTGACATAGTTTTCAAGAAAAAAATGAAAATAAATATGTGTGATATCTATGCTATCATCTGCATCTCTGCCTAGCTTTAAATATTTTGGAGTTGTGTGTATGCTACGTGTTGGTATTTCTACCTGCCTTAGAAGGCAAGTATTTTTTCTTCTTCTTTGTTTAAGGCAAGACACTTTGCAATTTGAAGTCTAATAAAGCAAAAAGACACAAATGATAAGTAATTTTTCATCAGAGGGATTGTGAAGACAGTATTGGCTGTTATTAAAGTTGGATGATGCTATAAAAGAGATTAAGATGTAAACAATTGTTTGTGAAATGTAGTTTTTTTGAATTTTATTATCCCATCTTTCTAAATGGAATTAGGAATTCCTCTTCTGCTTGTATTCTGTTTTAATGCTTTAATTGTCATCTGTAGTACTGCTACATGGGCTMATGGTTTTCATTTGGGCTTATACAACTAGTTATTCATCTAAAATTAACAAACTCTTCACCTTTCAGTGTTCAGCTGATCTCGACTGAATATTTTTTTCAATCTGTCAAAAGTAATCCTGAAGCCTAATGTGATCTATGCAGAGTGGCCGAGCTCTATATAAGTAAAAGTAGTCTCAGCAGACAAAATTTAAAATGGGAATGTTGTTAAATGAAAGGCAAGAAGGCTAGCAGTTGGTGTAGAGCMTCCAGTACAAATAACTTGCCCCTAAAATAAGTAATTTTTTAAAAAAGCTGAGTTATTGAAATTCATGTAGAGAACAGTGCAGACTTCTCCTGACAAACATAATTGCATTGAATGAACTCACACATTTAAATGGCCAAAATATTAAAAATACCGTGAGTGAACTTCCATTGCAGAGGTGTTGTAGTAATTGTAGGTAAGTGGTAGGACCTGAGTGCCAGGATGAAGAACTGAACGGGAGTTGGGTGATATAAAATCAGCTGATRCGTGTTGCTTTCTAAATGCAGCTGGGAGAGGCAGTTCTGATTTCAAGGAAGCTGCAGGTCATAAAATAGTCATTAGGAAATWCTGAGAATCTAGATATAGGTATAGGTATATATAACTGTGCGAGGGCTCTGGCAGAAGCTTGTGCCCAGAGTGGCAGAGGGCATACAGAAAAATCCAGTGCTGAAGAAGGTATTAAGGAGTAACCATCTTCCACCAAACCTGAAAATTGAGGATGGCCATAATGCCTGGTGAAGCTCTGCATTTTTAGAATACAATAACATCATGGTATCTGGAGACAGGCTGATGTCATGATACTGCAAATAATTTTTTTAAAAAATTGCAGTGTCACTGCATTAGAGCAGCCTTTATGTGCTCTTYGTGCAGGGCAGCACAGTGCTCTGAATCATCACATTAATATCCTTAGCCCACGCGGGGCTGCTTGGTACCAGAGAAAGCTCTCCTTGCAGTGTGCAGCTTTTGGATGTAGCATTTGCTTTGCTTGGAAAGGAGAAATACCCTACCCTTTTAGGAGAGTGYTTTAGTGTCTAGTGATCCAACAGATTTCCACCCCTGAGCGATCTTATGCGTTAATGGTGCGATGCCGTCTCGTATTGACAAATAATTGTCCTTTAGAACTCGATGACTTATGAGGCAATAAAAACGTATTGAAATCAGCTTATCAACAGGGTCTGTCAAATTATTTGGTGAGGAGTTACCAAAATTTCCATGTTGGATTGGTTCAACATTTCTGATGTGAGAATGATGGAGACTTCAGTGCAACTTGTCTTTTAAGACAGTTCCTTTTATTCTTAGTAGTACTCTGAAATATTTTGAGGTATCGGTCTCTCTCCTATCATGAAAAACAGCTATTTGTTTTTTTCTAGGTCAAATTATTATATAATTCTGTTTAGGGAAATGTCACATGGTATATATCACCGTGAAGTACCCTCTGAAAAGATATCTGTAAAGAGGATTTTTTGCTTGTGACTTGAATTAATAGGTAGGTTTGTGTTCAAAAAATAGTGTGTGTTTATTGGAAAAAGAATTTGATAGGTATTTGATAGGTATTTGATTTTCTTTTGGCGTCGATTGGCCTGTTGTCAATGCATGTCTTTGCAGAGCTTTCTCATGGMAAGCGACAGTCTTTAGATGTATTAAAATAAATCTCTTCAGTTGCTCTGTGCAGCAGAGTTAGTAGCAGGTGAACCTGTGACTTGAGGTCAGAGATGCAGGTGACTTAGGCAACTACTGACATATTTTGACTGAAGGGCTTCACAGAGCAATCTGCTGCAGATGTGGTTATTTTGCTTCAGTGAGTGGTTTACATGGTGAAACCTTTTAATTCAGGCTTTCTTGCTGCTCTTGTCTCTGAGTAGTGGCCCTCACAGCTAGTTACACTGACTGAGTTTGCAGTTATTGCTGGAGAGATTGGCAGGAACTGGTTTTGGTATATGTGGAAAATAAAATAACTGTGGGAAATTGATACTGGATACCCTTAGTAAGTTGGTTTGAGCTTTCAGCGAGTACTTACTCGGACTTCTGATGGAAACTGTGTTGTACTCGCACCTYGAAAAGATTAAAAATTGATGGTGTTTTCAGAAAGAACCATTTTATAACATTCTGATTGCATTTCTGGAAGCTAAGTAAAAAGCAATTGTGAATGATGGAACAAATATAAACAGCATGGCAATATATCAGCTTGTTTGGTGCGTAAAATCTGCATTTTCTCTGGGGATGTCTTGGGTCATCAAATGTTCCTGTGTTAACAATGAGCAAATGCTGCAAGGATAGCTCAGATGGAGGAAGAGAAGTGAAAAGTCTCATTTTAGTTCTTTTTTGAGAGGAATGAATGCTGTAGTACTGAACTGAGTGGCACAGCAAAGTGTGRAAAAATAGACCTATTCAAAGGTGAAATCTAAGAGCTGTCCAGTTTTAAACCTTCTCTCCAGAAGGTCTCTGATGACCAGCAGCAAGTGATTGTTCAGTGGTTTGTTAGTTGGCTGATGCTGAAGTGAGGCTTGCTGCACTCGTTAGATTGCATTGGTATTTGGTGGAAGTGAAAGGTACTTTGGAATAGCAAGGCTGTAATTCTGAAGAAGCTGTTCCTTGTATATATATAGTAGAGGCAGAAACATTTTAGCTGTGTTAAGACAGAAAGGTCTTTGGAACTAATATAAGTGTTTAGAAAAGGTAGGGAATGTAATTGTCATGAAGACTTTTTCCCTAGTTTTTATCAGTGTCAGAACGGACTGGCTGGATTTATTTTTCTTAGTATAAAATATTAAGTGCYTTTGGGCATACCCAGAATTATCAACCCAGGCAAACAAGAAGGCAGTGCACAGTGAGAGAGACTGAGACTGTGAAACTGCCCCTTTTTTCTGTGTCTTTCATAGTGAAGGTGCAGAGGATACCATTGTTAACATGTTCTGCTTATCCCCTAAAACAGCTTTAAAATATGTAAGATGAAGTTCAGTTGCATTTAAAATGCGTGTAAATGGGTAACATGGTTAAGGTGTTAGGTGTGGGTTAATACTTGACAACGAATACAACCGTACCACAGTCCTGGGATATTAAAAATGATCCCAAGCAGAACTACAATTCAAACTTAACTATATGCTAGAAGCAGTAGTTTGAGAGATGTAAGAACTCTCTCTGGATTAAAACTGGGCAGTGAAAATGTAGGGGAGATTTAGTCCTTTAGAAGCACTMGGAGAGCGTGCTGACTTTGTAAAACATTGGCATAGTAACAGCAAGGCAGCCTGGTTCACCTGCAGTGCTTATATGCCTCTACATTATTAATATAAAAGCTTCTGCTTAAATAAGCAACTACATTTCCAGGAATCGCAGGGCACTTAATACAGTGTTTAGCACTTAGGTTACCAAGCCAGTGTCTCTGCATGTAAGATGGAAAAGGGTTTCCATACACCAAGAGAAAAATGAGGAAGCGTGAACCATACTCGGAGAGAAGGGAGAGAAAAGAAATAAGGAAAGAGAACCAGTTATATGTGATTAAAACTGCTGCTAAGTAAGAAGAGTCTGAATATCCTATTGACAGTCTTTGTCCACACTCCAGGTTCCAGGTTATTTATTAGCACGTGTCCTGGGATTGGTCTGTTTTGAGAAATAGTTGAGATTTACCTACTGAATTTGGTCAGAGATGTGACATCCCCCAATTTGTTCAGAAATATGAGGAAGTAATGCAGTCAAACTCATTGACATTTTACTTTTTAAATGAGTATTAGGCATTAGAAGTACATTAGTTAACTGGTYTCAATAGTGAAAATAGTAACTAATCATAAATATTAATGAATTTCCTGATTCCTTCATTGAAGGCATTGAATATTTTGAGCTAATTATTTTCTTTTCATTTAGAGAAAAATCACGGGGAAAAGTACTTTGGGTGAATTAGCAATCAATCAGTTACTGTCAGGTCCATTTATTTAGTGTTTTTCACTTTTGCCTATTTTTTTTCAGATCATCTCAGTGTATTTAAAAGAATTGAAAATTATTACTTTAAGGAGGATTTTAGAGCTTTCCAGGAATGTAGGCCAGGGATATTCTAGTTCCTAGAAATAAATCAATAGTCTGGATGTGCATTTTAACTCATATCAGATATCCTTCTTTTGGACATCTTCTCTGAGCAATAGGAGGTTCGACCTGTGTACCACGGCTCTACTGGAAATACGGGGCTGGGATTGGGTCTTGTCAATTGACCCCAACCCATATAACTTGCTAATCATTTGTTTCCTTTTTACCTTATGTGCAYAGCTGGTATTTATGAGCTACGGCAGGGAGCAAACTCTCCTCTCTGTTCAGAAGTTACCTTTAAACAGTGCTGATATCAGTGAAGACACGAGCGGAGTGGAGCCTTTCTGTTTCTGCAAAGGAGTCCATTCTAATATGTATATTCTATATGTTGTTCTTGCCATCAAGTTTAATTTCTGACAAGTGTGAGCATGCCTGTTTGATAGTGATACCCCTCTCTCTCTCTCTCTCTCTCTCTCTCTCTCTCTCTCTCTCTCTCTGTCCTCTCTTTCTTTCTCTCTTTCTGGCTCATTGTGTCTGATGATGGGTGGATTACTCATATAAAGAAAAAAAACTTCCTCTACTATAATTCATGTTTTTCTGAGAATAGGAACTATAGTTTTTCTATAATAACAGGCTCCTCTCTCTAAACAGTCTCTACTTTGTTTCGCTGCCTTCATTTTCTTCACGTCTTGTCATTTTTTTTCATTTGCTGCTGCTGTTAATCTGACATCCTTTACTCCCCGCCCMAAAAAAAAAAATGTGTTTTATTTACAGGGCACAGCATTTGGAAGTGCTCCTGTACCTTCTCGCAGGCAATTATGTGAGTCTCTTAAATTCCGCTCTGTGTTGTCAAGATGGCTCTGTGTTCATGTGCTGTAGCATGGCATGCCGAAATAGAGTCACCGCCCCCAGGCCAATATCCAACCGCTGCTGTTGTATATTGCCCGCGATGTGTTTGTAGCTCGCAGCTTGGATTGCCCCCTTCTTTATTTCTCTGTTGTGCTTGTCCAACACATGATATGAGGCTGTGCTGTGCACTGTGGAGTTGCAAGAGAGGAAGAAAATACCACGATGGCTCAAAGTCTGGGGGGAATGGGAATAATATCCTCCGATCAGGTCTTTGACAAATTAATGAAGAGCATTGTTAATACCAGCGACTATCTTTTTGCAGTTCTTCAAATTAATCTCTCCACTGTGCGAACAAGCTTAAAGAGTCTGGATCTCAGACAGCGAAGGAATGAAAAATCAAACAGCATGGTGAAAGGCAGATGTTACTGAGACCAGCTGTATTTCATATAAGATTTTGCTTTTAGTTAATTTGAAAAACAAGCGAGTTTCCTCCCTGTGCTAGGGGGGAGAGGGGGATGTTTGTAGAGGGATATCTTTCATTTTTTTTCCATAAATCCATTAAAAATAATGATAATATTATTTCTTTAATACGAAAAGAGAAAAAAATCCCCCCTGCTGTTTGTCAGAAAACAAGTGTGACGTGCTATATGATTTTTTTAAAAAGAGGAGAAAAGCGTGAGCTCTAATTGGCGATGGTCTGTGCTGCTTGAGCATGGTGTGCGCGTGTGAGTGTGTATATTGGCTATAGAGATTCTTGAAAACCATCAGACTTTGAGATGAGCACTTCCTTACATCCCCTGAGTCTGTTGCTGTCTCTCTCCTCCTCCCTTGATGTAAATGTCCATCCTACAGACATTGGTGTATCCCATATGTGTATGATAAGCTGTAGCCTCCTCACCCCTGCACTTTATAGAATTACTATGCACTGCATCACACCACTGGGTGTCAAACAGATTCATCATGGTGTAACATTACAGGCTTCTTCATGCAATACGGTGCAGTTTGAATGATGCTTCATTGCTGACGGTCTTAAAGCATTTTGCTTGCATAAATTCATCAGTGCTGCTCTGTGCATTCATAGGCAAACATATACAGCATTTGTCCATGAATGTGGGTCTTGCCAAAGTAGTAAAAATTATAGTTTGTATTTAACTGTCCTTTTTTTTGCACAATTATGCAAGATGGTCTTGTTCTACTGGGGGAAAATATTAAGGCAAAATTCTTTAATTGTGTTCCTGTTGTGCTTAAATTAGGGTTACAAAAAAAGTTCTTGTTGAATGTATATGTTTATCATTCACAAAATCCTGAATTTTTGTGGGTTTGTTTTTTTTTTTTTAATCCAAGATGTATTGCGCTTAAGAGTTTGCTAAAATGAAAGATCCAATTGYTCTCTGGCTTACTTCCATATGAGTTAGTCCTGCTGCTGGTCTCCATGATGAACAAAAGGAGTGAAGACTTTGAGAGCATTTATTTGSTAATGTGCTTAGCCATAAATAATTAGAAAAGTACACAGAGTCACCACTGTTTCCTTCTTTTAATGGGACCTGCATCTCGGTAAATGAGCTATCATGTACTGAAGTATTCAAGCCTGGAACATGAGCAAAGCTTTGAGAAGGGCAGAAAACGTCCTCCTTTGTTGGGTAAAGGTGGGATGGGGCTTACAAACTTGAAGTGAAGGTGAGGAATCCTGATGTAAACAATGAGGAGTGGCTACTGACTGGTTTAAATATTCATATGGGTGGGTAGGTGGGAAGCAACAAGCAGAATCTCAATGAGCTGCAGGTGTGAGTAAGGATAAAACTGTAATCACTSAATTGGTCAAGTGTGGGAATCAGGTTCTGAATTGCATATGTGTAATGTGTCTAACTATTAGGGGTGAAACAAAGATGAATGGCGGGATCAATAATATCAGAGAGGAAATGCAAAGTTGCTCCTTCAGCCAGCTCTTTTCTGTTTTTAGGCAAAGGCAGTCAGTGTGGAAATGTAAATATAGTGTGGCAACATTCTTCTAATGTTGGGCTGAAATTTAAGTCTGACTTTTTAAACTTGTTTTCTAGCCATTAGTGACACTTGCTCTGGTGCTTGTGAAGAGTTGGAGATGGGGACTGTTTACTGCCAAGCACCAGAGATAGGGATGCCCGTGGACCCCCGATGCTTTTGCTGCTGAACAAATACCCTGTCATGCAGAAACTCACAGCTTGGCTGTTTCTTTTCTAATTAATGCTCTGAAAGATCCTAGAATAACCTCTGTGCTGTAGAAGGAACAAGGTTAATTTGATTTCTGAGTTCACACAAGGTGTTTTTGATGTACCTGGGGAGCCGTGGTGGCTGCTGCCCTGGGTGGGCAGAGGGGATGCCCCAGTGCTGCTGGGGAGGTCTCAGAGTCGCTGGCAGGTCGTGTGTTTGGGGCATCGGAGGTGCCGGAGACATCCAAGGCCATCTGTACTAGTGCCCTATTACCTCACTGCCCCTTTTGGCCCAAAGCTGCTGGTGAAATAGGGAAGCTTAGAGAGAGGTCCGGACCAACATACTGTTTAAATAATATTTTAAAACAACAAGCTTCTACTAATGGTGTATTTCAACACTCAGGCTGTACTGCTGTGGCTGCAATAATAAATAAAGATAGAAAATACAGCAGAGAAGACACAAAATGAGAGATATGTGTGACGGTCGCTGTTAGCTTTATATCCACTGTTCAACCACTGGATTAAGCTGTGGGCCTTGCGCTAGAGGACAAGGCTCTAGCACTTCTGTRTGTATGGTACTTCTTATCAAGGCAAGTTTATTTGAAGCCTTTTCCTAGTTTAAGCTCTAACTGCAGTTATCAGATGAGGGCAASAGTTGGAAATAGTCTCTGAAAAAAATATATTAGCATTTACGTGTCGTTTAGGGGATAAAAAGTTGTTATTTTTGATTAGCACTACTTAGAAGCAGGTATCAATGAAAGTGAATATCTAGGCAGAGAACAAGGCTTGGCAGAATAGATGTTGCTGAAACACAATGGGAGCTTGGCAAAAATCAATACAGTTTGTCATACCCAACTGTAMACTGTATAGGCAGGACAAATTGGATCAGACACTTGAAATAGCTATGCTATAGCCAAAGAATTTCATAGCCTCTAATGAGGAAAAAAAAGTGCAAAAATATAACACAGCTAAACTGACCTTTAGGCATTTTAAACAAGGAAGACTTTACTGTTAAGAAAAAGAAAAAAAAGAAAGTACATCCTGACATCAAAGTTGAAAGAAGTAAAATCCTTGGATTTTTGATTAATGCAATAATCTCACAAGGCAAAGTTGAATGACTTGAGGCTAACAGAAATAATTCAGTGTTTTCAGCTCAGCTGCAGTGATTTTCAAGTGTAAATTAGAGCAGAAAATATGTAAAATGGAAATTACAAGAGTTAAATTCTTAGCCTAGATAGTTCAAGGTATCAAAATATTCAATCTTAATAATAATAACAAATAATGATTTTATAACATCCTCCTGTCAAAATATTTCAAAATGACTAATGGCTCRTTTGGTCAGCCAGAGAAAGGAAATGAGGAAGGTGGATGGACTGCTGCCAAGACAACTGTTTCCTTTGGATCACTGTGCGATGCAGAATTCGTTCTTAGAGGAAAGAAACCTCTGTCACAAAGAAGGATTTCTAAAAGAGAGAAAAAAACTAAGGTGATAAGGATTACAAATAGTTTATAAATGTTATAATTAGAAAGTTGCAAATTGAAAGATTTGGAACATCTTTCAAAATTCTAAAAGAATTTAGAAATGAGTGGTTAGCCTGTTAGTGGAAAGGGCAAAAAGTTCCCTTTGAAAGTGTAATGTACTGGCGGGTACATGGAGTTAAGATATATTAGTATCAAATTGGTCAAATTAATGCCTAAGAATGCCTTTTGGAGAATGATTACGGGTTTGTAAAGTACAATGTTTTTGTAAATATTTATCTATTATTAGAGGTTTCTGTTATCATAAAAATTAGAAACAGCTTCTTGCATATTTTACAATTTATAAGGAGTCTTTACCTTTGCACAAAGGTGCAATCCCTTTTTCCTTCGTACAGCAGACACAATATGTTGGCCAGACATGACTTGGAACTGAATCAGAGGAAATTGTTAATGTTTTAATTGTAGCTCATGTGGCTTTGAGTGGGTGGTCTGTGTTACGACTGGTTTTGGTTGTTTAATGATTTCTACTTGAATTGATGCTAATATGAATATTCTTATTCTGAAAAATAAAGTAGATATTTGTGTAGCAAATCTATCTGTGKATAATGCAGATTAGGCAGGAGGAGAAGGAGTGACTTCATACTTGAGCAGGCTAAATGGATGTGCAGAAAGATGGGAAATGAAGTTGAATGAGACTGCGGGGAAGGTGGAGAATTAACCTYTGAAGATGGCAATGTTTTGCTGTCATGACAGAAGGTCCCATTTTAGACAGCRCTAGTAGAAAAGTATGTAGAAAATGAAATATGTTAGCTCGGTTTCTTACCTTCTAGAGGTAAGAAAGTGTGGAAGAATGCTAGATATCTGAAGCTGTTCTTTTGCTGTGCCAGATATTTATGGYTGCTGCTGTCACAGCTCTCGATAGGGATTTCTTGGGCCTCTTGGGTGGTATGATAGAGGGCCCACTAGAAAYCCCAAGCTTGAGGTAAACCTGACCTGTTAAGGCTTTATCTACATGAACACACTGTAACTGAAACACATCCCTTAACTCGAAGTGGTTAAAGCTGGACCTCAAATTCTTCTTGGTCTAAGAAATCTGACTAACACYGTGTTAATCTCAGTAGGACCCTGTGAATAGGTAAAATCTTATCAAGCCCGAAGCCCTTCACATAGACCCAGGATAGATCCCTCCCTCTGATATTTTAACTGAGGTTAGAGTTTTGGGTGAGGTAAATTCTGTTTTTCCAAATTTTTTTTTTTTTCAGTGAACTGTTACTTGAGTGTTATGTGTGCGGGGAGGTATGCATAAATTATATGAGCTAAATAATATGTAGGGTCTTCATTCTAGGGAAGTTTAGCTCCATAGTTAGATGATGTCCATGGATTGATTCAGTTACTGGTGAGTTGGAGTTTAGAAATATGTTTGACTAGCTGCGGAAGGTTTGAATAAGGCTTTAATGAAGTAATTCATTCTCAGARGTGTTAAGAAAGAGCAGTGGGAATAAATTACACAAATAGTAATAATCCTTAGGATCAATTGTTTTACGTATTTAGCTCATAATTCATTTTGTAATATTTCTAAAAATGACCTCATCTGACAGTCACCTGCTAAATTTAATTTAAGAATTCATTAGAAAATTATCTATTTGACTGAATAGGYTTTTGATCAGGTTTTGAAACTCAGTAATTCATTCTCTGCTATCTGGGCTGCTTCTATTGTAATCACGACTTAAGAGTCCCATTAATGCCAGTGGATGTAAGTTCATGGTCTGTTTTGGCAAAATGAGAAAATACCTAATCTGACAATAGTTATATTAATATATTATTATTTGTAAGTCTTTCATTTGTGGGAGAGAACTTTAATTCCTTTAACAGCAGCTCTTGCTTGGAGTCTTGTTTCCACGGAAACAAGCATTAGCCCAGTAAAAGGGGGGGTTTTTTGTTCGTTTATTTTTTGGGGTTTTTTTTCAGTTGTTTTTTTATTAGGGACTGGAGAATTAATTTAGGCAAATTTGGAACCCGCTCAAAAATCCTTGGGTTTGAATATAGAACAGAAATAAACCTTCTCTATTATTTTATAGCTCAGCATGTGCTTTTCCTTATTTTTGTTTGTTGCCTAGTTCCCTGATCAGAGACCAGGAAAGATGTCTCCTCAAAAAGGACATTTGTCGGATTTGTAGAGTACGAGCTCAGAAGCCCCCGAGAGGGGAACTTTGCTACCTAGTGGCCTTGGGGAACCCGGAGGAACTGGATGTGCAGCATGTGCTTCCTGAGAGAGGAGAGGGCTTGTTTGGGAGTGGTATCCACATTGGTAAAYTGAAAGTCTTGAAGTAGATGGGTTTGCCTAGTACACATGAATATGGGAGGAGAAACAAGGGATATATTGTCACCAGCTCAGCTAGCTTATCCTTGACCACAGAAAAGCCATCATGATATTTTAATTAAAATKTGTTGTTTTTCAAAATCTCTGTCGTTCATCACTGACAGAAATAGTGYAAGTGGGTGAGTTTTTCTAAACGAAGAAATTCTTGAAATAAAATAATATTTCATTTTAGACTTAACAAAATATTCCTGCTGATCTTTTCCATTGAAACATTAGCACACGTTATTTGCCCAAGTCTATTTTGAGTAGTGAAAGTGAATGTCTGATAAATCASCATCAGGAGTAAACTCAGTGATGCTTTTATTCTGAATAAATTACCTGTCAAAGTAATCCTCTTTCCTCTTAGTGAATTATCTAAAAGCTGACAGTGATTTTTTTTTTTTTATAGCTGTTTATTCTTTGGAGTTGTAATGAATTGTCGGAGTTACGCACACGTTAGCTTGTGGTGTGGCTGTGGAATCCTCTTCCTTGCTGGATGCTTCACTTGCTGAGCACCAGTGCCCCTGTTCCCAGACTTTTCTGCAGGGACAAACGTCTCTTTTTCCTAGGGACCATCCATCGTGTGGAAAAAGCAATGCACGTTTGCCAAGTGTTTGCTGTTAAGTTCCTTTTTATGGAGCTAATGCTTGATATTCCAGTGAAGGCCTGTTGTGGTGGAGGGGAGCYGCGAATGCTCTTGGCTAGAGCTGGAGCCCTCGCAGGCTGCAAGGCTCTTGCTGGGAGGGCCTTTGAGTGTCGTGACTTCAGGCCCCTGCCTTTGGGCAGGGGCTGCGTTGGGCTAAAGCAAAGCAGTAGTCTCGTGCAGAATTGAAGCTCAGGAAAATACTTAGCCATTTAAATCCATGTAAATTAGCAAAGCAAGTGCTGGAGTTTTTCAGGGCTGCTTATCAGACCCACCTGTAGGAGCTATAAGCACAAATGAAATGGTATGATTTGTTGGAAGTGAACTGTTAGTGTCATGCAAATTTATGTAGCAAAATACTCTACGTGAATATATCAGTCCAGTTCAAGTGCATTCTGTTTTCATTTATTCCTCCAATAAGCTTTTCCCCTTTTTCATGCACTCAGTTCTAACATCCTGAAAGAGAGTGTTGCTTTACTTTTCTATAAAAGTCAATWGTGATTGTTATTTGGTCAGGCTTGATGGGGCTAAAACACGTAGAAAGAGACTATGTGTTTTCTTTGGGCTTTGTTAGCTTCCAGAAAACATGCTGCACATATTTCCCAGCAATAGATGTTCATTATATGAAAATACAAGTGGTGCTTACTACAAAGACATATTGAACCTTTTTGTAAAGTAACAATTTGTGTCCTTTTTGTCCAAAATGCTAATAATTACCTTAATTTTGTTCTTAAAATGGCATCTTGTTTGCCATTTTGGAAGTTGATTTTGTGCTATGTTGTCATAGCTCATCTCTTCTGTTTAAAAGACTACAATTCCGAAGAAAACACTCATACAAGTTAACATACTAAAAGTAAGATCTACCAGATAGCACAGAGCTATACTGAAATTTTATTTTGAGATTATAACATTTGAGGTGAAAATTATATCCTTTGTACCAAGAGCACGGCTGAGGAAATCTGTAGTGTGCCAGTTCTGTAGTGGAAGCAGTTAGTTATTAGCAGTTAGTTATTAGCAGTGAGAGGTCGGGTAGTCGCTGTCGTTCCCACACGGCCGCCTCGTGCTGCCTGTCGCTTGGGAATTTTGGAAGCGCTCTTTTGGGCTGCGGTGCATGAGAGTGCAGATCCGGGGTGACTTCTATCCTAGAGGTAATTGAATCTCCTTTATCTAAAGGGAAGGACACGGCATTCTGCAGGTTTTGCAGGTTAAAACTGTGTTAGCAGAGATCAATATTTGTTAGGGTAGTGAGTTAATGTATAAATCTGGCCTTACCCCAGCGTTCCTTGTTTTCCTTTTTGCCTCTGGACTGTTCATGCTGAGTTTTTATCTGCAATTTTTCATCACACGTTCCTACTTGCTTGTGCATTGGCTTTGAACGTAACCATTTTTTGTGCTATATCTTCTAAAATATCCATAACAATTGTGTGAAAAACTGTGCTTTGTTAATTTATAGTGCCCTTTCCTTAAAGGGGAACAGTGTGAACAGTGAAAAAACAAACACTGCCCTTGGGAGGTCAGCTTGCTCTGTACTTGTGCTCTGTATTTTGTGGCTTTAAGTGCTCACAACCTAGCAGTGACAGTGTCTGAAATGCCACTCTGGGCCACTTGCTTTAAAGATAAAACCTTGRTACAGATACTCAGCTGGCTGTGAGTTTTTCTCACTGGGACTTGCAGAAAGATGTTGATGTTTCATCTTTTTGGGGAGGATTTGCTCATTTTGGCCATGTGCAGCATATCTGCTAGCATCAGTTGCAGCTGCTTCCTCCCACCTGAGGGATTTATAAGCAGCACAGTAGCAGCTCTGCACTCATTAGAAGGGGTCAAGGAGGAGTTTTTCTGGGAAGAGCACATCAGCTGAGACAAAATAAGATTTTTTTTTTTTTTTTTTTTTTTTACTATTATTATTTTCTTTCCTTCTAGAGGCCAGGATTTTTCAGAAGAGCAGCTAGTCACAAGGTGATGAACTCTGCATTTTGGGCAAGTCTCTGTGAAGCAGATGGTGCCTGTGCTCGGAGCGGTAGCCCTCAGCTGTGGTTTTAGGGTGCTCCTTGTGCCTACACACCAATAAGACAATTGATGCTTTTAAGCAAATTGCAGCCTAGCCGTTGTCTTAGCTTTGGTGACCACACAGCCCTTTTCTGCATGGGGATTCAGTGACTGGAAGCCCATTGAGAAGTGCTGCTCCCCCGGGCAATGTCAGGGAATCCAATTCAGGGGTGTGATAGGAGAAATGGTCAGGCTAGGCTTCTGGCAGCAACCTGTAGCGTGCCTTTCAGCAGCACTGAACYTCTGTAAGCCGTGATTATATTTAATAGATGCTATCTGGCATCTGTCTTTGGACACTTACTCTTTGGATTAAGTGGCAAYAGCCTTCAAATGTTTCATATTTGAAGTGCACAAGATGTTTGTTTTTATGATGTGTTTCGTGCCTTTAAACAACCGTCTAGTAGACATTTACATTAGCAGAGCAAGCTGAGTTAGCTGGAATGAACTGAAGCAACTGATAGTTATGCTGGGAACAGTAATGTACTTTAGCATAACGTGAAAGGCTATCTAAATATAAATAGATTTTTAAAAAGCAGTTTAATGTTTAGATASAACTTGAGGCTTTTGAAGGAAGCTTCAAATGTGCAAAGTTACTCGTTTGGTCACCTATGTGAAGTATATCAYCTCTCTTTGGATGGAAATGCGCTCTTACTTTTCATTATGTTATTAAATATTATGCATGTGGTAGTGTAAGTACCACGGATATTTTGAAAGACACRGTCGACCTCTGCCCCAGGCTGAACGCAGAGTTGCATCAGGATATTTTTTGGTTCATTTTGAGTCAGTGCTGAGATAAGCCTAAATGTAATTGATGCGCTAAGTCRCATGGAATAAAAGAATAGCTGGAAAACCCTGCAGTATTATTCATCTCGGAAGGCAAACTGCCACGCCTGGGTTCCCCTCCTTGCCTATGTGTGTTTTATTGCCTTAAGCACGGCAGCCTGGCTACGGATTCTGCCTTTGCGTTTTTCTGGAGCTGTAACGTGCAAAAGGAAGAGCAGCAGAGAGCTGGCRGGTTCCCTTCATTCCTAATGGACAAGGATGTCGGGGAACAAAGTTACMCTTCAAATGCTTAACTAAGTAATTACAGAATGAGGCGCTATATCGTTGAAGGTTTTCTAGTACACGGTTTCAGCCGTTACCTTGCTTTTGTATTATGCAGAAAATCAAGAAAGTGGAATAAAGGGTATTTTTTCATCTTGCATCTTTATTTTGTAACTAACGATTGAAAGGCTGTTCCTTCCCTAGCAAAACAACAGACAGAAGGCAATTTAAATACTGTAATTTATCTTTGATGAATGATGTATTTAAAGTAGCTGCAAGCGAGTGATTGGTGCATGTAGCAATTAACTTTCTGCTCCCGCTAAGGGATTCATTTGTGCTGACCCTGGCCACCCGGAGGCGGCTGCTGCAGGTAGGAGGTCTGCTGTTGGCTTYGCTGGCCAAGGAGAGACGTCGCGCTGCCCTGCCTTGACTTCATAGGAAATGCCAAAAAGAGTCTACAAAACTGTTGCTACCRTGTCCAAATTTGAGTGGTCAAAATCTTCCATAGCTGTAAGTAAATCTGCAARCTTCCCGTGGGGAAGGTGCCAGAATGTCACGACTACGTAACTTGTCAAGCTTGGTCCTTAGCCCAGATTACATGAGCTGAATATTACATCGTTTTAAGTAAGCTCTTGCAACTCGTACTGGTGTGGGGTCCCTCCCTGGGCATATCCTCCTTTCCCAACCCTGTTTTTATTGCTGCTTGTTGGAGAAGAACCAGTGGCACTGGAGGGACTCGACTGGGCTTGACTGGTTTCCTCTGTGGCAGGATAGCTCTTGTACACGGAGGTTTTGCCAAGCGTGTGGCGTGAAATGGCTGTTTGGCTACCCTAGAGCCTGCCTAAATATGCCAAGAGATACCAAGGCAAATGGATGTTCTCTTTCCYGTGGAAACCTGCAGCCAGGAACCGTATTTTATATGCATATGTTTTATAGCACCTTACTAAACAACATATGGTGCAATATGATGTTGGTTGCTCACAGACATCTCTTAGTGAAAATAAAATTGTGAAGGAAACGCACGTTAATGGCAGGTGCCAAGGAAATGTGAAGCCTGGAGTCGGGAATGGGATATACAGGATGAGGGCCAAGCTCCAGCTCGGGAGCAATAGACCACTCCCAGCTCTGCGCCAGTGGAAGAGCCGCAGTTTGCAAACAAGTTTGCCATATAGATGGTCAGGATTTTTATGGGAGGATGTTAAAATTCTTGTGTTTATTTCTTGGTGTCATGAACAAATTTTAGACCAGTTTCAAGTTATGTTTGTGCAGGGGAAAAAAGGACTCCTGATATTGCAAAATACTCTCGCGCCCATTTCCTGCCMGGGTCCCCTGCTAAACTCCAACACTTGTTTTTGTTAAAGAGCAATAGCAGCAAGTAACTGAATTGTGTTGATGTAGGAAGTTACTGACAGCACAAATATCAAAGCTGTGAAGGTTGGTTTCTTCATACAGGCTCGGTTTTTTTGCTACTGACTTTCTAATATAGCTTTGAACTTACAAGCTTTTTTGTGTGTTTGTTGACTCTTAATYAGGACATATGTCAGATGTTATCTTCCCTGTGCACTTGTGATGTTCAGTTTACATGAAATGATGTTGCCTTGTAGCATTCAGTTTAATTTTGGAGTGTGTTCTAATTCATCTCMGCCATTCAAGCTAATGTAGCTCAAGGAAAATACAGCATTTAGATAGTAGAGTAAAAATTAGAGTCTGAGTTGAGTGAAGTCAGGAAAATGAAAAACAAAATACTCATTTTAAATGAAGTGGTGTATTCTGGACATCCAAAGGCCAAATAGTAAATAATTCCAGTTTAAATACTGGGTTTTTTTCTTTGAACCTTTGATTTCTCTGACTAGACTTTAAGTGAACGGCCAGGTCTGAGAGGGCACTGATGGCTCTCTGGAGTCATTTTCAAGCTATTATTGAAGAAATAGTGTGTTTACTTTGACAACCACGAGCCAAAGCATGCTTAATAATTGCATCRAAAAGCAACTTACTGCCATGCCATCATGTTATTGCATTCATTTCTCGGCTCCTAGGTTAACTCTTTGGAGTTATGGAGCAAAGAACAAGATTTTTTTTAAAAAGTAGGTTTCTATTAAGGCATTGGAAATACAAGTGCAGTGGTGAGAAATGAGTGGGTGGATTATGAGTGGGATCTGACTGTGCAGAATGTGGCCACGAAATAAAGTAGGAACCAGTTCTTAGAATGGTGCAGTGATTACGCCCCACTTGCCTATATTTTGTTTATATATCTGAGATCTGCTTGTGCGACAGCAAAAGTTGGCAGTCCACACCGAATCCACACTAAAATCCTATTAATCCCACTGTCTTAATACCCSTTGGTCACTGACCAAGTGCAGTCCYGCTCTTTTWTGAGCAGCTTTGCCATGTCTTAGTGTCCCAGTACTTGGCCCTCTTGTTTCTGAAGCACGGCCATGTCCCCTAGCACAGTCATCATCTCCAGCAAGTGTTACTCTGTTGGAACATTTATTTCAACAGTACTCTTAAATCACTGTGTAAATGTGTCACTTAGCACAAAATAAATATCCATGGAAGTGTATATTGCTTTTAGAAACATACCGTAATAAGCAGTTCTAGTGCAAAATAAGCCCTATTGGATGCTTCMAACTTCTGTTACTGTAACAGTTAAAATAACCTGAAATTGGTGACTACTGCTTTTGGTTCTTTTGGGCTGTGGTATCAGAACTTTTCATTGAGGTTCACAATACAGGTTTATCTGAGCCCTCAGAGTAGTTTGTGTTGAAACAAAATATCTGTTTTGTGGCAAAATGCTCTTAAAATTGAATTGGAGAAATCTGGAACAAAATTGGTGTTCAAACTGTATCCAAGCTGATTTTTGAAGTAGTTGAATTCACTTGGAGGGGGGAAAAAAAAAAAAAAGGGCCAATGACCTCATAAATGGAAAAGGAAGGAAGGGAAAAATCAGGATGCAAAACATTCTCCTGGTATTTTGACCACTGACTTCCCCTTTGTCCCCTCAGTTGCCTCACCAAGTGCTTTGCAAGGGGCACATAATTGCTGCTTTTCCTTGCTTTCGGATGTAGCTTCACGTTAATGTCTCTGCAGATATTGCCCATCAGACCTTAACCATTCTGTATGGGCAACACGAGCTGCATTGACAGAGTTTGATATCTGTATCCACAATTTGGCAAAATGAGTATGTTTAATGGAAAAAAAAAATACTAGCTCTCATATCATTTTGCTTTTTGTCTTTTTTGTGGGCGTGATGATTTTAGTAAAGTTTTGGGAAGATGTGATTGRTTAAAATAAAGAATAAAGGGAAACTAGTATCAGTTGTCTTTTGTCATTATGCAGAGAACTTAGATGCTCCAGTGGTAGTGCTTGTGGGAATGCGAGATGCATCAGAAAGGAGCTGTCAGCACCAACGCTGCATCACTTGTTGCTGAAATCGAGACAGCGTTTCTTGACCAGCTCATTCTGTATTAGAAAAGGGCCTAGAATTAACATTTTACATTTCCAAGTTGGAAATGAGTGGTGAAACTGGTGCCATGGGGTTTCTTCTTGCAACTCTCTAGGTAAAAGAATGAATTTAGGCACTGTTGATTAGATCAAGATGGACTCTAAGGGACTGTTAAATGCACTGAGTGTAGGCTAAGCTTTGCTGTTCTGGTTAAGATGAGAGGAAGGATGAGACCTGAAATGCCACCTTGCATTCCCTATAGACCAGATGTGWCTGGCCTCCACAGCTCTGTTTCCTTAAACTTCCTGTCCCAGAGTTCACTTAAATTCTCTTTTTCTTTTTACTAGTTGACCATAGGGTTTTAATTTTGCAGATAATATTGTAAATTTATTACAAACTACAAATTTCCCAATGAGGAAGTCTGAGTGCTTAGTTCTATAACTTTGCCTGGATGCTAAACTCCTGATCCACTGCCGTGAATGATTTCAGCATTTCTAGGGGTTTGCAGGTTTTGTTTGTTGGCTGCAATCTACATGTTTGTATCTGTTAGTGTCAGTCAGCACCTTGAAATTGCTTTACCAGCCTGTGCCCAGCCCTAGGAGAGGCTGAAAAGTGAGGATGTGTTTGTATGACTCCGCTTGGAAGTGCTGCCATGAGAAATAATTCAAGCACTTTCCCCTCGCCCTTATAAATTGTTTGGCATAATTGCATGCCATAAAATATTAACCTGTAGTCTTTTCACAGGATGAAAGGGAGGAGGAAAGATGAAAGACCATTTTGATATCCTTAGTGCAGATGTATCTGAGACAAGGCACATAGATATACRTGCGTGTGTGTGGCAAAAGGCCATGTGTGCAGGTGCATAAGTAATAGTGGCTTCACATTCTATAGGGTGAAATCTTAAATTAAGCATTACAGAAAAAATAACTAYGTAAAGAGGATTTAGGCCTTTAATGAAATATTTCTGCTTATTAGTGAAGCTTGAAGAATTTACCCAACACTTCTTTATTGTATTATAGTTTTCCTGGAGAGACATAGAAACTTTTAGACTGGAGATAATTCCTAGTTTTCTTTCTTGATGTGATTTATTCTAAGCTTTTTTTAAAGCTTGTTTTTAGGGAGCTGGYCTCCTGTCAGGGCTGTGTCCTGGGACTAATATCCAAACCTTTGATAGCTCGTAGTGCTGGAGGGGGAGCTGGCCATGCTCCAGAGCTCTTCCCCGTGGGAAACCAGACCCAAACGGGAGCTCCCAGTGGTGTCTGTAAACACCGTTCCAGGTGGCTTCTACCAACTGCTATTCTATGTTACAAGCAACATTATAAAACATTACAAAACATTGTGCCTTACCCTAAATGGAGTGGGCTTGTAGCATATTGAAGGGAGTGAATCACAGATAGTCCATAGTGCTGCATCATGTCCTGACCTTTGTGCATCTTCCTCTTTCAGGTTCCTTAAACACCAGTGTTCTCAGYTGCAGGTTCTGTGAGCTGCATGTTGCTTTATACTTCCCTACTCCCTGCAAAACTCAACACACTAAATAGGTTCACCTTTATTCAAAGAGAGTAGATCCAGCAAATGCAGCAATACCTGGGCCATTCGTCTCTTTTGATATGTTTTGYTTGCTTGYTTGTTTAGTTTTTTCCCCCCTGCTTGTGTCATGTTTGATTAAACTAGAAACTCCTCAAGGCAGGACTAAAAGTGCTGTGGCAAGCCATAAAGTGTCCAGCACATTCTGCTGTGCCGAATCCGCTGTTTTTTAGTCATGTTTTAGTCTACTTAGTCTAACAATTAACCAGGCCTCTCATAGCATTCCCTTGGACAGAAGTGAAAGTGAGATGTTGTCTCACTATGGTTGTCCTGGAATTATATGCATATTAATAGGGAAGCTGTCTGCTTGCAATCTTTCTCATAAGACCTATAAATCCAGAGAAACAGAGGGTGTGGAAATATAGTTTATTATTTCTTTAAGCTGCAGAAGGATCCTTTGGTTCCCTAAATGTTGCCTGATAATAATTAACTCTATTTATAATCTGCATTGATAAAAACTTAGTGGCTGAGGAACATCTTTATATATGATATTTGTTTTTTAACTCAAGAAAATGGTGGATTCTGACATAATACACTCGTTAGTTCTGTGATTAGATGATACTGGGATAGGGTTACTGAGTAGCTCAACAATTTCCAAGTCAAGGCCAATCATTTGATCCTGGAGCAAATGCTGTTGATAACCCACTGAGTTCTTGGTCTGGAAAGCAATACGGATTGGCATTATTGATTCTAGAGCTGAAAAGCAGAAAGAGGGTCTCTCGGGGAAACTTGCCCTTTTAAATACCAACCAGAGCATGAAAATCACACCTTTGTTTAATAATAGTTTTTGAASGGAAACAGAGATTGGTTTTAATTCCAACAAGTTTATCCAGCAAGTTTTTACATGCGGGAGTCCTTTTATGACTCCGAAATAAATGCAGCAAATTTGAACCAAGAGCAACTACTGTGGGTTTATTTAGACAAAGATCAGTCTGAGTGAGAAGGTGGCTGGGACCTGTGAAGCAAAGGAGATGYTAATAGCAAGAAGAGATTAATGAGGTGTTTAGCACCTAAGGAAAAGAGATTCCAGAAATGATGGCCTGTTAGCCAGGAGCTAGGAGGGAGCTCATTATTTTGTTATACTGCTGTTTAATGTTCTCTTGGGTGAAAGGAACAGCATCATCTGGAGAGTGTTTACTGTAGCCAGGGAGGAGAAGGAGGGTCAGCAAACCCTGCCCGTATTGTTTGGCACACAGGTGGCTTGTCTAGCTATGCCTCAGGCTTGGAGCTTCTTGTGGCCTAGGCTTTTGATGAGGAGCTGAGCACGGAGAGCAGGCTGCTCAGGGCGGTGACTTGTAAGATGGGGCATCTCTTGGTGCAGGGTGTAAAGGGGTAATCCCTTCCTGGATAGGTGCGAGGGTGCCTGACATCCAGGGTGTGCAGTCACTAACCACGTCAGAGTCAGTACCCACGTGTTGTTTGGGCAGCTCTGATGGAAATGCTGCCTGCCCCCAGCCCCAGGAGTGCTTTAGGGAGATGAAGGTGAAGGAATCCTCACGATCCTTTTTTTGTCTATTAGCCCAGAGCTATGTGGTTTGTGGCTTTTGAAAATCTTAGGTAAGATGGCAAAAAATAAAAGGCATGCAAAGTTTAATATGTTTTTTTCAGCACAACCAAATGTTAATACACAATTCTAGAGACTATGTTCCTGGAGGTTAAATAATAATTTTAAACCCTTTTTATGCTGTTTCTGTCAGTACATCTTTCTCAGATGACRAAGGTGCAAAGTGCTCCTTCGTGCCCCTTCCAAAGGATGCGGCGTGCTAGACGGATCCTGCTGCTGAGATTCACCCCGCTTTCCTTTCAGAGGAAGSAGAGATCAGCCCTCTGCAGTTAGTAAGCAATGATGATTTCATGTTACCCAGCTGTCAGAGTATTCCCATACAYGTTATTTGGCACTTTTTGGATGAAGCTCTTTGTTACATTTTACCAGATTTACTATAGATGGTGGTAGTGTTAAGGGATTAAGTGTTTCACAGGAAAATGAAGCTAAAGATTTGCACAGAAGATACTGCAATATCTTGAATAACATGAAACATAAGAAGACACTGTCTCCTGTCTTCTGAAGTTAACTAAAAGTTTTGTACCTAATTAAATATTTGCTAGCTTTTGTATCACTGTGCATTTAATGAAATTGCAGGGTTTTCACAGATCTAATGCTTGTGTAATGAGCAACATAGATTCTGATTCTTCAGGGAAAAAAGCTTGCATTACCTGCAGATATTTCAGTGAAATAGAAGAAGAATTCTCTGTGTAAGGGGCACRTGTGCCAGATGTGACCTTGTCTCCTTTTCTCTTTGGAAATGAACAAAAACTCAGTGAAGTTCCTACGTATGTTGAAATTATTAAAAGCCTCTTAAATATTTGTACTGGGTAAAGGGAGCTAGAACCATGGTTTTCAGAGCTAGAGGAGTCCAGCACACAACAGCAGAGAAATTTAATTTTGCTGAAGTCAGTCCCAAGACAAACTGCAGAGAGAAGGATATTTGGTTGACTCCCCGATGCAGATATTTGGTTGACTCCCCGATGCATGAGAGTTGCATGAGCTGGAGTTTCTGGTCCCACAACGCCTCGTGCTTTAGGAAGTGGGCATTTTAATTCTTCTCTCTATTGCCACGGGGTGATTTGGTGTTTCAGATAGACTTGAGGCTAGGAACCTATCAGTAATTACAGTTCTGAATTCCTATCACTTAACCAAAGTACATGAGCAGACAGAAACAGTAATTCCTGAAGCTTTTCMTTTTGATGCTTCTTTTCATCCATTTTTGTAAAATCTGTTAATTATGAGAGCTGTGATCAAGCATAATTAACATTTAGTTTTGGTTCCAGAAATCTGTGTCTGTTTTACTAATGGAATTTAGCCTCTATCAACATTTAATAACTAAGAAATAATATGTTGTTTGTACAGTTWATTTCATGATGATCCAAATAAGAGAGGCGGCAACGCTTATCAAGGCGTTTTGTTGAAAAGAGCAACAGCAGCAGAAGGACGGGCACTGTTGTTGAGAAGGGAAACCACAGCGGTCACCATGGAGCACTTAGGACAGCGCTCACACTCAGCCCGAATGGTCACTGGCTGTCCTGGTGGGTAGTTTCCCCTACTGCATGGATCCTCAAGGCAGCATCATGAGCTGGAACCCAATTTGCCTTATATTGCAGTCTAATAAACTAGGTAAAAGATCTAGAGCTCCTGAAGTCCCATTTGGTTTCTGTTGAGATACTTTCTCAAGTCCTAGGACTARCGATCTCTGTTTCCTCGTAGATTATGTTAAGCAGTACCGCATTTGAAAAAGTAAAATTCAGTTAGTATGTGTGTGCATACATCCAGTATCATTGCTCTACTGCAGGTACTGAGGRCTATTTTGTCAAAGATTAAGGAAAAACTATGGCTGCAGTATATTTGAAACCAAGCGTATTTGARATGAGTGTGTCACTATCTCTGATGTTTGTTGGTTTGGAATATTTTGCTTGGCCTCCTGCTAAAGTAATTGGATGTGTTGGCAATGGAGCAACAAAACTAGCAGCCCCTGCAGCTAAGGATGCTTCAGATAGACTGTCTGTCCTTTCGTACCCTTAATCCTCTGTTCTGCTGTTTCTGATGCTTATTTAATCGTGAGGCCGCTGAAAACGGAAGAGTCTTTTTACTGTCATCTTTACGAGAGAGATAGGAGAACAGGACAGAAATATGTTGTCGGTCAAGGTTGGTTTTGAGTTGTTGGCATTCCATGGCAAAGCTGAGATTAAACTCCGTGGCTCAGCCTTGTCGCGGGACGGTTGAGAATCAGACTCGGGGTCTCTCCCATTTTTTGTGTCGTGCTGCTCGCCTGTCCTGGCACCGTTTCACGTTACTAATGCAGAAGCCAAGGCACAGATCCATTTTCCTCCACTGCTTCATTTATTTATTGCTGGAAATGAGTACTTGGCGATAGTTTGTTTTCTCTTTCAGTCCTAGTCAAGTTAAAAAAACAAAACAAAAAAAMAATCTGAGACCACAATTAAATATTAATAGCTCTAAGTTCTATGGATGGTGAAATGATTCATTAGTTTGAATCATTAGTCATCTTGGAAAGTGGAGATGTTTATTCATTAGTCACAACTTTATGAATCAGTTGTTTAATGGAAAATTCATCTGTTTTTTTTCCCCCCCTGTGGAAAAGCATTTGTTTGACATTCTCTTTTCTTAAAATGCAACTCTTTTAAATAGAGGCCGTTTTAATTCTTCTTTAAAATGAACTAAAAGCAACTGCTTAGTCATTTCTAGGGAGAGGGCAGAGCGTTTTCACCCATATGCCCAACAGAAGGAYTTAATTATATTGAGAAATAGAGCTGAATGAAGCGTTCTCCCAGTCTACAAMAAATAGCTCCTGGTTCTTTGACTAAAATACACACACAGAAAATGAGTCGTATCAAGAATGATATTTACACTGTGGGTGTGAGAGACTCAAGACTTCAAGGAATGGATTGTTGTAGCCGTGGTGGTCCGTGAGCTAAGCCTCAGCTTAGCCTCCTATRCACAGCTTGGACAGGGAAGTCAAGAAGAGCRCACAAGTCTCATCACAGGTGACTTGGGCAACCTCAGGACCTCCTTCCTCCCGGTCAAGGTTGCTTTCTGCAGGGGGGTTCCTAAGCCAGAGCGTATGGAAGACTGCATTGAGTGGACTTGTCCRGTGCTGTGTGGTGGACAAGTCCCTAGACTGGTGCTTTGGTGTGTGTGATAATCCTCATGGGAATTATTTTCCATGAGCTTGTTCAAGCTCCTACTGAACCTGCTGGGATTTAAAGGYGCTGGGCCAGTGAATCCCTGTAGTGAGGGCAAGTAAGGAATATGGCTTACTGGGGATTCAATAGGGTAAACTGAAGTGAGGCTTGGTCAGATGGGATTTTTTTCAATAGGAGTGCCCTGTTTCAGTGGGTCACTTGCCTTTCCTCAATGAAGCTGCAGTTTTGTCATCTCCTTGTGCCTGCCTTGAGTTGAGTTCTGCCTTTTGAAAGAGGTTTCATGGGCAGTCTGGTGCAGGCCAGGTAGGTAGTTGAGAGAAGTAGCGTTGTGTTATTTAAAAAAAACTCCCAAAATGAAGACTGTTGGTGTAATTTTCTTTTAATTGTATATCATATGAARATTTCACTGAACCCTCTTTTATGGGCCTTTGAGTGAAGAGCCTCTTACAGCTGTATGTGATGTGTCAGTAGCCAGATTATAGACTTGATGCTGCAGGTTTTGGTTCCGTGTCTATTAAGTTTTGCCAGACTAATAGGAGGAGGAGTTTGTTTTCCTAACTAGATTGGATGGTTTATTTAAGCTTTGTCTGTGTTGTTATGTGTATTCAGTTTTGTTCTGTTTTTTTTTGTTTTTTTTTTAAAAACAGGGTATTTCTGTGGTGCAAACAGAGTGTTACGTATTATTGCAAACTTGTTTCTTGCCTCTTTGCTTGTTGATAGCTTTTTTTTTATTCCTCTCTTGAGTCCGAGGGAAAAGAGTTTTATTATTTTGAGACCAAAAAAAGTAACCTGCAACATTTCTGATTGGTTCTGACAGTTTGGAAAGACTGAATTTCTGTTGATTCAAAGTTATTTTGTTCCCTGGTAGTTTCCCAGCTGACCTCCAGAGATTTTGATTCAAGTTACCATTGCATGATTTAATAGGTGTGTGCAATCTGAGCTAGCTGCTGTAGCGACTGTGTCAATAAATTATTAAACTTCATAATTTAAAATTATACCTTTAAAACAAAAAGGGTCAATTTGTAGGGAGTTCTAAAGACTCTATGTTATGGGTAATATTGTAGATTTATGATTTAGACTTCGTTTCATCAATAAATTAATAAAAAATGCCATTCTGTGCTTTCCAAACTTAACAAGGTTATGTATTATATAAAATATTCTTAAAATCTGCTTCTAATGAAAGCATGTATGTGAATTTCTTGTGTACTTGAAAATAGATAGATCCATCTGKTTTTTTCTGGAACTTTCAAAATTGACCATTTTCTCTGAAATGACTGTRTAATAAGACTACATACTAGTAGGAAAAAAGTAAATGCATACTGTGTTATTGATAAGACAAGTGATATAAAGCATTTCCTGTAGTCACAATCCTGTTGTTCTTTTGATTTAAAACAGACTTTACCGAAAAATAAGCTAGTAGAAGTGAAAATAGATGGAATATGTTTAAGCAGACCTAGCAGATTTAACACAGAAGACAAGTAGTTGGAKAGGCTAAAAGTATTTTCAGACTGCAGTTACTACATCATTTTCTTTCCTTGAGTTTATTGCCATCATTTTTAAATTAAGGTTTGAAAAGTATTTTTTTTAGAATCTTAAGAAAACGTATCTTTTGTTTAAATTTTAAATGGCCTTTTAAGCAACACCGAGTTGTGGCTCCTTGACTCTTTAAGAGTAGTTGYACCCCAGCAATATTGTCTCTTGGTCCGTGTGGTTGCTCTTCATGGTTGTGTCAAAGCAGCCGGTCTTGTCAGGATGCTCTTGGCTACTGTGTCAACGTTTGGGCTCCTGTCGTGGTCAGAGGAATGGTGCAAGTGTGCAGGTTAATGGAGTGTACCCGGACACTACGGTTGGGAGCCAGGGAAGGACATTTGGAATACAGTGTAATCCGTGTCCTTAATCAGCTGTCAGTGCGTGGCAGACACTTAGCAAAGCAGCAGCTAAATGAAAACTTCAACTGTTTGCTGTAGTTGCTAACRTTACAGGAGGCAAGTCCTGCTTGTGAACCATCCTGCAAGCCRGAGAGGTGTAATAACCTGGTTTCAGGTTATTCAGACAGTGTTTGCTATCTTGCTTTTGCTATTAATTTACTTCTACAGTAACATTGTAAAAGGAGAAAAAARGTAAAATTGAAAATCCTTTTTAATGCAGTTTCTTTTCCTGATTTACATTTCCAATTCTACCTTAGAATGGGGCAATCTCTTATTTCTGAGGGAAGATTCTGTTCATAAAAATGACCATTTGAAAGCCCAGCAAAAGCCCTCAAATGTTACCAAGCTCTTCGGCTGTCAGTGGGAGTTTCCCTCCTCACATTTCTAGTCTTTAGGGTTGTCTCTCTTGCTTGTTAAACTGCCTCTAAACCGGTTGGCTTTGTTATGAGAAGGATTTAGGGTCTAATTTAGCACCATCCCAGATGGCCTYCATGCAACTCCGGGCTAAGAGCAGTATCCCGAGTTAGACATCCCTGCTCCCGAGAGAAGCACCAGCTATAGCTCTTTCCCCTGGCCTTCTTGCTCATAGGGATGCTAGCCYGCTGTGCTCATAGGGCCCTGTGCTGGCTCTCGCGTGGGGGCACGTGTGAAGAGGTTCCTGCATCCCCCCTGGGCAGAGGAGAAATGGATTTTATGTGTTTGCCTCCAGCTGCAAATGCTTTTCCAGTGCTGCTCTCTCCCTAGGCAAGCCAGAGCCCTTAGTGTTGTGAAGAGACGTCCCCGGAGCAGCCTGATCTGCGATATAATAAGCAATAGGGGGAAAAAAAAAGATAATAAAAGAATTGCCATGTAACGTTGCAAAGAGATTTGATATTTGATATTATTGAATTTGTGTTTCAGTAAGAAATGCGGAAAGAAAAACTGGAACAGCACTCAAAATTTTTGCTGCTAGTTTTTTGGAAATCTGTATTGCTTAGTAGGAAATGCGACCTTGGTTCTTAAGAAATTTCTTTGCARGAAAAAAATCTAGGTAGCCTGCAGAAGATATGACCAACCCAAGTTGCTTTTTTTCGAGCTTATTWTCTAAAAATAAAAAAATTAAAAAGTTAAAATGTGCAGAAGCACTTATGTCTATAGTGGTGTTTTAGGTCAGTAAAACCRTGGTGCTAGTAACACCATGTGCAGTTGTACTGGGAAGCTTGAGGTTTGCCCCGTTTAACCCCCTGGCATGATCTCATCTCCACCGTTTGGGGCATACTCGTGTAAGCTGAATTGACATGACTTTTGAGATACACTCGTATAATGCTTCTGTTCTGCTACTGAATAATAGGTTTCCAAATCATCCTATGGAATGATTTTTTTGGATGATATCTCTGAGATACTGGTCTTGGTGATAAAGCTGTCAACTTTTCAGCAAATGGTTATGATATTTTTCTTRTTTTGTAGTTAAAGAGCATATAAGTTGGAGAGCTATAACCATCCTTTTGGTATACGGTGAACACAAGATYGATAACTAATACAGCAACAATATCAAAAAAATCTGATAAGTTTTTGTAACTTAAAAATTATAATCAGCACTTTATGTAAATCTATGCTGTGGAAAGCTTTTCAGAAAGGGTTATATAAATTAAAACATGCAAAATAAGAGTTTCTTTTTGTCTGATGAGTATCCTCAGAGAGATATGAGAGATTTTATTTGTGCACAATATCGCTTTATTTACATCTGCTTGCCTCATTAGCACAGTGCAAAAGCGAGATCTTATACTCTAGCTGATGAAATAGTAGTTGCAAGCTGAATGTTTAGACACATTTTACAAGTTAAATGTATAAAATGTATCCATTAAGATTTTCTGGAATATGTCACAGGTAACACTAATGTGTTTCTATAAAAGAGGCGTTGGGCAGCGCTTGCAGTCAGTGCACAGAGGGTGATGCCTGTATGGGACTCCTCATGGAGTTCTGCTGGCTGCTTTCTTTCCCCTTGCTCTTTCAGTGCATTTTAATTTTGATTTTATAGCCTTCTAGTTTTATTTGTTTAAATCAGAACAGTACCAAGGTGGAGCATACCAATGGTAGATGAATATACCTGAAACCTAACTCGTTTCACAGCGCAGTGCCCTGACTGTTGTGTTTTGCTTAAACTAAAGGATATCTTTGTAGATCTTCCTCTGGGCTACCCTAAACGGTGAGGAAGAGGCACAACCTCTATCAGTGAACAGATAGAGATTAAAAGATCATATGTTACACATCAATGATACATTAATACCCTCCCTAGAGTGTATCCACGTGGAAATATATGACTTCTTGCAGAGGATGGAGGAGAGAGTGGAGTAGTGGACAGTTTTCTGATTTATTTGCTAGTCTCATCCTTTTATAAAGAGAATAGATCAAATTTGAAGTGCTACTTGTCCCAAAGCCAAAYCTAGGAGTGTGCAGCGTGTTTAAGTGGCAGCGGGTCAGCCTGTGGTGGTACTGCCAGCACGGGCTGTTGCCCACTGTGAGGGGAGCCGTGTGATGAGTTGTGACAGAGCTCTGCATGCCTTCTTGCCACGGAGGCAGAGTTTGAGCCTTGACTCTGTGCTTTCGTTTGCTTGCTTGTTTTTCTCTTTAGGATAAAGGTTAGGATATGTTTAGGTTTTCCTGTCTGACCTCTGTAATATCCAGCTGGTGTGGGGAAGCAGGAGACTTCATCAGTTCATCTTAGCTGTTGCTGTGAGCGTTTCAGCACGAGCTCTGGGACTGAAGATACTGCCAAGTCTCCAAATCTGAATGAAGAGATCAGAAAGAATAGGGGTAGCACAGTAACGTAGCTGCCAAATCTCGGTAGATGGGGCTGCTCTTTCCCCGTGCTCCTTGTGCTTTACGTGACGCTGCACTCGCTTTGAGTTCCGTGCTCGGTGAGTGCCCTGGGTCGTGACTGCTTGGGTGCATCTGTGTTCTAGCTCGATGCTGTTGTTGTCCGGCTCCTTTCCTCTGTAGCTGAAAGCTGTGAGGATGCGCTATGGAGAAGGGGGGCAGGAAAGAKTCACCTCGCAGCAATTCCAGGGTTTTGCTTGCTTGAGCCATCAATTAGCAACGTAGCAGCTCTGCTTTCAAACTGGGATTTCAGTTTATGACCTAATTATTGCTGATTTAGGGAGTAATTTCAATTAATTTTRAATAGTATTAATGATTTTGCAGATAAATCAGTCCAATAACAGGAAAAATGTATGTTATCTTTCTTCATTAAGTGGTTGTTCTAGTTTTAGTTTGATTTCTTGGTTTTATTCATTTTGTTTTGCTATTCAAATTACCCTAATAAAATATATGAACCAGAATACCTAAATAGGAGTTTAATGATATTTTCCTGGTTTTAAAAACAAAATAMAAGGTAGACAGAAACTGAGTTTAGTGAATAGAATTGTTTAATTTCTCATAATGACAATTGCTTATAATTAATTGGGTTTTTTTCCACTTGCATGTCAGCTTAATGGACCCCTTTTATAAGCTTTACCTTTATCTCCAAATTGCAATAGTCTGGTAGTGTTCAAAAAATAAACCCGTGGTCTGTGTATACACAAAATACCTGAATTATGTGTACACATAGAATAATATGTGATATACCTAGATGTCCCCACATGCCAGTGGTAAAGTAATTGCATCTCTTACTGCCAGTCCAAAAATGTGGTTGCACACCTCCAGTCCTATGAGGCTGCCTTCTTCCCGCTGCCACCTGGCTATTTAATGTTAAAGAAMGAAAAAAACTGCAAAAAGGTGCCATAAGTGAGAGTATTAGTTACTTAGGGTACAAGTTTTTTCCAGTTTCTTTCTCAGGAGGGCCTTCAGCCGTGGTAATATCGTAGAAATTTGCAAGTCCTGTGAAGGGAGGCAATTACAACGCTGTGTAAATGACCAGTTCAAACTGCAGCCTCAGTGCTGTCATCTCAGCTATCTGCAGTTGTTGCTTCTTAGAGATGACTCCCACTAATGCTGCAACCTAGTCTATTTTTAAATTATTGTATTTTTGAATGCTAGGCCAGGGAACTATGATAAATGAAGTTATTTTAGGTTTGAGGAGTGAAATGGGGGGGCATTTAGTTGGAGGTTTTCAGTGTGCTGTTCATCTTTGTTGCGTATGTATTATGTCATTCTCATGCCTTTTCTTTTCTCTTTTCTCCYACCCATCCGTTCTCTCTAATCGCGCTCGTGGTTACAGTGTGTGTAATCGTCACCACCGTGTGAAGGCAGCCCCGCATGGCCAGGTACGGTGTCCTCTTCCTGTGTGAGTGTGTGAGCTTCCCAGCTTGGTCAGTGTCGTGTGTCATCCTGGCAAGAGTCCTTCAGACTCRCCTGTTCTTTCTTTCTTTTCTGTTTGTTCCTTTCCCACTAGATATGAATTAACATTCCTATTGAAATATATATGATATATGTTTGTTTTGTTTAGCCTTTGATCTGATGCTTTCAAGCACAGAAGGGGCTGGATGGAGGGAGCATTTGGGAACATGACTGGCTTTTGGCTTGTCTAGCCACCGTACTGTTGTACTTGGGCAGGAGAAAACTGTATTGAAGAGTGGCTGCAAATAAACTTGCTGGTGATGGCAGAACATGGATTTAAATGGTCTTAGGACATATTTTGTGCACTGTTGTTGTACTTGGATGTGTCACAGACCCAGTGTTTTTCTAAGTGTTGCTCTTTGCACTAGAGCTGAATTTAAGTACAGACCACCAAAAGCACGCTTAGTAAATATGGATATAATGCAGTTGATTCTGAGGGTGACCCATATGGTGCCATTTGAGATGCCAGTCCTTGCTATTTAACGTTGGTTTGCAAACAAATTAGTTTTCTTAAAACTCACGAAACTAGTGTCTGGAAAAAAGAGCTCATGAAAAGTAAGAGCGTGTTTCTGCTGTGTGACCTCTGGTCTAGGCTCTGTAGTCAAATGTTAGTAAAATGCTAGTAAATATGGGAAATCAAAAAGAAAAGTAGCAGAGCTTCTGTTTAAAATAATACTTTGCAAAAGCTCTATTTATTTGTACATGTTTTTCTTGTAATAAGTGATAACATTTAGAGTTGTTAAAGTTCAGCCCAGTACCTTGTTCCCAACTTTACACAGGGGTATCAGGATGGGTAAATAAGATGTGGTCCCAAATAGCTGCAGTTTTATAACATGCAGATTGCAAGGTACATTACTGAGAGGTCAAACCTGAAGGAACTGTCATTGCTTCCCTGTTATTATCTGACCTGTATAATTGCATTAATGTAATTGATTTTCCATACTTAATAGTGTAGGTAAAAGGGAATATAATATTAAATATTAATTGGCTCAGTTAAGCCAATAGATAAGGACCATGATTCAGTTCTGGTAATCCCATTGGCTAATAGCTCTGATATGGTATCTGCTGTAAAATCACGTTTTGCAGAACACAAATGTGATTTGATTTAAAATAATTAAAAATGGGTTTTATTTTTCAACAGTGAGTTTCCTAGAGTAGAACTGGAAGCATTGATGTAACTAGCTCTGAGCATGTGGGCTTGTGTGTCTATATACATATGTGTGTGTATATATGCAGAGAGAGAGAAATATATAATGGGTGGGCAAATAGTTAGACGACTGTGAGCGTAACCCTACCAGTAGGCTAAGTGATTTTGCAGTGTTCTTGAATGCAAATTAGTAGAGAGACTTGCACATTATAATCAGTATCTGACTCACCAGATGCACGCAGTATACCTGTCATATATTTTTTTAAAAAAATTTAAATCTGCTTTTGAATTTATGCATTCCCCTTTCACTGAGGTTTGGCAATCTCAAGATTGCTCTTGAAATTCAAGCTGCTCTGTGATTTGCAAGGATAATTTGATTTAATAGCTGTTTTAATAGGCATAATCTTTGGCCTAGTGGTTAAAAATTCAATGTACTTCAGGCATTGGTAATGACTTCCAAAATGAAGATAAGCCATGAAGAAGGATGAGGAAAAGAATTGAAAGAAATTCATAGGCCTCTRTTTGGCTTTTGTGAATGGTCAGTGAAGAGCAGAGTCTCATCTTGTAGCACTGCTGACAAGTATGATGATAATACCTGCAAAACAGTTCTGCCCAGTTTCTGCATTGCACATGGCTAATGAGAAAGAGGAGGGYGGTGTGATTATACTCTATTGATCATCAATTTACAAGAAGTTTAGAGAAAGAACAGTTGTGTTTAGTGACTGTTGTTTAAATCCTGATCCTGACAATTCAAGCCTCTAGTGATCCCTTGAATTAAGTATCCTTTAAACTGCCCCTTTGTCTCACAGAGGAGATGAGGTAAATGCCAGTACTTTCTTTTGGTTGTAATCAGAATGAGTTCGAGTAGTTGGTCTATGCATTTAGATGTTTTTATTCTGTGCATTTCCACTTTTAAGACGAATTTTTTCAAATGTTCCCTGGCAATTGAGTTACCTTGATGAGATTCTATGGATTGGAATGTTATCATTGAAGTACTTTTTATTTGAATCATTTATTCTGTGAGTTGATTTTTAAAACATCCTAGAGTTCTTTGTCGTAGAATTGTGGTGCCATATATTTAATATTGTAATTTTTCATCAAGCAATATAATATTGATAGTTCAGGTTAAATACAGATCCTGTTCTGCAGTCAAACTATGAGACTTGAAAATATTTTTCCCTCTAATCATTAAAATCTTGTCAGGATTAAAGTATTTTTAAATATGGCTTGGCTTTATGCAAAAAGTGTAATAAAAAAGAGTTTAAGTAGGAGGAAATTTCTGTAATTCGACTCATGAAACAGCTGAAACTACCTACTTAGAACTTCGCATAAAACCAAGAAAAGAAATCTGTCTGTAGTTTTATTTTATAAAAAAAAATGCTACCGGTGTTTCATTGAAGATATGCTCATGGGTTAGTTTGAAGTGTGCTGAGGGTACAAATAGGTAATGGCATTAAATGCAACCACTAAATCACAGCGATCAGATGCTGTCTGCTAACAAATAGTAGCTTCTAAAAAGACGAGCTCATCCTCTGGGGAAAGGCGTCTCTGTTCAAGGCTTGAGCTCCTCATCAGGACATTTGACATTGTGGCTTTCCAAGTGATAAACCACATTTTAGCATTGCAGCAGTGCTGCTGCTCACTAGCTTGTAAGATCAGGTCACCATCTGAAGGAGAGGAAGACTGACTGTATTCATGATCAACATGAATTAAGCTTGATTTGGGGAAAATGTATTGCGTTTCTAGTATATTTTTTAGAAATACAATGAATTTATCTTAGGCCACCATTTCATTCAGGAAAACATGTCCTTCTACCAGCTTGACTAACCAAACCTTTTTATTTTCCCTTAGATATTTTAACGTGGTCTTCTATTAGAACTGAACAAAATAACRTGTACAGAAATAACGCAAGGGAGACATATGTCAGCACAGAGACATATAGCACTTGATTCACACAAATAACAAATATGTTAGCAGAAACAAACTGAGAAATCAAAAGGAGAATGCTAACTGGTAAATGTAGCCAAATGCATTTGTCATTTATTTGCAAAATACGTAGAAAGTGGAGAAATTTGACTAAGACAGCAATCATGGTGTGAAGAAGTTGTCACCGTTAACTCTAGTGAYGTGCATAGGAGGAAAAGAGGTTGTGAGGATGAGAGGTGAAGAAGAAAGGGATGGTTAGATCATGCCGTAAGACCCATAGAAGGTGTTCCCTTCAGCATCCTCAGGAGGTGTGTGGGGTGCTCAGACCTGCTGCCCCAACTGGAGCCTCTTGGCAGCAACTTAGAGGAGAGCATGAAAGCAAAACTCTTCTGAAGAGAACGCACGGGACAGCAACCTTCCTGCAACCTTCTCCTCCTCCTCCTCTTGTGCTACTGCGAAACCGTGAGAGGCTCCTGTCTTTGTGCCCGAGAGGGGGTGGGGAATTGGCCCTTTCCAGAGTGATTTCTGTGGTGCTGGGTTGCATGCTYGCAGTGGTAGCAGCGGCTCGAGAGGGTTGTCCATCTCCTGTGGTAGCAGGCAGGTGATGGAGCATCCCTCTAAGAACKTTACTGCTGTGAGGTACTGGGTAAGGAAGGCAGGCGAAGGGCGGTGGATCTTTGTCCAGGAGCAGGTCTCTGAAAATTATATTACCACCTTGTCTGTCATTTCCATGCCTAAATCTGTTTTGGAGTCTTGTTTGGAGTGAGATGCAAGAGGGGTTGCAGGAGGCCATCAGCTGAAGGAGGAAAGAGTGGGAGCTAAATGAATGATGTGAGTAAAGGRTGTTTGTGGGCAAAATTCTCTTGTGGAGCGATTTGGGAGAAAAAGAGGTTTTGCAGCATAACTTGTTGCATCATATCATGATACAAAATTCATCATTGGATCGGTGACTTTGCATTAAAATGATGGCATTTGGGAGAAGGGATCTTTGCAGTACCAGGTTGCTTTATTGAATTTAGCAACATACAGTTGTTTTGTGTATCTGCGTACTAATTTTTGACATTGAAACATTATGCAACACCTTAATTACAGAGCGAGGATTTTCTAGATCCTGTGAAGGAAATCCCTGAGCTCAAAGAATATGAAGAGGAAGGAAAAAAACTACAAAAATTGCAAGAGGAAAAAAAAAGAAAACAAGAACTTGAAAACATAAATGGAGCTCACAAATGCATCTTTTATTGCTAATTTTAGACACCTGGGATTCAAAATTAGAGTGAACTAGAACATTCCAATAAGAGAGTAAAATGCAGAATGTAACCTGAATCCCTGATAGCAGTATACATAATAAGAGTTTTCTGTCTTTTTTTTTTTTTCCTCTTTCCAAAGCAGAATAATTGAAAAATGAGTTCATGTCTGTAATCTTGGGAAAAGGAGAAGTGGCCTTTAAATAATTCTACTAATTGGTTTTAAAAAATAGCTAAGGATCATATTATTGGCAGTAGCATTTCTGTGCTTTATCTGGCGAATGGAAGAAATTTGGAAGCACAAAGAGTAATCTGTACACACTTAATCCTTTCAAAAGTCACTGTACATAGGGGCAAATAATACAGCTGTGCTCTTAGCACCTGCCCAAGTAGAAAATGTTAATCGGGAGGTTTATTCATTTTGATGAGGAAAAAAAGAGATTCTAGGCAGTTTGCCATGCTGCCAATACAATGCTTTATGGGATCGGGAACCCGTCTTGGTGTCTCTGTGAGTCAAGCCTCGCTGTGCTTTCTCATCAGGGTTGCAGTGCAGCCTCCAGGATGGGCAGCGAAGGCTGGTATCAGTACATCTGAGATGTGCTGGGCTGTGTGGAAGTAGATTGAAAACTGTAGGTTTTACAAGACATTCAGCAATGGCCATAAGCCGGTTGTTTCAAACAGCTGGTGACAATTTAAGCTGTTTGGTTAACCAAGTTCTTAAGAAAATGTCCTGAGCTCGTAAAAGAGCAGTGACAACTTTGTTGTTGTTATGCTAGCTTTGCATTGTGTTGATGGTGAAGCAAAGGTTGGTGAGCTACAAAAAGGTAGTGTACAGTGAATAGAACAGGGAGGCTACTGGTTAGAAAGATGGGAGAGAGCTGTAGTCGAATTAAACTTTCTATATGAAGGAAAGGTATTATGCACAGAAGGGCTACCAAAGCCATGAATTTCTCAAAACGTTTTTGCTATTTCGGATTAGAAAAATGAGTTGAACGTGTGTTGGAAATGTGAAGTTTTTCTTAGCTGTTTAATGGTTTATTGTGCGCAGCACTTAAAATCATCCAACACACCTATGTGAAATTAGGCTGTGAAGCATACATCAAGGCAAACACATATCATAGGCTAACATTGTTTTAACAAAATATTTAGGTGACCTGTGAATATGTCACTTAAAATGGGTGATGCAGCAATGTAATGAGATGAGGTGTTTACTGAGGCATTCCGAAATAACTAATAGATGTAATGCTAAACAGGGAGTCCACATAGCGTAGAACAGGTGAGTAGTTTTCCTAAAGCCCCGTGCTCCAGTGCATCGTCTTGCACTTCGGATTCACGTTCAATTTGGAGATCATATTGCACACATTAATAACTTAGGAAGTTTTTKTGTATACCTGTGAATGATGCGCAAGTGATGAGAGACTATTTTATGACCAAGTTGTGCTTTTTGTGTTCCTGGGAGATATTTAAGATTTGCAGAGCTTCCTGGCATATCTGTCATCTCTTAACTTTGTTCTGAGTAAACCCCTCTTTAACTGTGTTGTTACCTTTTAGGTATTTTAATAAGTGAGGTAATCTTAAACCCTAAACAAAGAATTTATGTTCAAGTTACAAACTATGGAAAACTAATATCTGGCCTGTTTCTGGCATAAGAAAGAARAGAATTACTTCAGGGCTCATTTTACTATTTTTTTTGTTTTCTTTTATGCCGTGTGCTTACTGAAGGGGAGCAGTGCCAGGGCTCCACATAATTTGAGCTTCTCCTTTGGTAGCATTACAAAATAGCAAGAAGTTCTCAATGATTTCAAAGTTGTTCAGAGAGTTTCCCAGCCACGTTGGCATAAGCAAGGTTTATCCTGTACCTGTATCCTGGATGTAGGTTTTTTAAGCAGAGGTGGTGTACTAAACCAAGACACTAACCTTTTGTCCCCTGACTAGTGAGCTGCAGTGAGTTGCTGGCTTCTTTCTTGTTTTGGGTGAACATTTTCCCTGTCCGTCTGGGGTAAATCTGGCTGTATACTGATGCAATTCTCAGCCTCAGGAACAAGTAAGGACCAGAACTGGGCAAGGGAAATCTTTTTGCAGGGAAGTGATTGAAGTTGCATTGCAGCAATTCCTGGGAAAGCATCACACAGGTTTTGGCTGACRCTAATACTGAAAGTCCTAATACTGAAATTCTGTGTCAAATGCAGTGCATGAATTAAGCAGCCCTCTGGAAGTTGGTCTTGATTGCAGCACTGAAGACCGTGGGGAGTAGTTCAGTAGCCTTATAAAGCTGGTGATTAGGCAGCAATCAGCCTGTGCTTGGCATTTCAGCATCTCAACTGGCTGCAGTGCAAAACTATCAACTTGGATGACACACCTCTCATTAAACTTCCAGCAAAACTACATTGCTGCCTGTTATGTTGGGACTGTTTCTTTTAACTAGGATATTATTCTAGTGATAATACTACCGTTCGTTCTATGAAGTTGTATATTTTCTGTATGCTTTTAAAGCTTTTACCTGCTACATGGTTAAAAAAAAAAAAAAGAAAAAGTGCAAGATTTCTCCTTAGAAATGGGCAGTTAAAGCATCTTTAACCTCAATTACAAAGAAAAAGTAAAATTTGGTGGTGAGTACAATGACAGCAGTAAAAGATTAAGTTATGAAAATAAGTTAGTCCGTGCAGAGTATTTCTAAAATGTTATTGCAGCTGGGTCACTAAATGCAGTGTTGAGGTTTGTTTGTAGGGTTAGGTTTTTTCCTGAATCAGTTACTTCATCTCCAATTTTCCATATTGTGAAGATTTTTCAGGTAAGCAAGGCAAGTTTGATCATCATCTCCCTGGCTGTAGTGAATCCACAGCTCTCAATTAGCCCACACTTCTCACACTGTTAGTGCCTCTGCATGTCTCGTCCCAATAAGTCCTTGGGGGAAGCTGAATGGGGAGTTGTACTTCATTGGCAGTTATTTGCCTCTGGAAAGCAGAAAATCAACTATTTTGGTGATCCTTCTGTAAAGTGACCAAAATTCAGAGWGAAGCATCTCTGCTCAAGTAGATTCTGAATTGTCGGCTTTCCGATGGAAGTCCTGTAGCTGTGTGTTGATTTCCTCATATCAAATTAAAAAAAAAAAAAAGCCTAATTCTATCAAGTATAGTAGCAATCCAACCAGAAATGTAAGACTTGATTCAAGTAATTTTGACATGTTACTTGAATATGGGAAGGCTTATGAACATTCAAGCATTGCTTAACCTTCTTAACTGACATAATGCCAGCATAAAGGCATTAAGACTCGCTGCTTGGCTGTTGTGCACTCCACCTAAAATAAGATCTGGGATCCCTCTCTGGTGTATATCAAATTTGAATTACTAGGTGATCTGATAGTCCCCGTGGTTGTWAAGAAGAGTCACACAGGTACAGCCTGCCTGGCCAAGGACCAAGAGCCGAGGGTTACGAGTGGGAATGATGCCCAGGGACACACAGCATCAAGCCCTTCACCAGCTGTTAGGTTAGACCTGAGTAACCAAGGTAAAAGAATGAGCCATTCCTGAAAGCAGGGAAAGATTCGCTTGATTATTTTATCTTTTCTGTGTCTTAGATTTTAGGCAGGGTGCTACGCTGAACTCTTTCCAAGAGTGGTCTGTTGATAGTATTTGATAGTATTTTGTCATTCTAATTTGGTAGGATGTGCAAAGCTCCAAATGTGATWTATACTCTTTTATTCACCATCAATGGCCTAGACTTAGTTATCCATCCAGATTCGTTTCAAAAGAGGCCTATTTTCCCTGTCTGATTCAGTAGAAATCCTGTATCATCCGCCTGTTTGTTCTTTGTTTGTTTTTTTGTGCAAGTAAAGTTTGTTACAGAAAGATTTGTCAAGACAGGAGCTGCGGGACCTGTCCTGCTATTGAACAAGGAGTAGCCCTAACCACTAGGCCAAATAGCCCTAAAAAGATAAGAGGAGCGGTCAGTCATGAATGTTATCCTAGTGATAGCTTGTCTTTTCTTTTAAAAAAAATGTATTTACGTATTAACTTTGGGTATCATACATGCATTTACTGAATTTTTCCCTGTTGTCATTGTGACAGCCTTTGTAGTCCTGACATGGAACTTCCTAGAGGGATGTTTTTCTCCCGTTGCTTGGGAGCTCCATAACTGGCTATGAAGCCTCTGTACGCCCAGGAGGACACAGTGCCTGCCTTTCCCTCCACATAGGCCTGCATGGGTGGGAAGGGCGGCCTTGCTGCCTTCCTGGTTTGGAAGCGGTTAGTGSCACATCCTGCCTTGGTTTAAGCATCTCTTGTGCTCTCTTTTCAGAGACTTGATGGGCATGCCAGTAGAAAACCTAATACCTTCCTTGGGGGAAAAATTCCCTGTCCCTGTGTGCCCGGCTGCTCCGCKCCRTGGGGGTGATGCTGGGCACGGGATRCCCGTGAGGATTTCCAYCCCTTTCCTGGGGGTGCCAGAGAAGGAAGCTTTGCTTTGCTGCCTGATAAGGAATGGAGGCTTTTGCTTTATTTGCTATTCACATACATTGAGTCTGTCGTAAGTACGATCTCGTTAAAGTAAAACTCCTGCATCAGCATAAAATTTTTCTGGTGTCATCACACTGGAACTGTGGCAGCCGCAGAGATTTTTGCTGCAGGAGGGATTGCCCAAACTTCAGTCTCTAGGCCACTTAGCCTTGCAGTGGTGCCCACCCAGAAGTGACAGCGCTCTGTTAGCCAGCTCCTCTCAGGGAATAAATTGAGGAATTGTGTTTTAATTCTGCTGTAAGGCCCGGAAATGCCTTCAAGTGTAACTGGGCTTACTATGTCTGATACAAGTTATATTCTGTACGCTTTGAAGAGGCCCATTTCTGATGTACAGTAAAAAGGAGGAAGTGTTTAGGCGGTGTTTAATTGTCAGACGGATGGGATAGTTGGACAGCGCATGAGGACGAGTGCCTGCTGCCCTCTGGTTAGAAAGGCGCCGGCGTAGATGCAGGACCAATGCCTGAGCTGGGAAATTCTGCTGTAGTTATTGTGGGGAAGGAGTAGGGCTGAGTTTGCTCTTCCCATTGCTGCGTGGTTTCATATGAGCAATCCTTTGAGATTCCAGATGTCTGTGTGTGTTATCTCCACCAGGGATCTGCGGCTGGCTGCAGCAGGCAGACATGGATATAATGAGCAGTTCTTGTAGGTCTAAAGCGTTGTGCACAGGAGTTTCTGCATGCCTGATTCCAGTGTCTGAACATCAGGAGGAGATGTCTTTTTCCAAGAATTCCAAAAAGGTTACAAGCTTTTTTTTTCTTTTTTTTTTTTTTTTTTTTTTTTTTCCTTAATAAATGCATTAAGTTAGTTGCAAATGTACATTTCCTTATTTTCCAGTACCTGCCTGCTGGTAAAAATGCTACTTGCAGTTTCCCTCTGGAATTTCATCATCATTTTACTATAATTTTAGCAGAAGTGAGAATATTTCTTTACCTCTTTGTGATRTTGCTCTGTATTTGCAACTTAGTTTCAGTAATAATATGTGACCATAGGGTAAATCAGCAGGCTTTTATTGTTTTTGATGCTTGATTTATATTCATGTAGTTTTTGTCAAGTGGGTTAATGTTGTGTCAGGAATGTGGCTGGATTTTCTTTCCAGCTATTTGGACTTTCCATTCTAAATATTTTTAACAAAGAATTTTCTTGTGTCTTTATTTGATGTTGGGAGTGTAGACTCGACRAAGTAAAAATTATTTATTTATTTTAAGTTAGTATCTTGTCACTCTGTTTCAGGTTAGGCAATTTCCTGATAAGTAAAYAACAGTCATCATCATAGTAATGCTTGGGCTGGATATCTTGGGACTATATCTGAGCTATTAAATGGCTTTGCTTATTTTTCTTCCATGAACTTTTTAGTCCGAAGACATTTTGCTACTGCTGGCTGGTCTGCAGTCTCTGATAGCGCAGACAGCTGAAGATTGCCTCAAAAACAGTCGCTTTTTTTCAACGCATCTCAAAACCACATTTGTTGTTGTTGTCACAATTATTGCATGCTGCTGTTTCTTCCAGATTAAATAAAGGTAGATCTGGTATTGATCTAAAGCTGCAGTGCATGTACTGCCGCTCTCTAAAGTGATGACTCTGTAAAGTGAAGTGTTTTTTAATGTGGTTACCTTCAACTGCTCCTTTATTTCCCAATAGATTTGAAAGGATGTGTAGATTTGTCACGCAGCCTGTTTGGGTGGCCTCAAGCCGTGGTGGGTGGCCATGGATGAGAGGGATACCTGGAGGGGTGAAATCCACGCGGTGCTGCAGGGCAGGGAGGCGTTGGGATCATGTCCAGTGGTGCCATCCGGGTGAAGAAGGTAGCAGATGAGAAAGACTATGGAAGTCTTACTCACGTGGCAGCTCCCTTGGGGGGTTGTTTGTCTGTATTTCTGTCTCTTACCATTAGCTCTAGAGAAAAAAAAAAATACTTTCTCTACATCCAATGTTCTCTTTATTCCTAGTGCAACTCAGCTGCTGTTGTATTCCAGTGTAATGTATGCTCCCTGTATTCCCATGTCCCAAAGTCTTGAATTACATTAGACCATATGTGCTTCAGCCTCTGTTAAACCTTAATGAGAAGCAAAACTGGCTTGAATTAACCAGGTCTGACTGCATCAATATTTTAACAGTGTAATTTATGACTATATGTAAAAAAGAGACTTGTAAATCTGAGGATTATCCGCAGTTGTATAAGGAGGGGGAAAAAAATCTCATTATACCCTATTAATGCCTTTCAGGACTTACTAAAATTGAGCTCTCCCTTGGTTATATTTGCAATCAGAAGGATTCTTATGATTTCTGTTTCATCTCCAACCTTTGCACAAAAGCCCTCTGGACCAGTGGAATGACACTTGGAGAAACCACTGAGCTGCTCTGGAAACCAAGGGCCAGACTGGGATGCTGCTGGGTGACCGCACGAGGAAGCGGGAGTCTGCAAAGGCTCCCTTTTCCCCTGAGATTTATATATAATTGTAAAGCTTGACCCCCTCTCCTCTATTTAAGAGGCAGTATCTGTAGTGTTATAATAATGCTAGTCATATTAACTTTATCATTTGTACATGTGAGAAGCACATCTAAACTACTGGTTTAAGGCACGTATTCCTTTCTATCTTCACTTTCTTGCTTGGGATTTGAGATGAACAGCTCACATATACATAGAGGCAATTACTGCAATATACTGTAATGTTTAACATATATTTTGGCGTGTTGTATTTAAGGCAATCTGAAGCAGTTTGTTTTTTTTTTTTTTTTAAGAGATAAAACTCACATAGTTTTGACAAAAAATGGTGAAGTCTTCTGCATTCTCACTGGTGTTATTGGAAAGTATTTTTAACACTCAAGGGCATGGCTGCACCCAAAATTGTCCAGAGCAAATTAATTAGGTTTACCAGGTGTCATGAAGAAAGTCATCAAAGGATGAAAAAATTAATTCTTTTTTTGGTTGCTTTTCAGCCAGTTCTAATTTGCTGTCAAGTAGGGTTTTAGAAAAGAGCTCTCCAATAGAAAGCAACTGCTTAAAAAAAAAAAGGCTAAATGGCTGAAGTGATCCAAGATTTAAACAGATTTACCAGACACTTCAGGCTTTAAATGGTGAGTTACAGCTTTTTGTCATTTGTTGGTTGCCACCCTTATGTTTGTTTATAGAGCTTCTGACCATTTAAGTATTAGTGAAAGCAAAGCAGGCCTGGGAAGGCGAAGACTTTATTTTTCCAAAACTACAACTTCTTGTCCCGTGCTTTTCCAAGCAAGCCGAAGCAGAAGTTGTGAAGTGTCTATGGAGCCACTTTTCCTGGTTTGTGGGCTTGCAGCTCTGTGCTTTGCTGGGAACAGGGCCAGCTTTGTGCAGTGCTGCTTGAAAAGCAAGTTCCCTGCCTGATTTTTCAGCCTGAATCACAATAGAGTGGACAGACGTCTAGTTAAATTCACAGAGCAACTTTGCAGTTTCACCCTGAGATCTCTGTGCAATCTTTATTATAAAAAGACAATTATTCACAAGTACAGTGGTTACCCAGCAGGATCTACAATGCCATTAAGAACAAAAGAAAGGTAAGGCTTGTTATTTTGGGGCAAAAATTGAAAATAAAATTCTCAATGGCTATTGCTTTTAAATAAGTGTTCTCACATCACTGTTGTGATTTAAATCATCTTGTGACAAAGGAGGGATGTGAGCTCAGGGAAGCAACTTCTCCTGCTGTCTCTGCCTCTGTGAGCAGAGTAACCAGGTTTTGTGTGGTTGTGTTTTCAGGGGGTTGGGGGAGCTGCGTGTCTCTGGGTTAATGCACTGGGCATGGAGTCGTGAGCTGGGTCGTGCACCAGCAAAGTGCAGTGTGGGACTCAGGTTTCAAGTCCCTGAGAACCAGCGACCTTTCATTCAGTTTTAGTTCACAAGCTATTGTTTCCTCTGCCTTACTTAGCTCCCGCATTTCGGTGTAAAATCAACATCACAGAGCTTGGCTAAATGCAGCCAATGTTTTAGCTACAATCACTGCCTCTCTAAATTCCTTTTGGGAGCCTGTGAGATACCTTATGGGGACAACCAGCTCCCTTCTCTCAGTGCTCCTAGTTCAGTGGCTGTAAGATTGAAAATACTCCATGTGTCCATGCTGCACTTGGTGTAGGGGCTCTTTAGGAAGCCCATGTCCCATATTGACCAAGCGTGGTCACAGGGAGGACTGAGATGCTTCCGAGTACCTTATATGCTACAACACCTGCTTCCCATTCACTGACCAGTCCGTTTTGCAGGAGCTGTTACTGTCTTAAATGGCAAACCGTTCAGGGAATAAGTGCTGATAGTATTTCTCTTTATGAGCTGAAAATCTGCTGTGCTGCCAGTTGGTGTATTAGAATAATTTATAAGAAAACTGACCATCTGCCCAGTGATATTCAGTCGTATTGGTTGGCCATATCAATAAAGTTAAATACTGCCTCCACTTGAAAAGACTGTGTTGTTCCCATATAATGAATTTTTTATTGTTTCTGCTGTCTGTATGATCACACATCTTCTCTTAGGGCTTCTGTTGAGAGGAAGATCAATTACATAGTGTAAGGACTTTTGTTATTAGTAAAAGAAGGTTAATCTGTGAATCTTATATACTGACAACTGTACGATCCTGGCTCTCCAGTAGTTTAATTAAGAAACATGCATTTGCTCATTTTGTGAGAGTGAGTTTATTACTTTAATGAAACACTGTTTCACTAATAAGTGAAACTCCTCATATGTCTGAACTGATTAATTTGCTAGCTTGAAAATTAAGTGCATTTCTTTTAATGAACAGGTTAATTGCATGTTTTTCTTTGTTGTTTTCACATAATTATTTCCCTTTTTTYCCCTCTTTCAGTTAGCTCTCTGGAATATTGCAGTCGTGAGCTTTCTGAAGTTGCTAAAATTAGGTGGTCTCGTTCTACATTGGTATTTTACCYGAGTTGCTTCCATACTCCTCAGACATACTGCACAGTCGCCAAGAGCTGCAGGGAGTTAGCGGAGTTACTTTCACACAGATTTTTTGTTTGCTGCAGATTGCTTTCAAATGTTGATAAAAGATGAAGCTTCTGACCAGCAGAAGTTAGTAATCCTGCATTTGGATTTTTTGGGTGATGCTTGCCTCTTTTCCACATTGAAAGAACTCCTTTAAAATAGGGCCAAAACAGAAGTGGACTTTTGTGTCAAAGCCCTGGAATGTTTTGTGAGTCTTTATATGTACAGGTAGAAGTGAGTGCGTGTATTTCCTAACTGTATCAAAAATATTGAATTTATTTAATCTCTAGTTGAGGTTTTCATTACTGCTCCTTGTTATTGGTTTTTTTTCCTATTTTCTCTTGTTTGCTTTTGGAAGAAGTTAAAAGGCTTTTTTTTTTTAAGAACCCTAAAGGGAAGTTTGCTTTTGTTCCTCATTTCTGGGAACACCTGTGCACTGCTGAGTTTAATTGGGCTRCAGCTGGTGCCACTGATGTGTGGAGGGAGCAGAACTTTGCAGCCTGCCTGGAAACCTTGACATTGTGTGTCTTGGTCTCCTAAGCTATTAATGTCTTTATGTAAGCTGGAAGGTGCCCTGATTTTTAAGGGACTAGGTGCTCTGTTGACTTAAATAGTTGGTGCAGGAAAGATCAGTGTTAGGATTCTTGTATGCATTACACAGGGGGTTGCAAAACACGTTTGCTGAGCACCTACTGAGCAAAACTGCCAGTCAGAGAGGCTTGGGGATACAGTAAAAAGGAATCTGTGATCAGCATCTGAAAAATGTTGAGGGTAGTCTCTGGAGAAGGAAAAGGAAGTGCGTAGTGAAGAGTGTGATTGGAGGTAGGTGACCSATCTCCTCTCCTAAGGAGATTCTGGAGGGCCTGTCATCAGGCGGATGAATTATGCCTCTCAGTCAAGTTAATGGAAGGAGGAAATAAGCTGAACTGTTCTTTAAACATACTGTTCAGGAATAGGAGAGATTTGAAAAGAATCAGCGTAAGGTTATGGAATGCATTAAGTTTGGGAACTGTAGTAAATCAAGTAATATTGAACTTAAATTTCAAGATTGATTTTGATGAAGAGCTGAATAAAATTGAGCAAGGAATTAAGGGTGTCATCCATTGTGCATAAAAGATGACCTACTGTTCTTATTCTTACAGTGTAGTACCATAAGTTTTACATACACAGTAATATATGTCAGTGCTTGAAGAAATCACAGGCAGCGGCCCTGGGAATAAATCAAGTTTGCCAGCATGCTTTTGGGGCTATGTCACAGCAGTTAAAAGAACGTGGGGTGCATGAACGTTCCCCCAGCGAGCACGATGCRAGCGTGGCCTGAGGGCTGAGATGGGATAGAGCCGTGGGTCTGGCCCCCATCTCTGGGGCACTCTTTGCTCAGCAAGACGCTGCTGTGGTGGCTCTGAAGGACCACAGGCTGGCTTGGCCACGGGCACTTGTTGAGGACACGCTGCCAAAGGAGCAGCTGCTTCCTGTAGGAGACCTGCCATCTGGAGCTTGGAGAGGGATCCCTTTGAGAGACATCTCCAGSAGTGAAGTGACTGCCACGTCTAATTTTTTTTTTCCTTGSTTTTTTGTTCCTTGAACAGAGGAGTAAACTTCRTGGAGAGAAGTTGAGACCTCTTGCCTTTTCTCTCCGGTGTGATAGAGGGTGAAGTTACCTCATTAATTGTTTGGAATTGAGCCCCAAGTGTCTCAAGTTAGATGGATGTTAGAAGGCRATGGAAGTCAGGAATTTGCAGCAAAGGGCTGAGGCTCTGAGCAGGGTAGTGTCAGAGACTGGCAGGCAGAACATGKGCGAGTGGATGCAGTTTGATACCAAGGAAGCGAGCTGGTTGAGCTCCAGCTAGAAAGCCATTAAGAAGGATTTTGTTTGCTCTGTGTTTAAAGACTCCAGAGAAAGAACTTGAAATGTGATGAAATTCTCTGTTGAGCTGAAACTACCAAAGAAAGCAATGAACTTCAGAGTGATTTAGACAGACTTGGATTCACGTTAGATGGATGGATTTTTAAGTTACACGTGGAGAAATACAGAACCCCAGCAACACAGGATGAAGCACACGAACGGGAAATGTGCACTCACTAACCAGGAGTTGGTAAGCAGTCAGCAGGGAGTTATCCAGAGATAGCAGTAGGTGCTGTTAAAATCTTGGTGCCGGAGAGCACAGAGTAATGCAGCTCCGTTCTCCTTGTAGGTTTCACTTCTGCTAGAGGATTGCTGGTTTAGAACACGTCAGCTCCTAGACAGCTCCATGCCTCCCGAGCTAGACAGATCTATGTTTGCAACTGTGAATTTGCTGAATCAGGTTTAGGAATATGCGTGTCCGTCGCTATTTTGYTCCTGATTTGCTTTTCAGGTTCACTTTATACTTCTGTACGTCTAAGTCCCTTCACTTACAAAACTGGAAATTATTTAAATAATGGAATAACTGGCCCGTAGTCATGACTTAGGTACCACCAAAATGGGATCCTGTCTGCTGTTGCTTGAGACACAGCTACTACTGTCAGTTGCAGAATCTTGCTGTGATATCCAGCTGCCTGTTTGAACYATGGCATCAAAGGTGATGCCCGGAAAATGATGCTAAGTATAGAGCTGTRTTTCATTTGGCTGTTGTTTCATGCATAGCTCTCCATAGCTCTCATTTGCTGTAATAATGAATAATTGTGAAAATAATATATAAAATATAATAATTATAATTGCTGCAGCTAATTCAGTGTAGAAGTACTGTTCAATTACTCTATTCTTTAGAAAAGCTGGCCATGAACTTCAAAACAAAAGAATTTCTTTTAAATGAAGTTTATACATATGTTAGAAAATAAGAGTAGGCTTCACTGCAGCCCTCTTTTCTTACACAAGCRTTTAAAGCTGTAAACAGCCTCCTGTGCTTTTTCATGGTATGCGGCATGGCATGGGAAAAGAGAAGCCAAACGTTCAAGCATGATATCTCATTGGTACAGTAGTGGCCTAATCTGCTGGGCTTGTGTTTCCTGTGTTTTAAGCAGCAGATTGGAAAAGTGGAACGTCTGTATCCAAGGGAAATTGAAAGGGTTTTAGCCTGGAAGTTGTGAAGAGTAACAGCTTCTGTCGTAAAAATATCATAGTAATAAAGTGAAGTAGTTTCAAATTGTACCTTTGCAGTAATGTTAGGATRGAGGCAGTATTGCATCTGCTTGTACAAGATCAGCTTCTTGTTTTCACTGTTTATTTTCATTCTTGTATTATTATTTTCACTTCAAATGGGAGTTGTGGTCCGTTTGCATGTAGCAGCTGAGTGGCTTGCTTACATTCAGCAACCAATTCAACTGTAAAATGACACTGCTTGCAATTTGCACTGAAAGGGCATTTTACCTTAAACATGTCTGGGGTGGCGTTGTTGTTGTTGTTGTTTTTAATGTTTAAATTAAAAAGTCTCATAATAGAGTCCGCAGTAAGTTTAGTTATGTATCATGCAAGACTAAACCTAGCTGCTCCCCAGGTCTGATCCAGGTAAACCAGAGTACTTTGCACTTGCACACAGTGGATTAGCCATGCTTCTAACTGCTGTAACACTCATGCTGTGGTGGATATAGGGAGAGATGAAATGGATAAGTTATGAAGCCCTACTCATTATATTTTACTTAACTTCCATTTGCAAAATAGACAATTTTAGTGCTATGGTACTTGTGGAAGAGCCACACTGACAGTAGAATGGTCAGTATTTGTATCCCTGAGAGAAGTTTGTTCTGTACATGTTGGTAAGGTGCAGAGCCAAGATGAATTCATTGCCCCCTTATACCACAGCTTGGGTGTTCAGACAAAAAGTGAATAGATCAGCTGATGTGTTGAACGTCAGGAAGTCAGAATGTCTAAGGAACAGATGTTCCTTAGGTTCTCAGCACCAATTTGCAGTCGGTTGCATTGGTCCCTTAACAGATTTRCTCAGCCTAGTGGCTGCTGACAAATAGCTCACTCTGTTCTCATCCTTCTAGGCAACCCAGCTGGGGYGTTTGAATTGCAGTAATCTCAGAAGGTGCTCAGTTTTGAAGCTGAGCAGAAGATTTGTAGAGTCTTTTATCTGAAACTTACACTAGTGTGTTAGGTTGTTGGGGGGTTTTGTGTGCTTTTGTTTTGCTTTTAACTACTTAGGGTCTCTGTGCTCATAGGTATAAAGGAAGGATTTGGCAAAGTGATTCCGTCTTAGTGAAATTCTGAACCAGAAATAGGTAGGTGTATGCCTGCTTGCAGGCATCTTGCATATATGTTGCATCTTATTTACCTTAATTTACATCTCACTTTTCTAGATACATTYTATACTTTCAAAGCTTGAAAATAGAAATAATGTCTGAACATTCRTATTATTTTTACTAAAGATTTCTCTGTTGTCTATATGGTAGAAAAGTATATTTTCAAAAATTTTAGCAAAGTAGCTGAAAATGTAACAAAACCGTTTTGAACTCAAGGATTTCAGGCCAGAAGAATTTTTTTTCTGGGAAAAACTAGCAATTACAGAAATGGATATAGGAATGGAAGCTGGAATTTTTTATTTATTTATTTAGAGGGATGGATGTAGTTCACATATTTTCATTTCTCATACTAAGTTTATGTTAGTAATAGTTACCTTATTGCAGTACTGTGATTATTTGATAAGAAGGATTTTTGCATTTATCAGTTGTTTTATCAGTTTAGCTCTTTCCTGTAAGCTTATACAGCAGTGCATTGTTTGAGATGTTATCCTATATAAAATAAAAAATCCATTTGTGCTATGCATCTCTGGTAAATAGCTTCATAGTGTCTTTTTTGCTTGGAAATTACTTCTAAAAAACAGACTTTGTGATGTTCTCATAACACGCTTTTTGGAGCATCTGTTTTCTTTTATGTGAACAGCTCATGCCTAATACTGCAAAATGTGTATTCTTCACTGCAGGTGTTATTTGTTGGTGCTTAAAAGTTCAATGAATAATTCAGCCCCTTTACCCTTCTTGCTTTGCTGCACACCTATTGAGCTCAGAGCAGAGTCATATCAATAAGCTCTGACTTGCTTTACAGCTCTAATTTCATGCTTGGCCTTTCTTAGGATACATACAAGCAAAAGTAAATAACTGAATGAAATAAAATMTGTATACAAATTGCTTTAGCCACTCACATGTATGTATTAGAAGTCCTTCCTATTCCTACTATTTTGGAACAGATTGAATAAATAAAAGCCTGCAATTTTCTTTAGGCAAGCCCCCCTGTTTTGTTACAGCTATGTTTGCCAGCAGATGGGTGAGAGTTGAAAAGTACAATAAGGTCTCAAAGCTACTGGTGAGTATCGTAAAGGTCATGGTCGTGAGCATGTTTCTGCCTATGCATTTGTACACATGGAAGGGTATATGTTATGATACGTTATGATGAGAATTGAAATTAGTTAGTCGTTCGTTTAGGAGGCTCAGTTTCTCTGTGTGTTCTTGGATTGACTGCAGTGGGACGCAGCGGGAGAAACCAGGAGAAAGGAGGTGTCCTAATCTTCATCTGTTCAGAGACAAACATTTTCATTGGAAAGCAGGGGACTGTCATGGTAATGTTGTGAAAAGGGTCTGGTCCCTCACTATAGTCAAAATAATAAGTCTTGTGTCGGGAGGCCAAGATTTATCCACCAATGCYAGACTATTTTAGGAGCCTGTATCTCGTTGCACTCGGTGGGAATAAGTGGTCTAGATTCCAATAAAAGTTTCAAGTTCAGTTATTGTAGGAAGGTAGGTGATAGATTTAACCACAGTCATTTGAAATGATTTATATTTGGAGAGTTAATTGTGCCGAATGAATAATAACAGTTATTTAACATAATACTGGATATTTAACATCATGCTGTTTAACTTTGCTTTAATTTGAAGCGTTTATTGAGAGTCATTTCCTGCCAGATTTAAGTGAATGAGCAATATACATGAAGACTGTTCATGTGTTCACAAGGCATCATCTAAAACCTGATTTTCTGTGAGATTTCTGATTTTAATGTTGTTTCAGTGGAGCAGTAAGTTGGACTCTTTCGATGCTGAAAGCCAGTTGGCATTTAAACTAAAATTTCTACTTTGTCTCAGTCATTGGCTTGTCAGACAAACATTTTACAGTAGGAATTAGTGAAAAGGAAAAGAGAAGGTCCCTTTCAAAAGTGCTGTTTGTGAAAAGTAAACTAACATAGAAGAAAAATAAAGTATTGAAATCATACCTTGAAATCAGTATTATTTTCGCTCTGCAATGAATCTCAAATAAGCAAAACCTCAAGCTTTAGACAACCTACTCAAAAAAGTCTGCAGATAAAGTGCATTTTTTGAGCATATTACTATAGGACTTTGGCTGCTAACCATTTGCTAGACCTGAAGGTATATTTTTAAAAAAAGGTTTTTTTCCTCCTCTTTCGTGGGGAAAAACTCCTACTGAAAGAAACTACTGGGGAAGAACCTTCTCTAAAGAACAGTTATCATTTCAATGGTAGCAGTGCAAGCGTCTCCCAGTGTTCCCCAAGAGAGTTAATTCTTAGTGTTTTGGTGTGTGGAAAGACTGAGCAGGGTAAGATGAATCTGCTAGAAGTGCGAAATGAAGTGTGCATTTACTGTATTAATCCATAAAGTTCTATACACTCATTTGGGAATCAAGAGTACTTCAACTTCCAGAAGATGATTGGTTGGTTTGGGTTGCTCCACTTATCTGCCTGTTGTGATTTTGGTGAGATCTTTATTTGACAACGCTGAGTGTATCTAGCGTGCCCTTCCCTAAACAATTCAGCTGATACTTGGATACATATCTGAGGTGTGTGAAGAACAGGAACGTGGTGCTATGAAGTCAGTTAAGGATTTCTGAAGATTTGAGTTTTTCCTCAGATACTATAGACTAAAAATAGGCAGAGGTGTTTTCTGATTTTGCATGCAGTTTTTCCCAGAATCTCAGTGTCACAGTCTAAATATTACTGATGCTCGCTAGCATTTGTTTGCATCTTCTCTTAGTAACATGCTGATATCTGGGCAGGAATGCTGTCTATATCCTAGTTGCATAGAGCTTTTCATAGTGGCAAAGGTGCCTTTGCTGTGGTATTCCATGTAGCGTCCCAGGAATTTCCAAGCTCCTGTTTATCTGGTGGTGCTGAAGCGTGTGCTGTGGGGCTGGCATATGGGGGGGGTGGGTGTTTGTTTCCAGCGCGTTGTGCTGCAAAGTGACATTAGGTATCAGTCACACCGCCTGATTATACTCAGCTCGAGCAGAATACAATTTTCATCGAGAAAAGTAAATTCTTATCAAGCACGCAGGTTGTTGRGACACAGCAATTCTAAATTCTAACAGATGGAAGCCACTGTTTTTGTAACTATGAATAGTTCATTTACTGACTATTCTTTATTTCTATGGAGGTCGATGAAATAGAGGAAGTAAATTGATAAAAAGATGAACAGGGAAGTTAATTGAAAAGAAATTTGCCAAATTTAGGGATAGACTGTTACTGTTTTCTTTTTGACCATTTTAGCCTTTTTAATTCTTAGTGACATCAGCAGAAACATGATGAGTATTCGTTTGGATTAAATCTTTAAAATGATGCTTCTACAAATAATGCTAGATTTTTGGAGAAAGACACTGTCATGATGATTTCACTTGAGYGTTCTTGATCGTGTTGTTGACCTGTGTACAGGATGTGCTTTGAAGTCATTGGGAGATACGTAACCAGAGTGAAGAAGGAAAATATATGGATATAGGCCTATTCATGAGGGATTCTCTTGTCCTCTTTGTCCACAGCTTCCACCTGTGKTGTTATTATTTTATATTTTTAGCCTCTTCTCACATTTCTTTCTCTCTAAAGCTCTCTCTGTTTAGATATGTACAGGTAACTTCCTGTAATGCAGTTACATTTATGTGCTTCAACTGGTCTGGCTTTTCTCGGGCATAAATAGCAAGAATGTTTTTGATAAGAATAAACTCTATGCCAGTTTAAGTCTGCTGTAGTGGCCACTTGTCTACCCATCTGTAAGAAGTGCATTCATTTTAAACTCGGATTATAAYAACGTGCTTGGGGTGTGAAAGAGCATTCAGACATTCAAAAAGAGAATTAATTGGTTGCTGAAATGCAGCTGTGTTTTTTCAGTTTTCTTTACGCTCTTGGTCAATATATGTATAATACACAGCTGGCGAGTAATAGTTGTGGTCATTTAAGTGATCATTTCTTACCCCTGTGCTCCGTTGCTCGTTGCTGAGGTTGTCGATAGCGAAGCTTGCTCAGCCGTGAAAGGCCGCCTTAGCTGGAGTGTTTGTAGGGATGTGGTGACGTGGTGTCCCTGCAGCTGCCAGCACTGCGAGTCCCCCACGGTGCCCACGGGCTCCTCTGCCGCTAGTCACGGTGGTGTCGCTGCTGTGGGGAGGCGGAAGCCGTTTTCCATTCATAAATGAACCATGAGTGCATCATTCACATCCTGGTGTAAGAACCCAGAACATGTTTCTTGAGAAACATGAGGGGACAGTGTTCAATTTGTCCTATATTTCTTAGTGCTGAATAAATCTTAGTATTTTCAACATAGATGACAAATAAAGCACATGTTTGTAGTTCTGTAAAGATTTGATCTCTRGTTTCCACCTTGGGATGCCCAAGTCTTTTTCAGGCTCAATATCTGCTCCTTTGGGACCAAATCCTCATGTGCTTTATCAGATTGTATAGGGTTTCACTACACCTGAGTATAAAGATGTGATCTTTAGTGCATATATTGGTTTTGCAACAGCAGCTGTCCATAACGAGCTGCCTGCCAAAGAACTTGCCCACAAATAGGTCTATTCCTTAACTGTCTTTGCTTTTAGAAGCAGGTGTTTTATATAAGACAAAGCACAAATGATCCAGAGGTAGAGTCTTACTTAACTCTTGTACTCAGAGGAGATTTCTCATTGATTTATCAGGCTCCTACCCTCCATCCCACTCACAGGCTGCTTACTTGCTACAGKAATTTGCTGAATAAGTAAAAAATGTATCTGTTATCCCATGTAAAGCTTACTAGTTTAAAGGTAATCTCCTGATTTAATAGATTTCTGATGAATACTTGAAAATTTGCCATAAGTTCAATAGAAGAGACTTTACTGATTCAGTTGTTCCTTTTACTTAATAGAACTCTGAGGAGCCAAAAAGAAAAAGATTTTATAATGGCCACAGAAATGCTGGGTTATTCACGTAGCTCACATTTTCAAATACAAAAGATATATTGGTAGTCTTCTGACCTTCCTCGGTAGTCATTTTATTTTGGAATKAAGCTGTTACCAGGACATGGTAATCCATATGGACCGTAGGAACAGTCTTACAGTAGTGCTACTAGTTCTGAAATGTGCTGGTTTGTATCATTCTCTTCAGAAGTGCTCCTTGCTCCTTACTTCAAGAGACCCAGTTGAGCATAGCACAATATTTTTTAAGTACCTTTTCTTTGTTTGTCAGATGTGTTATTTACTTTGGCCAACTTCTCCGATGGTAGAGAGTGTAGTGAAGCAAGAATTCTTACATGATACCTTTAACTGTCCATGGCATAAGCAATACAGGTAAAAGAACCCAAGCGTCTTAAATTAAAACATTTTTTKGGTTTGTTTTCTCAGAGTTGCCAATTTTAATTTAAGTGGTTTAAGCTCCTGCCAAATATCACATTTAGCACACTGGCCAAGCAATGAGCAAAGCAATCCAGGCGGCTGCAGTGAAGGGCAGACATTAAAGGTTAACAACTTGTGCRTGCATTTCCGATGACAGCTTGGACTGGGGTGCAATATTCAGAGAAGAGGACTGTTATTAATTAGGAAGATTCATTGACAGGTGAGATGGGACTTTTCAGAAAAGAGTAGATAGTATTTTCCTTGCTTTTTCTTCTCTATTGTAATTTGTACTGAGTATGATTATGAATAATTCAAGTCAGATCTTCAGATTTGTTCAGCATTGGCCTAAATCAGCTCTTACTAAAATCCCTGATTCCGAACTATGCCTTGAAGAAAAGGGTGCCTCAGCTGCATCCTTGATCTATATTTTATTCATTTTTTCAGCAAATGGATTTGTTTGCTTGTTTGTTTTTATTTGCTTAAATGAAAGCTTTTAGATTTGGACGTATCATATAGTATGTAATTATAAAGATGCAAAAGACCATTAAAATTTCAATTAGAAAGGAGAATACAAGCTAGGCAACATCTCGTCATAACCTTAACYTATCCTGCCATAGTGCAAGTTCGGTGCTTCAGAGCAAGAAGAGTTTTCTTACAACTATTAGTTGGCATGAGTCACCATTTATGWTGGAAAATTTCACTTTACAGTTAAAACTAAAGGTTAAAGTGTTAGAGACATTAAAGCCAACTTACCTGAGAGGGAAGCATTGATGTATTCYATTGTCCTTCACCATCGGAGTTGTGTGTTGTGTCTAAAAGAGATAGCTGCGTTTAGTATCTTAGATCTTCTCCTCTGGGGCCTGTGCTGAGTTACTGTGCTGGAAAAAACAGAATTCTTCCTCTTGAACAACTGGTGTCTTACTGGAAATAGCAATTGACTCCACTTTTTCCAAATAGTAGTGAACTAAAGCACTTCTGCATTCTGAGGGTGTTTCTTGTAGCAAGATCTCTGAAACACATGAGGGGAAAAAAAAAAAAGACAATTTCGCAGTCTAATCATCCCACATTTTTTCTTTTTTTAGTTTTCTGACAGTGATTTTGAGGGAAACTGTAGAAATTTGGTGYCTAATTTATTTGAGATACTCTTCAGCATAATTAAGGGTATCTCGCTTGCAAACAGTCCCAATAAATTTAGTGGAAGTACATCTAAGGAGTGAACCCTAACTGCATAGGGATGTCCAGTTTGAATAAGGCCAAACAATAATGGCCTTACAAATCATACMAGTCATAGAAGTAACTCCATCTGAGAAGTCTAATTGAAGAAATGCCATTGTTTGGACTAATTCTGCAAGACTGGACTGTGAGGATCCAAACTCCCCAGTCCTATGCTTTTTTTTCTCTGGGATACCCCAAGAGGAAGGTGTCTGTGTGCCTGCCTTTCGTTTCAGGTGGGCCCTTGAGTCCAAGGAAGGTGCAGGAGGTGTCTGTGATGTGCTCTGCTCCAGCCCTGTGAGGCATATTCTGGCTTTTCTGGTCACATTTGTTGAACTGTCTCAACATTTGCCCTTCCTCACCGCTCACAGGTTCTTTTTTTGGGATTTTTGGAGCATAGTCAGGCTTGCTAACAGATGAAACCTTAGCATCAGTCAGGGTTTAGAGACAGAGAGGGTGTCGTGTGTGTCTGTGTGTATTGGAGCAGCTCTGTTTCAAAACACCGACGATGGGACTGAGGGTTCAGTTCTACAGGGCAGAAAATATCTTACTAGTATTACACTGCATAAGATTGTGCCATCTCTCCTAGTGTTTAAATAAAACAGTTTTTCTTTTAATACAGCTTCTAAGGTCTATTTATTAGTCTTTGTTCTTAATTCTCCTTTGCCACTGGCAGCACCCAGAGAGAGATGTGATCTGTCTTACCCTTCTATAAAATCAGAGCAGTAACATTTAAATGTATGAAAGCTTTAAAAGGAATCAGCTTAAAATAAATTTCTTTAAAAACAGTAAATAATATTATTTCTTTTAAGTGTCTCAGTAAGGCAAAAAGCTCAAGTTCCAAACTGAAAAAATTTGCTTACTTCATTTTTTCAAAGGCATAGGCCCAATTAAGCATGTACCAAAGGAAACAATATGGGAATGACATTGAAATTTAAAATAATGATAATAATGAAAGTATCTAGGGGTATGAGTGAAGAGAATGGACAGAAGCTGATGTTAATGAAAGCAACCCAGGGCACAAGCGAAACTGTGTCACCGCACCAGGATGTGCTAACATAAATGATAAGGCAGCGTGGGTCTAGCAGTGGTAGCTCTGCTAATTGTTTGCCTTGGTGGTTTAATGATGCTAAGAAGAAATTTCTCACTCAAACACAGCTCACTGACACTTCAGCCAGCGTTATGTTCTGCTGTGAGCCAAGTGCCTGCGAGCTGGGTGTAGCTTGCTTTGCAAGCCTGTGAAGCAAKGCTAACCTTTGAAATTCCCTCAGGGAAGTGTTATTCTTTTGATTTAAAAGGATTTTACAACAGCTCACATGCCAAGTAACATATGCATTAAAGAGAAATTGCTGTAGGCTCACAATAAAGTTGCATCTCTTACACATTAATAGTTCCAAGCACTTTGAGCATATTTGTGCACTTTGTTCTCCTCGTAGGACTTGCTGTTGTCAACTCCCTAGGCTKGGCTTAGCGGGAAGAAGGAAGCTTTAGGAATGAAATTTGCTAGTGAGGAAAAGGTTCTTTTCTAAGTACGTATTTAGATTAGCAGAGAGAGTTGTGCTTGTCAGAGGGGAGGAGTTGGAACTGATAGGACATGACTATCCTTCTCCAGGCCATTGTGTTCAATAAAAGATATACTCCTTTCAGGTCTGGTGTTGCTATATAATATTTGTGCTATTGATTAAATTATTTGTATTACTTCTAAATAAAAACTAGGAGACTCAAACTACAGCATACGTATAGGTGAGAGAACAGGAGGGTTGCAAACATCCTGTGTACCTGCAGCTTCACGATCTGCAGCTTTGCATTGAGCAAAACTCCCATATAATCTAGGGGAATTTATGAAGGCCTGGTGATGTTCCCAGACCCACAGTAGCAAAGAGCTTTCCTTGCACAAAGGTCTTATATAGAGAGTATTTTTTTAAAAAAGTTTAAGGCAATGGCTTTGTTGCTGTGCACAGACTTGTGGACTCTCTTCGCAGTAAGTCCAGTGAGTGGAGAACTGAAGCCCGCTTCCCGCAGCTGTAAATTCCCTCTGATTCCCAMAGAGGGGCTTCAGGATGTGGGTGGTAGAAGGTACTGAGTCTCCTTGGCCTGTGCAAATTTTTCACTGTGTGTGTGTGGTTTTGACAGTCCCTTTGAAGGGTGAGAAWTGGCTCCATATTTGCATTTTTAACATTCATTATGGAGAAGCTAGAAGCCTGTGGTTTTCAATTGCCTTTCTAACAGTGGTCAGATGATGAAGACAATCTGTTTGACAAACTGGCATATAAGATAGCTTGCTCCGTATGTCACACATTTGCCATTCCATCTGCTGGGTAACAACGCCAGCAAAAACCCAGGCTGACCAGCCCCTTAGGTGATYTCGTCGTTGTCTTCCAAAAAGCACCAGAACCTGCAACAACAAACCCTCTTAAATTTCTTTAATGCATTTCCTTTCATTTAGTGCTTTCTGCTCTTCTTGATACTAGATACTGTAAAGCCATGTAGAATAAATAAGGTGTTTGAGGTAAGCAGTATCTCTGATTCTTTGTCCTTAAAGAAAAAAAATACATGAGGTTATGAGAAAATAATGTGTGTTACTAATGACTTAGAAAGGATGCAATGAGCTAGTGCCTTTTCCCATTTTTTAGTTAGGAATAGTAAAGAAGAGTCACACTCCTAGTACTAGGTACAGATTATTGTGGTGCCAGCATAAGCGGCAATGGCCGGAGAAATGGAAATTTGTTCCATGCAATTGAACAAAATGTAGAAAAATACAATAGCAAATAAGAAAATCACCAATTTGCCAAAACAGATGCTTTAAAGGCATTTTGCATCTAATGAAGGTGAAAAACTGTGGCAAGAATTGAATGCGTTTTTCTAGCTAAACAAAAAAAAATCTTCTACTTGGTATGCTACTRTATAAGTGACATTAAATGTAGGGGTGCTTCAGAGCTTCTTGGATGTAATTAAGCTAATGTTAAGAGTTTTTCACTACAGATAGTATTGTTGAGTACAAAAGTACTGATAAGGTTATTTCCAAGTCAGTCAACAYTGGATCCATCACGGTGTTSAACACTGAATTTAAACCTTTTTATRTTAAGCATTCATCTTGCAATTATTTAAATAAAAAGAGTGAAAAGGTTGTGGTATATATAGACTCCTAGTAAAGATGCCCTCTCTCCCTGGAGACAAGTAAAATGATCTTCAGCAGGTAGAGCCTCGTGTTTTTTAGTTGGTTTAACCTAGCTGCAAAGCCTTACAAGTGCAGCAAATGAAGGTATGGTTTATAGCATGATTCAGGAAAAATACTTAGAGTGTATCATACTTAGAGGGAACCTTTTAGTTAGGTAGAACTGCTGAAAAATAACTTCGACTTTTGAGAATTATTTAAGRGGCTAGGGATGATAACAGCAAAACATGATTTATTAGATATTTGACTAGGATATGTKCTTAAAGACGGAGTCACTAGCTTGCACATGGTTATTTATATCTTTAAGGGAGACTATCTCTTCTAACATATCCTTATGAAAGTAGGATTAAGAAAGGTGCCCAGCAGCAGAACACAGACCTTAAACAGAGTATAGGAAACTACTTTTAGTCATCTGGCATAGCTAAAGCCCACTAGATGTGAAATGATGAAAGGCAGAAACTGGTAAGTCCTCGTGGAGATGGTGTTCTTCGGAGGGGCATCTGTGCATGGTTTTGCCTGTGGRCTCTGCAGGTTCATTAGGAGAATTGACTTGTCTGTGCAATTCCCCCTCTTATTATTAAAGCCGAGCCACCTCTCCCCCCACTTCTTTGCAGGTGTACATAGGTTTGGACTCCAGCCCTCGTGCTCAGCTCGCATCTCCTAAATATGATACGTTTTCACTAGCTTGACTTTTACTGCATGAGAATAAATACGTTAGTACTTGAGCCAGGATGTATCCTCTGACAAGCACAATTGTGCAGCATATGTTGGCCRCTCAAATCTCTGTGCCATGAAGACCACTTAAGAACTTGGAGAAAATAGACACTGTCAAATTAAGTAGTACTGTGATTTCCTTCTGTTGAAGCAGAGGGATTTCACATGACCGTCCTCCTAATCTGTGATGTTGATAATGAGCTTGGTCTTTTTCTTTTGTTCTTACTGTTATTGTTTTCAGCTATTGTGAATTCTTGCAGATTTCCTGAAGTGAAGAGCTCCTTTCYTGTCCCTAAACTCTTGAAAGCTCTTCTCTTTCCAGGAGGGTATATTTTACTAAAACAGAATGCAAATATGGATGGGAACTRTTGTGAAGAAGGCAGGATAGCAGTACACATAACACAATCAAAGGCTGCTGCTGTCAGGAGCACTCAGCATACACTGAGTATAAGCTGGTAAAAAGACTTTATTTCTGGTACACTTTTGGCTTTTGGTATTTATTACTCAAAAAACACTGTATGTCATAGGCAGTGTTACAAAGTTGTACCTCTGTAGTGTTTTTCATTTAATTTCTATGTTTTTTCTTAAAAAGAAATCATAAATGTCAACCTATATGAATAGACTTAAAAAAAAAGATAAAGGAGACTGTATGAAAGTGTGTGGAGGAAGAAAGGAAGGAAGCAACAGGGTCTGCTGGCTGCTCATTCTGATCTTAGGGGGTCTGAAAGTAGTTAGTTTGAGGATTTGTCTCATGAATTCTAGATTTTTTTTCTTGGACTTGCTCTGCAGTTTATCTAGTCCTAGTTTTTGGAGCTGGTCACATGGGCATCTCATGCTAACCTCATATAACAGCAAGCTCTCGTTTGCTGGGTAAGTGATTCTTTATGCAGGTGTGGTTGTGAAGGTCGTATGAAGATGGGCATGTACAGCAGCGACACAAACTGTGTGCTTCCTAGGTTCAGCATGCACTCACCAGGATGAAAGTGGCTCCCTTATTCCAACATGACTAGTATTAATCACAAACAAATTAATTTTGTAGAGTCCTGTGCTAGTCAATGCACTCTAAAAATGATTTTTAAAAATATTTTTCATGTGCAAGGCATAAACGAAGAGCCAAAATCACTTTCTGAATCTACTGAATTACTCTGTTTCATGATGGAATTAAAGTATTTGCTCCAAACTTTGATATTTTTTGTGTATTACATGACTTAACTGCTTGAATGGTTCATGCAGGTCAGAGGACATAGAAGAATACCAATAAGAAAATACACAACCATTTTATATAGAACATTTTTTTTCATGTTGTTGTTTTTCCCAGTTGTTATCAGTGGCTTCCTCCTGATTATGGCGATATATATGGGATGCTTCTGCTCTCTGAAGAAGTCTCACTTGTTTTTATCTGGTAAAAATGGACAAGTTTGGGCCAAACTTGAAAGCTCATCACAATGACTGAAAGCAGGAGGTGGTCATGCTCTCATTCAGGCTCTCAGTTCTATTAGCCCAGACCCGGGGCACAAGATTCACTTTTCTTCCTTGACTGGACAGATTTGAACTCACAACTTGTATCTCCCGTGCTACCTGTGGAGCCATATTACATTATAAGAGAACTTAATTTCAGTCTTTTCTGGTGGTTCTTTCCTGCAGGTTGTTCAAAGTTACTTTTTGTCATCAAGACAGGAAAAAGAGGGTACACAGGTGGCTGTCATCACTTGGGGACTACTGTCTGCACTTCAGTCCCTATTTTGTGCCTTTTTGAGTCCCAAGTGTTCTGGGGTGCACAAGGATAAAGGAGCAAGGATAAAGGTGTCTACCTCCATGCTCAAGACTTTCATGCAGTTATACAGTGTTCAGTATTTTCTATTGCATTTGTGACACAGTTTTTCAGAGTATGCAGTTAAATTTTTGATGTGTTAGGAAATTATCCTGTAGRACTGAAAAAGCTAAGGCTTGCTAGCATAAGTTTCTACCTAGTTAGGTAGAACAAATGAARTCTAAATGAAGGGTGGCAGGGTTTTGACAGCTTTTGTGGTACATGGTTTAAAAGAAATATTTAAAGCATTTCCTCTCAAAAATATTTCAAYTTATTTCAGAATGTTTGAGTGTTTCGTATTTCTGAACCTTAGTGTTTCTTTTTCTTTTTATAGTTCTTTTTCACTTGCTCAGCTGTGCAACGTTATCTGCCATAGCAACCTGGCGAGAAGTTATGATGGTGTGTTAGATCTTTGCCTTCCTGGCAGAAAGATGGACTCTAGCCGTTCATCCATATGTAACACACGTGTATGTGTGTGTATCTCCTCTCTCCGTAGTGCTCTACAGGAGTTCACATGCTTGAAGATGTCAGTCATATACAGGAGTACGTTATATGCAATATCTTAGAATAACGTACATGATAACCCTATCAACTCCTTTTATGACAGAAAAGATCTTCTTTTCCTCCAGTTCAAGGAAGCTTCTGTAGCTTTTCCACATGCTCGTCACCCTTTTTGTCAGTGGTTGAAAACTGATCTGTATTAACTCCTGGTAGCATTTATGCAAGGAGCACAGTCAGTACTTGCTGTGCAAGGATACCTTCTGACCTTAGGATTTAATCTTCATCTATCCTTGGATACTTGGCGTTCATGTTCCTCGTGACCGCCGGCTTTGCAAAATCATCCAAATCATATTTATGGATTTTTTATGGACCATGGTGTACTGACAGTTTTATGGGCGAAATTAATTGAAGCATCTGAAGATAAGATTGTTACTTGCCACTTCCTTCGCTCTCCCCCACCCCGCTGTAATTAATGGGCTGCACTTCCTTTTTTTTTAACAGCGGGCTGACTTAATTTTAATGATGTTTCTTCTGCACAAGCTTTAATTGTGTTTTATAATCTATGATACATTATTCTTTCTCCTTCCCTGTGCTAACAGGGTGATAATCTGGAAAATGATATTTCTCTGTAGGCTTGTACAGATGAAGAGTGATGAACAATATATACAAATCAGCTGCTTTTCTTTTTAAAAAAAAAAAAATCAAGCAATTAAACCTGTTAGATGCAATTCTGGGTTCAAGAAAGCCAATGGTTCAAGGATGAGTTTGCTACAGGAGTCAAAATGAGCCCCATATGTCACTTAATGCAAGTTGAACAGGCATCTCGGTTGCAGACTGCCCACTATTTGGTAACTGTGAAGTACTCCACGTTTAAGGGGAGGTCATTTTTTGCTGACTTTATAAAGAGGTTCAGCTCAAAGAGAATCTAGCTCATAGCAAAATTACTTACTTAGTGTAAGAGTGTTAGTGGAGTTTAATAACTCTTTTCAGAAAATAGGCAGTTTGCAAGTGTTGCATCCAAATTCTGCCATGTCTTTTCCCTTCATATCCCTCAAGGCTAATACAAAATTAGGTCACTTTTACCTATTATCTATTTAAAATCAGTACACTTGTATTCACAGGGATTGTGAGACTAAAAATATGTCAAACTTGCTATAAAGAGCTTAAAATAAAAGTGGAGGGGGAATTTGGAGGAATAAAATATAACTTTTTGTGTTTTATAAAAGTGGAAGAATTAGGTATTACACTGGGTATTACACTTCTCTAACTTTACACTGATATTTCAGTAAGATCTAATTCCACAGACAGAACAATTTTTTTTTCCAATTCTAATTTATTTTATTCTATTTAATATAAATTASCAGAAGCAAGTGTGTCTACTCTGCTCCTCCTTTAGAAATAACTGACGTGCAGGCTGTTTCTAATCTGGGCCACAAGGTGCAGGGCAACTATACTGAAGTCAGAACTTGTTTTTTTCAGTTGGGAGAGCTGTGAAATGGGCAGTTGTAGGGATTTGCAGTGGGTTTCTACAGCAATTGAGTGCTCTGTTTCCCCTTTCGTATTCAAAACGGTTCACAATTCCTTGCACATCACTTTAGGCTTGGGTTTTAAATGAGTTAGTGAGAGAAGTATGCTATGGTGGGATGAGGCCACAGCAGATGAAGGCAAAAGTTTGTTGTTGTTACTGAGCCTGTGGCTTTTGAGAGGTCTTTTGGGATTCCTCTTTCCTCATGTTTGTCTTSTCTTTGCTTTCTCCCTCTTCCTTTTATTAAGCATTTCTTTCTTGCTGTAATTACTTTTTGTTGATGTCTTGCTCTGTTCTTGCTTTCACTCGCTCCTGTTGCATCAACTTTCTATTTTTCTTTGGGTCTATTTATGTGAGCATTTGTATATGGCTGGAATATCAAATGTAGAAAAACCTTGCTTGCTATTGTAAAGTGGAAGAATAAGATTGAATTTTCTGCAGAACAAAGCTTCTGAATGTTTTGATTCATGGAAGAAGAAAAGGTTTAATTTGTGTTATTTCACTTTGATTTAATGATAAAATTATCTTACCGTTACAGTGGAGTGTTTTGTCCAACAATTAAAATAAATATTTAAATGATAATTAACCACATTTGGAATGTAGCACTACCAGAATGAGGAAGAGGAATTTGATTTATTTTGATTTTCTGATGGAGATAAAGTGGAATACGTGCATTTTCTTAACATTTTGCTTGGATAGAGCTGCATTTTATTTCCTGTTAGCTTGTCTGTTACAAAGCTTTTGTGGGAGGAGAAAAAGCAAATGCCAGTTTGTAGGAGACATCCACCCTTCCCAAAGTCATGTTGGGTACATACAGTGAAGTAATACAGAAATAGAGATGTAATTTGTTTAGATTTATGGGCCTTCCAGGTGCCAAAGGAGGCACTTTTTGTATCTATTACTTGGGCATTTACTCTGTTCTTTAAAGATGGGTCTTAGTTTCTTAAAACAGTTGTGAACAGTTACTTGCAAACAGTTTCATGCTAGTCGATCTTAAGCGCGTCACAGAAGATTGAGAGGTGAAAAAAACACCCACTGCTGTTCCAATTTTCTTCTCCCTGCTTTCTTTTCTTTTTAACCTTTTTACCTTTTTTTCTGTCCTATCTACAAAGCACCAAAGTGATKGCCAACCAATGAAGCTACTGTGTCCACTTTATAAAATGATTTTCCCTGCTCTAGTCTACTTGGAAATAATGACTGATGCCAGGTCGTTCATATGTAAGGAATAAAAACCCATATCCAAGACACTCYGTGACACTGGTAAGGCCACCTGCTATCAATTAATGCTTGATATTAACACGTTCGTATCTACTGTGGCAATTAGCGAGGTATTTGATTTGCTTTCAGGGAGATGGCTCGCGGTCCTGAGGGATGACCTTCAGTTTTCAATGTTAAAAATGAGGCAAGTAATTCATGCAGCTTCTCAACAATTTGGCTTGAAAATAGGTACCTGCAGTGTCACTTATGTCCCTTCATAGTCTCTTCATCGAGGTGCTCATACCTTGTGCATTTATAAGACTCGCTCTGAGTTGGTTTTTTTCCTTATCAGCTGTTTTTGTTGCTCTACATCCAAGCAGGGATTCTAATGTAATTTCTGTTTATATACCTCTTTGACTGAAATTTGTAAGTTTCAACAAGACTTTTTTGTCAGCCTACATTTCCAGCCAAATGTCACCGAGCTGTAGCATTCAAGCAATGCAWTACTGATTTTCTGACTCTTAGGAGCAACCTCAGTACTCTCTGTACACTCAGTTAATCATTCCCAATTCCTCCCTCCCCATTTATTCTTACGTTTCCTACATTCTCCATTTCCATTTGGGCAAATGTATGGCTTTATATGCACGTAGCCTTGGAAGTATCTCTCTTCTCCATAGATTAGCTTGTTTCTTTAATGAAAATTGTGCTGCTGAGATCTCTCTCTGAGGGGATCTGAGAGCTCTGCCCTGCTTTTTCTTCCTTTCTGTTCCCTTGTAATTTGATGTATGTGTTGAATTTAATAACGTTTCCGAAAGCCCAGTGTGTTGTGCACCGTAATCTTATTACTTTAAATGGATCTAATCTAGATTCTTCTTTGGATAATTTAAATTTTACTATCATTCCCACCTTTTCAAATGCTACTTTATTRGTGTAGTCATTTCATAGTCCGATTATTCTTTCTGCAGAGAAAAAGTCCTACAATCTCTCCTTGTAGCTAACTTGCTGTCTGRARCATATTCARCCACAGTCCTCGCTAGTCTTATTCTGCTCTGATTTTTGAAATCCTGCTTGGCAAATCAGACTCTCTCTTTTTCTCTGTTCCTAGCTGTGGAGTGTATATGTTACATCCTGATTATCTGGAATATAATAATGAATTCATTCCAACCAGTTTTGGTAGTCTTGTGATACAGAGAATAAATCCTTGCAGTTTATGAGTGGGAAGTCAGCACATCTAAACTGAAGGGGGATAACAGAATAACTCGCAAGTTAATACCGCAACTCATTTTCACATGGAAAATACAACACTAAGCCTAGCCATCTACTCAAATGTTTCCCTCTGCGGTGCATATTTAGCACATTTTCCAGACACTTGAAGGCTTGGACTTCAGTAAATCCAGGGCCACGTACTTGGAAGTGCTCACAGCTTGACAGCTCTGGCAGCTAATGCTCAAGTGCAAAGGYTGCTTGCATGGAGTTTTGCTGCAGCAATGCAGTAAAACTGAGGTGCCACTTCCYACTTCAGTGTCACAAGAAGTGCTGTCTCCTGTGCTATCGTCATCCATAAACAATCATAAAGGTTCACGTTAATTCTCTTTCRAAAAATAAGGTAGTCATCCTTAATTCTGTGCTTGTGCTCCTGATCATCGGACAGATTGTTGTTACGTGACATAGGCTTATTGTGCAGCGGGACTGTCTTCCGATTTATACTTCCCTGCTATTGAGTTTTTTAACATCCAAAATCAGTTGATCTTTAAGRCATGAGCTAGTTCAGCAGGCTTTTATTTTTCTTTCTTTCTTTTTTGCACAGTGCCTAATAGGATCAGGTCATTCTATCTTCTGATTTGTTTCCGTTCAGATATTTTTGAGAGTAGCTTTTGCAGTTTTGTGAAGGAGTTGAAGCTTGTATTGTCAGTGAAATCRCTCTGTGTCTTCTGCTTTTGTTTTATAGCCTTTTGGTATTGCTGCAGTAGGTTAAATTAATCACCTTAAGGGTGCTGATTTGAGCTAACTGCTGCAAATATGACAAGCTCAAGCTTTTTCACAAACTGCTGCATGTGAAGGCAGTGTCTTTTTGCTGTGCGAAGCACGGCCGTAGTGGCTGTAGTAAGCTCGTAAGTAGAGCAAGCAGTAGTTGGTAGTTATTGAGTAGCAGAGCCTTGCCCGAGGTTGGCAATGCTGCACGGCACCACGTTAGGCTCCGTGAGAAGCCTCTGTGCATGAGGAGATCCAGCACGGGCTCCTGCTGCGGCCGTTGTGATGGGCAYGATTCACAGCGGTGCACAAACCCAAGGGGAACGCTTCTGTGGAGCTGACGTGGTTTGCCACGATGTCAGAGAAATCCTTTTCTTTATTATAGCCTGGATGCAAGGYTGGGAGTCAACCAAGAATGGGTGCTTTTTCTCAATTTATATTTTATTATTTTTGCAAGTTTTCATATTTGCCAAATTGTGGCTATGTTTCTTGAATCATTGGCAACAGTTGATGCTTCATGTACCCCACATTTATCTATACTCATTTCTCCACTGTGCGTTGTACGATGCACTGTATATTCACCTCTCAAAGAGCAGCTGAATGGGTACCACATGGAATTTGGTGACAGGAAGCGTGTGAGCTATGTGAGCTTTAAAAATGGTGACTGAACTTTTTCAAGTCTGAAGAAATGTTTGTGTTGGATCCATTTGCTGGGAGGAGTACTATGCCAGTTTTTTAAGCTTCCTTTTTGGGTGTAATTTTTTTTTTTTTTTTTTTTTTTTACTTTGCTGGAAAACTAAGGGCAATATTTGAATATAGTTGTGGTTTAAAATCTTAGCCAGGATGAATCTTTTTGTTGGGTAGTGCTTAAGTAAAAATCAAAATAGCTTCCATTTCAATCCAGAAAGACGGTGATGCCTTTTATGGGGAAGGTGGGAGTAACTATCTAAACATTTTCTAAAAGCTTTCTGCATATTTTTTCTCAAAATTACTGTCTGAATTAGATTGATTTGAAAAGAAAATCCTCTAGTTGTTTGCCTGTTYTCTCCTTCACCAATATGTTAGTAGTGTGTAGGTTGTACAGAAAACATGATCTGCAAGTCAGCACTGATCAAGAAAGCTAAAGCTGTTGCCTGGATAGCATTAAAACTATCCATTCAGTAGATTATTTTGAGTTTTAATCCACTGATCCAACCTCAGTGTATAATATTCAGATAGTCAATATGTATTATTCAGATATTAACAATATATGTCAAGTTAAATAGGTAAAGCCGGGATACTTATGTCTGACTTGMATCTGGCCTGGTAAAATAACATGCTAAGGAAGCCTTTCCTAATAATTATTTCTTGAACATTGTCCTGGCCAATATGGATGTTGTTAAGTAGAAGGGTATGTATTTTAAGATAACAACTTGGATTAAAAATGGTTAAGAATCCCATTCTGATACCTACTTTTTTGTACTATTAGAACTTTGATTTCAGGAAGGGTTCAAGATCAGTAAGAGCTTTTTACATGATGCRTTTAGAGAAGGTTGTCCACAAAAAGTTCATTTAGAGAAAAATTGTCAGTTCAAAGTGATTTTTTTTTTTTTGTGTTTCACTGTGGCATTATTAAAATAAACTAACTTTCTGTATTTGAATGTACTTACTGTTTAGGCTGRATGTAATATGCTTTTATTTTTGACATATCTTTTCTTCAGAAGCAGAAGGATGACAAATCAGTGAAGCAGGTGTTAATTCTTGTTTATCAACAGCTTCATTTGCAGATTGTCTATGCAGCAATATTGGGTTGTAGATAGCGAAAGGAATTTTATTCTTTTGAAAAAGCTATATATATATATATAAAAAGAAATCTATTATGCGTAATTATTTAAGAAAAAGCTGTGTGTTCATGCACAAAGAACTATTATAATACTTAAGAATAAATATTACTATATACAGGGGAAAAAATCATTATTCTGTATCTAGGAACACTTTTCATGCACTACAACATATAATASGTTATCAGTAATGAAAGAAATTGCAGGAAACTTATCCTGTAACTTGTATCAACATAGAAAAAAAAAAAGAAAGAAAGAACTAGAAATAACTGTAGACTAACTAGATAAATAACTGGATAAATTACTGTAGTCTAACTTAAGTTAGACTTTGCCTCAGACAGTGGTAGATA